>CM029565.1:35050608-35090033 GCA_017309665.1 Coelopa frigida
CTAATTGTCGCTTTGCACTCTAGGGGTTTTACAAGAGTGTCCGCATATTTTTGGGTGCAGGTGTAACTTCGATATCTCGTGAATTATCTTTGAGGGAAATATTTCGTTCACATTTTTTGTTTGTTTTATTTAATTTTCATTGTTTTTTCGATATGAATTCTTGAGTTTTTATGTTTTTTGCATTTTGGATGCATTTATATATTTTTATGCATTTTTGCGTTATCTTGCATTTTTGTATATTTCATGAATTTTTGTGGATTTTTTGCAATTTCTATTTTTGTTGAGTTTTTGTTTTTTTATGTTGCATTTTTGATTTTTTTTCGTTGTTAATTTTTTTTTCATAGTTGATATTTTCCATTGTTGATTTTTTCCATTTTTTTATTTTTGTATTTTTTTCGTTGCATTTTTGTGCAATTCTGGTTGAATTTTTTATTTGTCTTTTCATATTTGGCTTTTGTTCACTTTTCGGCAATTAAATGCGTGGTTTTCGTTTTATCTCAGCCACTTAATCAGCCATTGACGTAGCTCTGTTCACAATACATATACATACACGTTCACACATACTCACACACACTCACATTCTCATTCATTCACACCAACATTCTTATAAAAGGTGATCGATAGACCATTAGTCTTTGGATGTGGAGTACATTAAAATGAGTGTGAGAGCCAGATAGGAATCGAAACAATCTGTGAGAGAGGGAGCGAGATAGACAGTGGGCTAGAGTGAGAGAAGATAGGAGGGAAGAGAACCAAAGTGAGATAGAGATAAGGGGAGCGAGAGATATGGCTAGCTAGAGCTTGTGGTATGAGGAAAACAAAATTCAAAACATCAAAATCATGTAAATTTTTCTTAAAAGCTCTGGAAGCCGAGCCCCGTAGGCTTAAAAAGTGGTTAGTTGTTGTTTTGTTGCTGTTATTGTTGTTGTCTTTACTCCAGGTGTTGTTATTGTATCTCCGCTTGTTTTTATTATTTTTCTCTATTGTGGCCTTTGATTACATAGTTTGTTTTACATAGTAACAATGAGGTTTTTTTTCTCGGTTTCTTTGAATATTTTCTTTGTCCTCTGTTGAATACAAAAGTTTTTGTATTTTTTGCAGTTGTACATTTGTTTCCAAGAAATTATGTAATTTGAGATGTTTTTTCGTTGTTATTCTTTTGGCGACTTGGCGACTTCATTACATGGCCCAAATGGACCCTTTGAAGGCTTAAATTAAGCCACAATGGAAGCCTAATTTCCATGGAGTCCATGGGTTGAGTTTTTATGACAAGTGGCCGCTAATGGAAAATTTGTCTATTCAGAAGGTTATAATGAGATCTGGAGAATTTTATGAGTTTCGGGGAAAATAATATTATAAATTGTTATGAAATATTTCGAATTTATATAATTCAGGAACAAATATTTTTATTTGATGGTAATTAAATAAATAAAAAATAATAAAATCTTTTATCAACGGTCTAACAAAATTTTTGAATTTTCGGATCCTTCAAGAAGTCTTCAGATACTTAAATTTGTATTCTATTGAAAAAACTAAAGAACCTCTCTTTAGAAAAATCTCCTTGTCCTCCCAATCACACGATGTTCAATGAGCTCGATTTTCTGCTCGAGGTGATTATCCTCAATTTAATTGATGGACTGTGACTGTTCGACTCGATCCGATTGTGGTGTCAAGAAAGACGCCTTCACTCTTTCTCTTTGTGTCCCTTTGCTTTTCTACCTCCTTCTCTTTCTGGTCCTTTCCTTTTCTACTTCTTTTCTTTCTGCCGATTTCCTTTCTTTTGCTTTCTTACCCCCCACGTCTTTCTTCGGTTGAATCACGAGTTTCATGATGATAAAATGTCTATCGATAGGTTTCATAAGGTAATAATTAATCTCAATAAGAGTTTTCTGCCATCAATGAAATGAAACAACAATAAAACGAAACACAACAATGAGAAATATTATAATGACAAAAGTATAATGAATAATGACAAAAGGTAATCAAAATAATAGAAGAAAAATAAGGAAAATCATGACAAATATATACAAAAAAATGTTTTATAAAAATAAATGTATTACAAAAAGAAATGGAAGTTAATTAATTAGGAAAATAATATCAGAAAAAATAAAACAAAAATTTCAAAACCAATAAAAAATATCAATCAAATAACAAAAATAATTTCAATAAAACAACAATAACAATTTCAATAAAATCACAACAATAATACCTACCACAATACCAACAACAAAGCCTACCTTAAACCTGATTAATGACGAAGTCCAATGAAAAACAAAAAAAACAACGCCTAATGATGAAACCTCCTCCCTTTCTGCCCCGGCGGCTCTGCCCCAAGGCAGCAGCGCCGTGTGTGGCTGGCCACCGAAGGTTTCCATCATAATCGCCTCCTAACCACGCCCCTCTTTCCCCCAATCACAGATTAATATCAATCCAACAAAGTGAAGCAAAAACTGAATCCACTAAAAAACCGAAGAAAATCGCGTGAAAAATGTGAACAAAACGAACGAGAAAATCTCATCGAAACGCAAAAGTGTCTAATTGTCGCAGTGACGCCGACGTCGCCGTCGACGCTGACCAACATGACGACGTCGACAGCGGCAGCGACGCCTCTTTACGATGGCTACGCAACGATTCGATCACGCGGTCTCTGTCGATCTCGATCGATTCGGGCCAGCGAGATCGAGGCGGAAGCCAAGAGCGCTGACATCGACATCGACGACCACGATGGCGCCAGCATCTACAACAATGTGAAGAACATCAACAACAACAACACGAATAGTAGCAGTAGCAACATCATCTACAGCAACATTGGGCCAAAGGATCCGGCGGATGGTCATCGATCGACACGAGGTGATCGCAAGCGAACTTTGTCGTTGAAGAGTAATTTCAGTCAGAGTTCCAGTTGTTCGAGCAGTGCGTGCCACACTCCCCAGCACCACGCCCACCAACAACAGCAGCAGCAGTATCAGTCCTTTCAACAACTGCAGCAACAAAACAATCACCACCATCACCAACCGATGGCTCGTCCTGTGAAGACGCCCACGATCGGCGACTATGAACCTCTTTACGCTAGCGCAAATTCCACCTTCCGCCCCCTCTCGGACTCGTCCTCCTCCTCGGGGGCGGGCAGCAGCAGCACCGGCGGGGGCGTGGTCGAGTATCGTGAATCGTCGAAGAAAAATTCACGCTTCTCACTCGATTCCCTGCACAGCAGTGCCACGCCCAAAACGCCCGATTACACCACGGCCGAGGAGGAGAACATCTTTCTCTACACGGCGCCCGAGAGTCCCAAACGTGTTTCGACCACGTCGACAACGATGACAACGTTGGGGTCTTCATCGCTGATGAGTGATCGCTGCTTCACCCCACCTCTGACGACGTCGACCACATCACCTCGTCATTGCTTCGAGATGCAAGAGTTGTCGCCCAGTCGTCGTCGTCTCTCATCGGCCGATCAGATGTCGTTGTCGGGGTCGTCATCGTCGCCCTCGAAGGGTCGACGTCACGGCCACGCCCACAGTCTGAGTCAAGGTCACACTCTCGGCCAGCAGACACAACAATACCAAAGGACACAATCGTTAGTGGAGAACACGAGGCCGCGAACGTTGTTGATGAGCACGAGTTTTCAACAGCCACAGCATCGCAGCGACAGCGAGAGTCCGACGTATGCGTCGCGGCCGCCTCTCTCGCCCACTGGGTCGGGACCGGGATCGTGTCCGCCACCAGCTCCAGAGCGGCGCGAGAGCCTTCAGCATAAGCCAAAGATTTACGCAAGCATCGGTGGCGTCAATGGTGGAGTCAACGGCGTAAATGGCGTCAATAGCATCAATGGAAGCTTCAATAGTAACGTGAATGGAAGTCTCAATGGCAGCGCCAACGGCAGCGTCAACGGCGGCAGCGTCGTACGAGCGCGTCAGCCGAGCCCCTCGCCGTCGGAGGCTTCGCTGCGGATCACTTACTATACGCCTGTGACGCTGCCGGCCCTCACCAATCGCAGCTCGAGTGCCGAAATTCTCGAGAGATCGCATACGAGTCACAGCCTGGCGACGATCGATCAGGATGAGATCCTCGTTGTGCCGACAGCGATGCCGGCGATGCAAAATCCCGTCGTGGATCGACGTTACCATACTTTGGGCCATATGCGCGTTCAGAGTTTGGGCACGAGTTTGCACGTGGCCACGCGCCATGATTCCCCGATGGGTTCGATGTTGAACATGATATCGGGCACATATTATCTGGCGGGATCGAGTGGTCTCGATCATCATTATCATCCGCAGCATCACCTGCAGGCGAACAGATCGGCTGGGAATATTTACGCTTCGGCTGAGGCGGCCGTCGCCGATCTGAATCGTCTGGCACCGGAATATGTCGATCCGTTGGATTTCAAGATCGGCTGTCAGACGACGTTGCGCAGCAAGCCGATCATCCCGTGGTACGAGCTGGCGATCAGGCGCGACTTCAAGCGCCAGTCGTGCCCGCCCATCAGCAGCAGCAGCAGTGGGAGTGGCAGCAACACGCTGAGCGCGGGTCGTACCAGTGGAAATCAGGTTAATTTTTATTATAATTTTCGTATTTTCTCATAATGTTTTTTTAGTACATCGTTGAGGGACTAAAGTTTTAATTACATATTATTTTAGCTTGAGGTCTTCATAATCGTTTCTTAAAATACATTTTTTAGTGAAATAATACTTTTCATATGGATATTTTTAGTACTCCTTTTATTATAGAAAATTTGTGGTATTAATATTTCATATGGATACCTATTTCTAGTACTAATTTTTCATATGGAACATTTTTTGTACTAATCTTTCGTATGAATATTTTAAGTACTAATATTTTATATGAATATTTTAGTACTCATTCTTCATATGGAAATTTTTAGTACTTATCATTCATATGAACATGTTTAGTACTAATCATTCATATGGACCTATTTTAGTAAAAATCTATCATATGCATATTTTTAGTACTAACTTCACATGGAATTTTTTTGTACTTATCTTTCATATGAAAAATTTTTTGTATAGGAATTTTTACTACGAATTTCTCATATGGGACATTTCAGTACTAATTTTGAATGATTAAAGTTTAATATAACATTTTTTAGTACATGTTTCGCATATAAACATTTTTAGTACAAAATTTCCTTTTCTTTTTATCAATGTTGTATACAATTTTTAGAACAATCTGTCAAGTTATTCAGAACAAGAATTCTAAATTTTTAGAACCAAATTTAAAGATTTGTATTACAATGTAAGAACCAATGTTTAGTTTTATTTTTAGTAAAAAAATAATATCCGCTATATTGCAATATTTTTAGTACTGAATTCCACAAGAATCCATCGCCAACTGGTTCTCACACTCCACAAACAACCTGTAGTATTTAGTACTAATTTGTAATACGCTTCTCTCGTACGCCTCTCACATCTCGTTATCCACACGCCACGGATTCCTTCCCGACGACCATTGCGTAATATCGCATCGGAATTGCTAATTTGTTGTTGCCTTCTCGTTGTTGTTATTGTTGTTGAATTTTTCTTTTAACCCAACGAGGTTTCCTGAAACTGCAACTAATGAATAACTCGATGCCAATTGTTTGAATCCCGCCCCATGAAGCTTCTCAACCTTCTCTTCCTCCCATAGACCGTTACGATGTTACCACGACGGACACAACGAGGAACGAACGAGTGATTTAATAAACCCAGACATCGATCAGGCAAAGTGCAGTGAAGCATTCCTCGAAGTGAAGTCGCGGAATCGGAATTGGAATCGTAATCGCAGACGAGGAAAGGAATGCAACGAGGCATGGCGGGAGAGAGTTAGAAGAAGAGAGAGTGATAGAGAGAGAAAGATAGAGAGAAACTTAGAAAAAGAAGTAGGAGATCGATGAGGTGGTCAATTCCTGGAAGTTGTAAGAAGGCCTGAAGAAACCTAAACAAGTTCTCGAAGAGATTTTTATGGTTGGTTTTAGTACTCTCCTTTATATTCTCGAATATTCTCAATATTTTTAGTACAAAATTCAAAGGTCTCTCAACAGTTTCTCTTTAAGCCCCAAAGTTCGACATTTGTCTGCATAAATTTCTCACTTCATTCGAAATAGGTTTATTTCTGAATTTTTTTCGTTTTAAAGTTTTGCATAATTTATTCAACACACTCTGTAGTTATTTTAGTTCTAAAACGAGCATGGATTAAGGTGGAGGTGAAGTAGGAAAGAGACCATGATAGAGAGAGAGAGAGATAGAAAGAGAGGGAGATATACATATATAGAGCGAGAAGGAAATCGAAATATATAGAGAGAAACAACTTTAATTAGATTTGTTGCAAATATTTGCATTTCGTTTGCATTTCGGCTGTGTTCAGTTTCCACTCCCACCATGCCATGACAATGAACACAGCCGATGACCCGTGGGTCTGTTCAATATTCTATCTCTACACATCCATATGTATGTATATGTGTTTGAGTGGGTTGTGTAGCACATGAGAGTAACAATAGCAAAAACAACAATAGCAAAAACAACAATGACAAAAACTATGTTCGCTGCAGGTGACGCCTGTTGTTCGATCGCTTTGAAATCCATGTCCGTGTCCACGAAACCGCCCCCGCCTCCGCCCCAAGGGGTGTGGCACGAGTCGACCGAAACGCAACGGTAGTCGGCGAGAAAGAAAGAGACGGCAATAAAATGCAACCATCTGGATTTGAATGCTATATAGCAGCAGCAACAATAACAATTGTTAGCAAAGTGCTCTCAGCACTTCAGGGGAAAATAGCAAGAGTTCTTTATGAGTTTAGGGATTTGGTAAAAGCTCGCTGACAAAAGTAGCAGAGTGGAAACCAAGGAGAATAATTAATTTTTATAAAAGAGCTGCTAAAACCATTTGATTTTGAATTAAAATATATTTTCAAGGATTTTCTTCCTATGGTTTCAGATGAAACATTGCATTGTCTAAAAAAATATTAATCCAAAATTTAATCTAATGATTATGATCTAATGAAAAATGAGTTTACATTATTATTTATGAGAAATAGGTTTCTTCAATAAATAATTCATTATCGTGATAGAAATAGAAAATTTGAAGAAAATACACATATTTTTTGACGAAAAAAAAAAACAAAACAAATATATTTTGTGGAAAAAAACTAAAGTTTAAAAGTTCTGCTGAAGAAGTTCATGATTGAAATAATTGGAATACAATGAAAAACTATTTCATGCTATTATTCAAGCAGATTTTAACCCTTCTGAACTATAGTTCCCTCAATCAATATACAATTTACTGATCACGTGATCCACTCACGACGAATTTCACGCATGGCCCTTTTGAAGATTATTAATGAATTGCTACTGGAAAGAGACGGCGACAACAAAAACAACAACAACTACGAAAAACGAAAATCACTCTGGTGTCAAATTGATTGATGACTTCGAGATTGATTGCCTTTGATTGTTTTTGTTTTATTTTTTTTTTGACAATCTATTTCAAACCTCACACGGGTATCAAACGAATAAATTGAATGAGAAAATAAACTAAAAGAGATAGCAATATGAAGCGATGAGAGTAAGAGAGAGAGAGAGAGAGATAGAGTGATATAGAAATGAATCCACTCTAATAAAGGTCAATTGATTTTCCGCTCTTATAAATCTAGTTTCGGTGAAGAGAAAATAATAAAAATAAATAAAAACATCAAAATGGCATTAAATTGAAAATATTGTTGTTGGGTTTCCCGCTGATTTGTAATTCAATTTATTTTCCATTTTTTTGTTTTTATATTTCTTTTATTTTTGGTTCTCTCTTATTTTTTAATTTGGTTTTTTTTTATTTTTTTTTGTTTACTGATATTGTTTTTTCTCCCATATTATTTTATTTTTTGTTCTCTTATATTATTTTATTTTTTGTTTTCTGATTTTCTTTTTTTTTTTGTTTTCTGATGATTTTTATTTCTTGTTCTCTGATGTTCTTTTATTTTTTCTGAATTTTATATTCTTCCCGAATTATAATTTTTCTTGTTATCGCAGTTGTTGTGTACATCTGATTGTCTGTCTGTCTCTCTCTCTATCTATCTGTCTGTCTGTCCTGCTGTCCGTCCCTCTGTCCGTCTCTCTATCTGTCTCTCTGTTTGTTCGCCTCACGCAACAAGATATTCGTTTACGTCGCTCCATTCGGTTGCGTTCTAATCAAATCAAGCTTCTCCAACGAGGTTCTCTTCCATCATCATCATTTTTTTGTCTTCTTCTTTCCCCTTCTTTCTTCTGCACCTTTTTCTTCCCCTTCTTCTTCCCCTTCTTCTGCCCCATCTTCTTCATGATTTTTTCATGTCTCCACCTCTTCTTCAACCTCTTTGAGTAGCAATCTCGAGGCTGAAAAGGCTTCCAGAACCCGTATGTAACGCAGATATCTTGTTATTCTATCTCATTATCGTGTGTGTGCCTCCTTTTTAAGATTTATTTTTTTATCCCCTCTCCTGCTCACTCTCCTTCTCTCTCCATCATTCATTCTTTCTCTCTCTCTATCCTCCAATTCCCGTTCTCTGCCCCTTTCTCGCTTTTTGTTGCCTCTTGTATAACGTTTCCTCGTCACTTTTTTCATCAATGAAGATTTTAATGAAGATAAAGAGAGAGAGAAGAAAAAAAATATCATCGACAGACACAGACGTCACTAACGATGTTGAGATGATGACAACAACTACTATGACAAAAGACAAAAACAACCACTATCATACATTAACAACCAACTTCTGTGACAACAACCACAACTACAGCTTCTTCAACAACATGACATTCCTCTTGATTGCTTTATAAGTACGCCCATCCTTTTGCAGAGACCAAACGGTTCCTGCTGCCTCCTCCTGCTTCTCCTCATCAACAATGTCGTCTTTGGGTAGATCCAGACCCAGTCTCAGTCTCAGACTCAAAGACCTCAAAACCGCATTTCTCGAGTTGAAGTTCTTGATTTCATGCGACTTTGAGAACTTGTCTCAATGTCAAAGGGAAGAGCGAGAGAGAGCGAGAAAATTGCTGTGTGACCTTCTGGAAGTGATTGCAAATTGAAGATCTAGGTCAGCTGTATATAGGATAGGTAAAAGGATAGAAAAAATATTATAGGGTTCGAATTAAAGGATGGAAATGGAAAGGAGATAAAAGCATTGGGACTATAATAAAAATTGAAAGTCAAAGAAATATATAAATTTTTTACGAAATTGAAAGGTTCGTAAATTATTTTATTTTATATTTTCTGAACAAGAAATATTTTACTTTCTATGAAAGTGTTGTTCCTAATTTTCTCAATGAAAATAATTGATATTATTTTGAAATTTTATGAACCCATGTAATTGGAATCTTTTGCTCAACAACCACAAACTTCCGTACTCAATATTACTTTGTCTTTGACGATCCCTAGTTTTCTAATAGAAAAAACAACAGCTCTTGAAACTCTTTGATCGACCAACAACCGGAAACCGTAATGAGAGACCTCATTTCCTTTTCTGCCCCATGTGTCGTTGATGACTTGATGAGCTTAAGACGTGAGCGACATCTCGAAAACCTACAGAATATAGCAACAAAAGTAATATAACAACAATAACACAATGACAACAATAAAATGACATCAATATAAGAACAACAATATAACAACAATATAACAACAACAGTAACAACAAAATAAGTCCACCTCATGGACAAAACAATAAATTGATCAACTTTTCAATAATTGATATATAATTTTTTTTTACAATCGTTTTTGTGATTTTTGTTGTGTACGTTTACGCCCCACACAAACACCGCTGGATAGTGGTGCAGTGATGATCATTAGGATGGTGATGATGATCATAATGGTGATCATAATGATGATTATAATGATGATATTGATGATGATTATGATGATGCTATCTCTCTGTATTCGCCGACAAACAGCTACAAATTACAGACGACTGTCTGATGACCGGCAACCATTCGAGTTACAGAGGAAAAAAACTGACCAATGCACTAAAAACAACAATAACAACAACAAAAATTGAGCGGCAACTTGTAGCTCGTTAGTTTATCTCTTGAAATCTTTGACAGAAGGAGCAACGAGAAGAGACAGAAGCAACGACAGCGACGCTGACGTCGACAGCTGTTGTCAGCTGTCTGCGCAGACGCGACACAATAATTGTCTTCATTTTCTAAAACTTCATAATTACCACAACAAAAATAATAGCAATAGCAACAACAACTACTCCATGCTGTTCGCAATTTTAACATGATTTTCAAAGCTCTAACATCTGGCAAAAGCACCTGAAAAAAAGTCTAACCGAAAGTAAACCAAGGAAACACTTTTTTTAAAAATTTAAAGCAACATAATATAAAGCACAAAAATAAACAATAATAAAAAAGAAACAACCAAAAAATAAAAATAAAACAAATTTAAAAAATAAATAAAAACCCAGAAACTTAAAAACCAATAACAATTCATGAAAATGAAATAATAAATTATTTAAAAGACAAATACTGTTTTTGCGACAATTAAACTCACAGCTGCCGCCATCAAGCTCTCGACCCATCACTGAGTCGTCGGCTTCTTTTATCGGCACAAATAACAAGAAAAAGACGAAGAAGACGATGACAAAAAGAGCGACTTTTTTTAACAAAATATTTTAAAGTAATAATTATTTGTTGTTTTTCATTTTCATTGCGCAATTGAGGATTTTTGTCAGCTGCTGCCGTTTGCTGCATTCATTTAATTTTCTTTTGCAATTAATAATGAAAAATGTGGCAACGCTAATTTATGCGAACACACGCATATCAATAATAATCAATTTGTAATTGCTCTGGTCACTCTAGAGTCTAATTTAGGAGAGTCAAAGGTGGTTTTTATAGGCCTGGTATTCTTGATGTCTTAGATTTGAATTATTTATTAATGGATGTTGATTTTTTTTATAAGATGTTCAATAGTTCATTTTATTTATGGTGTTTTATTTTGGTTTATGATATTTATTTTTTTTGTATTTCATTTTTTTTTATTTTATTTTATTTTATTTTCATTTTACATTTTACATTTTAATTTTAAGTATTTTCTATCCCTTGTACCTTAAATCTCCAATCTATATTTACTTGTACCTTATTTTTTTAATTTTTGTTCATTTACTGCTCTTTATTTTTGTTGTAATCGAATACAAAAACCTCGCTTCTCTGAAAAGACCGGAAGCTGCGGTTCTTTTCGTCAATCATTCGCCATCCGGAGTAAAAAGAAATAAAACAAAAAAATCCCTTTACATCGCTTTGATTTCGCTGCAATTCCACTCCCTTCACTCACTCCTCTTTTCACGTATTCTCTTCTTTACTCCTTTTTCCCCTCTTCCCTCTTTCCCATCATCTTTACTCCTCTCTCCACTGCACTTCACTGCACTCCACTCCTCCCTTTTTTGTTTACTCCATTTTACTCCAATCAGTGTACTTCTCTAATTTTTTTTTCTGTTTTCTTATTTTTCTGTTTTCTTATTGCTCTTTTTTCTTTTCTATTATTCCATTATTTTTTCCTACTTTTCAACCTCATTCATCGACTTTCGTGTATTTGTTTTCATTCCACTGTTTGGCTTTCGATATTCTTTACTCAGTCTCTTTTTTTCTTGATTTATATTTTTATTTTGATTTAAATCTCGTTTTTTTGATATTTTTTTTATTTTCAATCTGGATTTTTATATAGCTTTTCGGCCCTTTTGCCCGTTTTTTCTGATTTTTATTTTATTTTTTATCCCTTTGTCCATCTTATCGATTGAGTTTTTTAATGTTTTTTTTTCCTTATTTTTTATTTTGACTCTTATTTTTTATCTTTATCTTTTTCTTTCATTCTCATTTTTGTTTTGATTTTAATTTCTTGCTGATTTTTATTTTGTTTTGATTCGCCTTTTGATTTCCTTGGGGATCGTATTCTATCTTTGCTCTGGTTTAAATGATCTTTGCTCCATAAGGCGTTTCCAAATTCAGTGCATTTTGGAGTCAGAGAGAGCATTTGCCAACAGCTGGTGAAGTGGGAATTATTTCATTTCAGGTTTCATTTTTTTTTTTTGGTTTTAGTTGTATTCATTTTGGGTTTTTTATTATTAGTAGTTTGATTTTAAATTTTTGTTTTTTTTTATTATATGGTTGAAATATCTATATTATTTTTATTAAAAAATCAATTAGTATTTTTAATCTTAATTTTCTATAATTGAAAATTCGCATTTTGATTTTCAAATGGGATTTTCCCTTCAATCTGAATAGTTCTACCTTGAGCCAAGCTTCATACTAAACACAGCCACACAAATAGTGTGACCCAGTTGCAAAGTTTATTAAAAATCGAGCTGAAAAAAGAAAAACAATAACAAAAAGATATAAAATGTAACAAAAGCAATAATCGCAAGTACAAACCCAACAAACCAAGAAAAAAAACATATCCGACAAACAAAACCAACAACAAGGTCTACTAAAAAAATAATAACAAGTTTAAAATAGTAGTAAAATAACAAAAAGTTTCTACTGTAATACCAACAACACGTTTCTTCTATAAAACTAACAATTTTCTATTACAAAACAACAACATTGAAAATTGTTGTAGTAACAAAAACAATTACAAAAACAATACTAATGCGTGCCGACGTGCAAACAAAGTGTCACTCAAATAAAACACTAACATAGATAGACAGACACAAGAACATGTACATATATTAAACACAGCTTAAAGCTCTTTGACAGCTACAACAATAACAACAACTTGTGGAGTTGTTATTTCTTGTTGTTGATATTTTCTATTTATTGTTCTTTTTAAGACGCACTTCGAATGCAGTTTTTTTTTGGTTTTATTTTATTTTCTTTCTCCCTTTTTCGTTTAAGTTTTATTATGTTTTCCTATCGAGGAATTGAAATCAATGTTGTTTTGGATTTGGCATTGTTGGTGTTATTGTTGACGTTGTTTCCTTTGTTGATTTTATTGTTTTCTTTTATGGCGTTTGTGAAAATAAACAACAACAAACGGCGTGTGAACTTTTTTCTCTTCTCTTGTGACTTTCTTCAGACGTCGTTGTCACCTGAGTTTCTCTCTCGTCGTCATCGATTGACATCTGTCAGCGGCTGGTCAAGAGAAGGACAGACAGACCAAACCAAACGACCGACAAACCTATCGATGATCAAACCGATCAACTGTCTGATTTTACCCGAAGTGGCTCGAAAGCTATCGATCTAAGCCAAAACTAAGCAACACCTTCACATCACAATTCCAAAGCCCGACCTAATGAGACCACACTAAATCGAGCATAGGCTTGATCATATAATAAAAATCTCTCCATCTCATATTTGTGGCGGAAAAAAATCCAAATCGCCTTTTCCAAACTCGCTGCGGCTTAATTAGGAAATCATGATCACAACCAGAA
Source organism: Coelopa frigida (assembly GCA_017309665.1). NCBI lineage: Eukaryota > Metazoa > Arthropoda > Insecta > Diptera > Coelopidae > Coelopa > Coelopa frigida. The sequence goes on from CM029565.1 coordinate 35,063,987, forward strand.
CCTCATAATTCATCGAAATATCGTTTATATCGCGAGAAAATCAAACACAATAATAATATCTCTCTCACAAACACCTCATCGATCGAAAATGATCGAAAAAACAATGAAGAAAAAAATCTCGACAATTTTGATTTCATTCCTAAACTAACCTAATTAGATCGGTTTGCGAGATCTCCATCCTTATTAGGCCTTCGATCGTATTAATGAACGAAACGAGAGCCGTAAGAAAAAAAACATAAAATAATAAAATAAATCCTCAAAATGTTTTCATTTCTAACCATATATGATAGAGAATGATATATCATATCAAATTCCATCGCATGAACGATATCTCGCTGTCCACTAGTTGATTGCAGATAAAAACAATTTGAACTGCAATTTAACAGATATTGATTGTATTCGAGATTTGGTATGACAGCATGGATGGCTGGTTGTTAAAATCGACAGATCGATAGATAGATCAGATGGACAGACAGACATTTACCGCACCCATAGCCTCGTATTGTCATTTCGCTCACGATTTTTATTTTTTATGTTCGGACGAGGCTCGAGGAGCAAGTTTGCATTTGAAATCAACGAAAGGCTTCGGGCTAGTCTCGTAAATGGCAGGAGGGAATCGTTCGGGAAATTATGACCAATTGTTATTGAATAGACTTTTTACAGACCGCAGATGAAAATAGAAATGATGTGCAATATCGAAGATTTGTAACGTTCTATAAATAATTGTTGAACCTTTTATTGTATTTGCATCGAGCTTTTAAGATGAGATCATATCGATTGAAATGTTGTAAATCCAAATCAATATATACTAATAAATTTTCTTTCTTCTCTTTCAGGTGAGTTTCAAATGTCGATTCAGATCAATCTATGTAGATAAGTATAAAATGTGATATTAAGACAAAATGAAATAGCCGAATATTACAAAAAATTAAAAATATTAAACGATGAATCAGAAATTCATCAAAAGTTTCCTAAAGCTTATTGACCAATTAATCAGTCAATCAATATTCACTTCTTAGGCCTAAAAGATCGATAAAAAATTGCTAACAAAATAAATAAAAAAATATGCAAATGAGATCAAAAACTCATCTAAATCCAGAATTGAAACAATATTTGAATTGTTTCGATCGACTCGAGTGGTGTAATTATATTGTCAGACCTTCTTCAGCGAACACTTGTCGGTGAAAAACAAACAAAATCAAATGATGAGCGAACTTCTCGAAGATCAATCATCAATGATTCTTGATCTTTTGTGATTATCGCTCTTTTGATGATGATTTTCCTCTCAAAATTCATTCCATTCGTTTTGATTCCCATTCCATTCGAATCCCCAATTGACAATCAAATGGCAGCTCATCTCAAATTAACGATAGACTTCCATATATCGACATCGAAAACAAGACAAGTAGACATGGCGATAGCAACCACGGGTTTTATAATGACCGAGCTAATGTTATTATTAAGCGCAGTTAGACCTTAAGTAGAAAGCCTACCACCGATCGACACCTCCGACCCATCGATTGACGGTTCGACCACACGTTATCCGCTCATTTTATGCCCCGTTTTAACCTCAACATCCTCTGGTCATCGTTCGCTCAGCCTCCTTTCCTTTAACCCGACAGCAACTAATCTCCTCAAGTTACAAAGAAGACGAAAGACAGATTAGAGGCAAAACAGAGAAGGAGGAAAAGAGAGAATTATATAGACAATGTAAGAGATAGACAAAGAAGTAGATAGACATAAGAGAGAGATGAAACGTTGTGGTCAATTTGAGGAAATTTGTTCACAACTCTCCATTGAAGTGTCCTCACTTAATTTAATCATAAATAATAATTGCGCGCATGCGTGCCGTCTCATCTGCGGCTAAAGATCAAAAGATTTATTGCGGCGAGTTTGATCTTGTCGGCGGCGGTGATTTTTCTTTCCTCTTGCCATCGTCATCGTCGTCGTGGGTCTGCGTAATTTTTTCATCCACCACTCGATTTTTCTCTTATTTTTCTTTATTTTATGCGGTTTTTTATTCTTATTTCTTCTTCCTTCTTTGGTTTTAAACATTTTAAGACTTCTATTTATCCTGCTTTTGATTTTTGCTAGTAAATTTGTTCCCATTTATTTTTATTTATTTTGAACATTCCTTTTTTTACAATTTTCCAAGTTCATTTTTCTTCTCATATTTTGTTTAATTTTTTTCACATTTTTCCCTGTAATATTATCGAGTTTTTTATTATTTCTATTTCTGAGTTTTATTTCTATTTTTATTTCTGAGTTTTATTTCTGACTTTCATTTCTTATTTTTATTTCCATCTTTTAATGTTTTGCTATCAGCGTGGTCGATGGATCTTTGCGAGCTTTTTTCCTTTCCCATTTTTTTATCCATACGTGACTTCATGATGTCCATGGTCCATCTATCTGTCTGTCCGTCCGTTCATGTGGTGGCCATTAGTGTCATAAGCTATCAAAGCGGATTATATAGTAAATTATTTTATTAAGTTGCGTCCGGTGAGGCGACCAAAAAGAATGGAAGAATAGAAGGAAACGTTCAATCGGAAGGCATTGAGTCAGGTCGGGACGGTTTAGTTTGGGTTTATGAAGGCTTTTTGAACTGCCGACGACTTCGTGTCGTTATTTTCCACGCCTACGTGAAGGTACTTTAAGACGATAAGTAATGAGCTTACAATTTACACACTTTCTTTGAGAATCTTTTGCCTTGCCTTTGTTAATATTATTATGGTTTAGAAGTTTAGAGGTTTTCATGTTTTTTAGCATTTAAGTTTAGAGTATTTAATTTTTTAGCATTTAGTTAAATAAATCAATGTTCTATGGGAATCAATTTAATGAATTTTGTTTATTTTTCTTCTGCCAATAAAAGTTTCTTCAAGTTGTTTATAAGATCTTTTAAAGAAGAAGACGTCGTATTAAAATAAAGCAAATCGTACTAAAATGTGAAAATTTATGCCACTGTACTTCATAGAGTTGCCAACCCATTGAAGTACAATATTTTTTAGCACTTGGTGCCTTAAGGACTTTCTTCGAAGAACGAGAGAAAATTACATAGAGTGTAGAGAAACCGAAATAAACAACATTCATTTCAGATGCCCGTCAGTCATAGACTGACAGTCACCCTTCTTCAACCATTCCATCCATCAGTCAGTGATTCAATCCGTACGACTGTCATTCTGTGAGACCCTCCGTCAGTCAGTCAGTCAATCCGCATGTCCACCACTCAGTTACGGCAATCGTGTTGCTGTTGCATGCGGCTCCAGGTTCAGCTGGGCCAAAAGCGAGGATTTACACTTGACATTTCGTCGTTGAGTCGTTGTCAGAAATAAAATGAATGTAGGTGGCCACCACTGCGGCAAGTGGACGTCGCCTTCGAACGTTTCGAAAATAGCAACAGATTCTATAGTAGGAGAAAATAAAGCAAATAGAAATAAAAAACAAACATTGTATAAACAAGAACTACTGCTATTTCCAGCAGCAGAATGAATGGCGAAGGCAAATGCAGGAAACACGAAGGGGACGTGATAAATGACCTGCCGAAGGTCTTTCTGCAAAAATAATAAAACTATGCGGTTGACATTAATGCGATTTATGTTATTAATTATTGGCCAGAAACAGCGAGCGGCTTTAAATTCAATGAATTGTTATGGCGAAACGCATTTCTGCAACTTAACGAAACTTGACGAAGCTTTAAAAAGAGTTAAAATATTGATATTATAAGTTGTTATCATCGGAAGTATAATTCTATTGTATTACGCAGCATTTTTAAAACTTAACGAAACTTTTTTAACTTAACGAAACTTTTTTAAAACTTGACGAAACTTTTTTAAAATTAACGGAACTTGAATTTGTCCAAATAATTCATGATTGATGTTTTTATTATTTATGGAACTATTCAGGTATTTTTTGTAACTTGACGAAACTTCATAAAACCTCAAAAAATCACCAAAAAAATATTCTAGAACGTGACATTTTATTATTCTGTTTCTACATTGACTTTCTAAACTAAGGAATGCATCAAATGAGCTCAAGGAAACTTAACGAAAGTATTTACAAAACTCTTTATAGCATGATTGAGTCAATTGACCTCTACCGCGAGCTGCTGACTTTTAAATAGTCTTTGTTGTCATCATCGCTGCTTTTGTAGAGTTGTTTGCTTTTGTTTTTTTTTATTTTATTCAATCATCTTTCGTTCAATTTGTTGCAACGTCAATATTTAGGAATTTTGAAAAATTAATAATTCACAAAAGCTTAAACATGAAGTCACTAATGTCTCCGGTGACACGACCGAACACGCAATTCACTCGACCTAACAGCAAAATCTTTCAACTTGTTTTATTTGTTGGTTTTTCTATGAATTGTAGTTGTGTATTTTAGCAGTGGTTGTTTTTGTTGTAGTTACTGTTTTTTGTTGTCGTTGTCTTTCAAGTTGTTTTATCGAAGTGGTTTTTGTTTATGAAGAAAACGTGCAGCTGGAAAATGACATAATTGCCGTCTAGGAATCTCGAATACGGGAGCCACTCGCAAAAGTAACCTGCATAACAGAATCTCTTGACAAAAATCGACACAAAAAAATACTAACAAAATAATACTAAAAAGTAATAATCATGATGTGCTTCTTTTTACGTCGTCTATAGTCGACGATTTAGACTGAGGTTGATGGAGTAGCGAACTACTGTTTTTTACCACTGTCAGCATCAAACTTGACGAGGTCTTCAGTAGATTGAGGTTTCGTTAAGTTTTTCTAAGTTTATCATGACTTCATTATAAAGGATGGTACTATGTTTTTTATAGTTTTTTATTTTAGTTTCTACGAATTTTTAAAAATTTCATTAAATTTTTCTTGAAAAATTCGCAAAATAATGTATTATTTAATTTTTTTTACTACTCATAGCCTTAACAAACTCAACGAAACCCTCTATAATTTCCTATAGCAACAATTCCCTTTACCTCCACTACAAAAACTAACTACGAACATGGTATATTTATAAGTAGATAACAAAAAAAAAGCAACGAAGAATATGTTTGCGATTATTGAATGCACTTTGCGCTTCGCTTCCGCAATGGCAATGACTCACAGCAATGAGTGGCCCAAGCCCCCTTTTCCTCTACCAACTTCAACTTCAGACCTCTCTTCCAGTCGTTCCTTCCCCCCAGCTCAACCAAATGTAATCAAAACTAAATGACAATCAGTGGAGGAGACGACGATGAGGAAGGGAAAATAAAATTGCACTTCATTTGCGAACGCGTCTCGCTTCAAAAAGCACCCCAATCCATGTGGTTTGTTCTTCTTTACTCTCGTTCTTTTTATTTTTTAATGTTTTTATTTTTTATTATTTTTTTAATATTTTTTTCCATCTTTTGAGATCCCTTTTACGTTTCAGTTTTTCCATCTTTTATTTCCCGCTCTTTAATCTTTTCACTCATTTTCATAGTTCCAGTAAAATATTAACTCGAAGCGTATTTTTATGAAAGAAAGAGAGAAAGGAAATTATTGTAAAAGTTACACAAAAAACACTAAAATAAAAAGAATTACAAGACGAAAATTTAACGATTCCAAAACTACTGGAAGCAAACAAAAAAGTGAAGGAAATGGAAAATTGCATTGAGAAGAAAGTTTAACGACATGAGTAGCATAAAATGCATGGGGAACGGATCGTTTAAAATAACAACACAACGAGAAACAAACAAAATATAAATCTCACGATTTAATTTAACACCACAGCGAATCCCTTTTCTCTCTCTCTCTCACTCCCTCCAACTGTCGACGGTCGCCTCCAGAGGCGGGCAACCGACCGTAGTGTGAAGTTCTGCTCTTCTGCCACTCTTCTTCTTCTTATTCCACGTTGACTCTGTCTTTCGTTAAGTTCTTCTTGTTTTACTTTAAAAATTTTGTTCGTTTTTGGATGATTTTTGCACTTATTTTTAAGTTGTAGTCTTATTTTCTTCTGTCTTTTCCTTATTTGTTGAACAAATTTTCTTTTTTTGAAGATTTTTTCTTATTTTTAAGCATTTACTCTTAGAGAATTTTTCATGTTTTATGGATTTTTTATTATTTTTATATTATTTTTTCTTTCCTTATTTTTGGTAGATTTTTTCTTATTTTTGATCGGTTTTTTCTTATTTTTTCGCATTTCTGGTAGATTTATTTTCCTTTTTTGGTAATTTTTTTTTTTTTTGTTTTTGGTTGATTCATTTTCCTTTTTTGGTAGATTTTCCTTTGTAGATATTTCTCTTATTACATGAAGATTTTTTTTCTTTTATTTTTCCTGCCCTGAGCGAAATTTATCGTGGCGATTCTTGTCGTTCCGTCGAAGGAAGGAACGAAATACAGTATTGCACAATGATGGTAGGGAGAATGAGGAGAACTGTGATAGAGGTCGATTGGGATAGAGAACGACGGAAGAGAGAGGAGTTGAAGGAGGACACAGAGTTTAAGGAGGGGAAAAAAGAGGAATTGAAGGAGGTAAAATAGAGGAGTTCATGGAAGGCACAAAGTGGGGGAGATGTGAAGAAGGCGGCTGCAAGTTGCAGCATAAGGTTCAGGTTGAGTTCGCAAGAAGCAACAGCAAACGACGATGACGACTACGAACCGACGACCAAGCGAAAGATCAAGTTCAATGGCATCGAATAGTTTTTCACTTCAGCCTCAGAGCGAGTGGCGTCTACAGTTGTTGTTGTTATTGTTATTGTTGTTGTTCTTGTTGTTATTGTTGTTGTTATTGTTACTTTTGTAATATACTACACTACTTCCCATTCTTCCTCCTTTCGACATGGAGACCACCATTAAAGCCTTGTATGCTTCGTTAAGTGCAAGGAAAGGAAATTATCACAAGTGTTACCATTAGGTTAATTAGGCGAATAGAATGGAGTAGAAAACAGGAAAAAAATGGTAGCATGAGGAGTGTTATCGGAGCGAATGAATTAAAATTCACCTTGACAAAGCGATAAGATATAGGAAATCTTATGATAGTTTTGACTTCTCTTTTTCATTGTATAAAATTGACAAATTTAGGTTACTACTGATAAGTTAATGGTTCCCACTGATATTGAATAAATCTTTGTTTTTGTGAATTTTAAAGTTTTTTATATACTTTTTTCATTTCTTTTCTTTTTCCCTTTTTCTTCCCATCTGTATTTTTTTTATTTTCCCTGAAATTCGATATTTTTGAGACATAAATCACATGACTTCACTTCCCTTCACATTCAGATGCCGGGAATTTCTCTTCACGACAATTTCATATGTTCGTAAAATTGTTTGAATTTTCAACACAAACACATACATATCTATATTCTCACATATATACACTTACAGGCTACTACCACTACTACTACAACGATGCCGAGTGAACTCAACGACACTTGTCGCACATTCACTTATGCTCGCTGACCTTTGTGTCCTTTTAATGATTTATGCTCCACGCCCTTTTCGCTCTCCTCCCACCTCTGGTGACTACTCGGGTTCTCGTTTCAATCTCTCCTCCTCTCAAGCACCACTTGACATTTGCAGTTCTCAACGACGACTTCTGCATTGCCTGTTTATGTTTATGTATTTGTATTTGTGCCAGTACACATATGAGTGTGTATTTTGAAGTGTAGCAAAATTTAGTATTCTCGTAGGTCAAACTATAACATATCCTGCAGACATATCCATATGTTTCATATGGGCCTTTAAGTGGCATTTTTAGGTCATGGCTGATGGAATTCCGAAGGTTTCGTTGAGTCAGATTTCGTTGACATTGTGGAAGAGAGAGAGGGCGAGAGGGAGTGGGAGAGGGAGTGGGAGAGGGGGGGGGTTAGATGAAGAGAGAGGTTTGTTTAACCAGAATGAGGGCGTGATTTGGAAAATTGGGTTCGTAATTGGTATCATTGAAAAGGCATGAAATATCTTTACTAACAGAAAAATAAATAGATTTGACTTTTTCTATTTTTAATATTAAAAGTATATTTTTTTTATGAACCTTATTGAATATATTTTTTTTTCATTTTGAATACGTAATACATTTTAAAGTAAAGCTTTGTTTTAAAATTTCCTTAATTTATCGTTTTCTTAAAAATCGTTTTAATTACAATTTTTTCTTAATATTTCAAAGATTTAAAAATTGTAAATTCAATTAATCAATTTAATTTTTTTAAAGTGCTTTCCCTGAAGAGTTTCATTAATTCGATACGAATTCTCCAAATGACTTATTCTTCGTTGGGTTTCCTTATACATCATTGAACCGATAATGCTTCGTTAAGTTCAAGTAATTAACCGGCTTCCCGCGAAGTAATCTCACAGCAAAAGACACAACAATAGAAGCCGAAGTGCTGCCAAATTTGGCCACACTTCAACCTGAAGCAGTTAATTATTTGTTGTTATTATTGTTGATGTGTTGTTTTTGTTATTGGTCCATTAACACTTGTTGTTACGGTTGTCGTTGTTGTTGTTTTCGTTTATTTTCTTATTACCTTTATTGCCATTGTTGTTATTGTTATCGTATTAAGAAAACCAGAAAGAGCGAATAAAAAAAACAGCAACAAAAGAGTTGCCAACGAAGATACAATAAGTGTTGCCAATAAAGCGGAATACAATGGGGAGGGGCGGGGTCTGGAGGAGGTCCGTGTTGTCAGATCGTAAACTTGCGAACTTGCTTTAAAAAGGCAAATGAAAAGACTAAGCAAACTTAACGAAACATGGCTTTTATTTCGCCTTTACATGGTTTTTATTTTCTCTTAACTGTTTTCTTTGGTCGCATGGTAAACGCCGTCAACTATGCCAACAACAGCCAAAAACGTCAATAAAGCGATAAACAAATAGTTGGCAACAAAGTTCAAGGTTGCCAAATGAACGACAACAAGAAAAAAATGCCATAAACAAATAAGTCATGGTGGGGAGAAGAAGGAGGAGAAAAAAATTTAAGAAAATATAAATGAATTTTTTACGTTGCAATTTTTCCAATTCACGCGGGAATTCATTAAAGAAGCAATTAATTATTTCATGAAGCAATTCATTATTTCACGAGGCAATTCCTCTATTTAACGAAGCAATTCATTATTATTTAACGAATCACTATCGGCTTCGTTCGTTAAGTTTTATTGCATGCAAATTGTTGCTTTATTGATTGCCTATTAAAATATTATGCATAAATATCAATTAATGTTCTTCGATTGCTTCATTTAATTGTTTCTTTTTTCTTTCTTTTTCCTTTTATTCTCTCTCACTCTCGCTTGCACCTCTCACTCTTGCTTATCTCTCTCACTATCGTTAACCCCTCTCACTCTTTCACTCTCTCTCTTCTTTTCTCATTCTCTCTGTTTTTCTCAATAAGCTATTAATTCATCGCCGAGAAATAATATATGGAAAAATAATTTCATCGACGCGTAGTTGAAGAAACTTAACGAAGATGTATATTGTCAATTGCCTCATCAATATGGTATTTGTTGTTGTTTTTATTATTTTGTTGCAGTTTTTTGTTTTTCTCTACACTTTCGTTAAGTTCTCATATAGTTGTCATGGTGGCATATGAAGTTAAACTTCGACAAGTGAAATTAATTAATTCATATTGATTTATTAACTTCGTTAACATGTTTTGTTGATTTATCGGTTTGTGACAAAAAAAAAAGTGATTTGTTTTGATCTTCAGTAATCGCTGAAAAGTTGAACTTAACGAAACTTTTGCTCGGTGGTCTTTGATTTAATTAATTGCAAACTTGAAGTAACTTCAGAGCGTGTAAATTCTGAAAATTAAATTTTTTTCTCTTTGCTTTTTCTCTTTAGTGGGAGAATTTTAATTGGCTTCAACACCTTTCTTTCCTTATCGCTTCATCTCCTTCTCTCGCTCTCTCTCTCTCTACCTCCCTCATTCTGCGCCTCTCATTTCCTCTCTGCATCTCCTTCTCTCTCTGCCTCTCCTTCTCTCTCTGTCTTTCATTCCCATCCTTTCTCTATTTGTCTCCTTCTGAAGTTTCAGCGAACTTTTCTAATTAAATACACATTAAATTAAGCAGAATCACGTAAAGCCATACGCGTAACAAAGTAGGCGCAGCGTTGCCAGAGTGATGCAAATTTATTTTATTCCTCTATCTCTCTCCCTCTTTTTCTTTTTATCTCCCTTCCGATCTCACTTTATTTTCTGTCGAGAAAGGAGTTTTTTAATTAAAAACAGGAAAACTATAGAAAAATGTGTAAAGTTCTTATTGAATTTATGAGAACTTTTTCCACTCAAATACTCTGTATTTTCTCTATCTCTTATCTTTCTTTATCTCATCCCTGTCTCTTTCTCTCTCCCTACCTCTTTTTAACTATCTCTTTTTCTCCCTACCTACTTTAGCTATCTCTTTTTCTCTCTTACATATCTCCAAACTATATTAAATTTTCTCCCAAGACTCCCAAAGGTCTAGTTTCACATGCTAGACAGATATCAAAGCTCTTCTCTCCTCCCTGTCGATATCTAAAGTTCGTTCTCTCTCTCTCTTTCTCTCTATCTAACTCCCTGTCTCTATCCCACTCATTGACATCTCAATGGCTGCCGATTGCCGCCATCTCTGCGTGTAATCAAATTTTATGTATGGTGACTTACGTGATCCGACCGCAAATGGTTGAATTTTCCCGAAATTCCTATGACAACCACAAGAAAGACGATGATGACGATGTCGATGATGGAGTCTTCAACCCCGAAAATAATTTCAAGCCCTCTCAGATGCTCCCTCTCTGCTGAGGGTGAAGTAGGGGGGGATGAAATTAATCGACGCCAAAGTCTCTGCCAAATTTGACGTGATTAAAAGTCGAGCAGTCGAGGACTAATTATGTTCTTTCTCATAATTACAACAAATTATGAGAGGAAAATCTACTTTGAACGAAATTTCTCATAATTTATCATTGAGGATTTTCGGTGATATTCCGCGACTTGAATATCAATAGATTTTCCATGATATCACTTTCTCTTAATTGACTTCAACATCATTATTACTGAAGATTTTTAATTTTGATGAACTTTAAGACTTTTTGAACCTCTTTCTCGATTGGATTTTCATAGAAATTACTTTTTTATTTTTATTTTATGAAAAATTCTTCGTTCTGAAGTTCATGGAATTTTCCACGAGTTCAATCAGAAAGCTTTTTATAGAATTTTCCAGAAGTGGATTTACATCGAATTTTTCACACAAACATTTTTATTATTAACTCTATAATTAACTTTATTTTTATGGAATTTTACTGAATCTACTTGTGAAAAATAGTAAATATTTCTCCTGAATGGCTTTTGAATGAAGGATTATCGTAGGCTTTTATATTTTTACCTTATGTATTATTCCGTGAATAGTTCATTAAAGCATGAGAAAAGTTCATCGAAGGCAAGCGATTCCTGAAATTGTTTGGGGAAAGAAATGTAGTAAAATCAGTAGTTATAGGCATAGAAATAGTGGTTTTAGGAGTAGAAAGGTAGTGGAAAAAGAAATATTAGTCAGAAAGAGTAATCGATCGACTTTGATGTGGGATCTTTAGGAGAATGAATCGATGAGTAGAGAATGTGAAAGAGAAGCCACTAATGAACGATAGGAAGGGCATCAAAGGGAAGGAAGTAGAAAGAGAAAGAAGGATAAAGTGAAATTCCATCATGTGTGCATGCATAACGAGAGCGAATGAGAAGGGCGGAAGTCGAAAACCAAAGGTCCAAAGGGAGCAAAAGTTTGACAAAAGGCTTTTGGCCAGCAACTGAAGCTGTTAATTGGCAGTAGACCAACACATGGATACCAACACATGAACACAAACACTTGCACACAAACACTTGCACACTAACACCTACACATACTCATATAGGATGCGGTTCGTCAAGAATTCCTAACGAAGCTCAGTCTCGATGGAATTCATTCAATCATTCATTCAATAATTCAAAATATGGAAGGAGAAGAAATTTTAAATTTAAGAACATTTATTCAAATAAAAATAAAATTAAAAACAATATAATGAAAATATATATGAAAATATAAATCAAAATATAATAACATATCAAAATAAATAAAAGAATATAATAACTATAAATATAAAAAAATTGTTTACAAACATTATAATAAAAAATATATAATAATATTAATAAAATAATTTAATAAATATTTACATAATAAAAATATGAATAAAAAATTATAAATAAATAAAAAATATATAATAAATAAAAAAAAATTATGAATATAATATATATACATAAAAATATAAAAAATGATAATAAAAATCCCGTAAGGACAAAAATCCCTCATTCAACCTTCAGTTAACATGAATTTCTAGATTTTAAAAAATCACTGTGCCTTATTTTGACTTTAAATAATCCTAAGAATATATTTGTGCGTGTTTTTCTTAACTCAAACCATATCCTTCATTCTTCATATGGATATTCACACGTTCCCTAGAGTTTGGGAATTTTTGTTTTACAAATTTTTTTGTTTTTGACTTACGTCCTTCGAAACTCCTTCCGTTCATTCCCTAGAGATCCAGGTTGAGCTTCCGCTGTAAAAACACACAAACCATTGTTTAAACTCGACGTGAACAAAAGTGAGAAAGAGAGAAATGGAGAGAAGAGAGAGAGGGTGACCGAGTGAAGAGAGTGAGAGGGAGAGAGGGAGCAAAGGAACGAAGGAAAGTAGAATGAAAAAGAGAACCTTAAAATAACCTCGCGTCAGACACCGTTCGTTCGCTCTCGTCGCGTTTCCTGCTCGTTTTCCAGTTTTCTGCACTTTTCTGTTCTTCTTCTTCCTGTCGTTGTCGACCGTCCTTTTCCTGCAGTTGTTGTTGCTATTGTTGATACTGATTGTTATTGTTGCTGATAGTGATTGTTGTTGATGTTCATAGTGATTGTTGTTGTTATTGTTGGAGGACGTGAGGTTCACGATGTGACGTCGTCGTCGTCGTCTTCGTCGTTGCTCCCAACGTGACAGCAGGTGCTGCATTTGTAATTAGAGTCTGACGAAGCGGCGACCGAAGGACAGACAGACAGATGGACGGACAGACAGATGGACAGACAGACAGAAGGATAGACAACCGCGACTTGCGACATGTTGTTCCAGAGACTTCAGGCAACAGAAACTAACATGAACACGAACAGGAACAACAATAGTTACCATAAGAACAACAATAGATCCCACAAGAACAACAAAAAACATAGTCGGAAAAACATCAACATCGCCTGTAACAAACAACAACATCACCTCCTTTAACAACAACAACACCTCCTTTAACAACAACAACACCTCCTGTAACAAGAACTACTATTTACAACAACGATGATGACGAAGCTGCTGCAAGCGTTTTGAACTCGACTTTGAATCCACATTAGAAGTCGTTCTCTTTCATGATACTTCTCTTTCATGGTCTCTCTCTCTTTCATACTCTCCCTCTTTTTCCCTTTTTCCCTCTATTTTTCTATTTAATCTATTTGTATCTCTCCTTTCCTCTTTTATATTCCAATTTTTTTACTGCACTTCCTGCAAATTTCATGCTGCATTGATTTTTATGATTAACCAGCTGATATGAAAAGAACAAAACTTCAACGTTAAAAAAAATAAAAACTCAACGTTAAAAAAAAATCCTAACGATAAAACTGAACGAAAGTCTAATGTGAAAATTATACCTTTTGAAAAATTAATTCCTCATTTAAATAAAGTGAGAGCTCTTATCCATGGCAGGATGATGGTTATATGTAGATAAGTTGATGGGGATTTCGACGAAGGATCGTTAGCGTTATCGTCATGGTTGTTACCATCATCATCATCACCACTATCATTGTCGTCATCACCAACATCATAGTCGTCATTACCTCCATCATAGTCATCGTTACCATCAACATGGTCATAATAATCGTTTGTTGTTGGCATAATGAGTTTGCCAACAAGCGAACGAATCGATAGTAGTTAATTTTCATTAGATTTCGAGGAAAAGAATTTCATCCTGGAATAGTGGGAAAACTTAACGAAACTATGTGATATTGTTTTCAAGGTCGGGACATGGGAGATTAAAACTTAACGAAACTTTATACGATGCTAGTGAATGAACAAAATTATTCTTCAGCTTCATTACGAATTTAATATAAAGTTCACATCGTTGAATTCCAGTTCCAATCCAATTAATGTCTCTCATTTTCATCGAATTTCTCGAGGCTTGCCTTGAAGGTATTTTGAGAGGCTTATTTGAGTGAAATCCTTTGAGCTCTTGTCATTGGGACAAATTGACTTGAAATTGATTGATGCCACGAAATAATTCACTTATCATTGCAATATCATTCATAAATATGAACAAAGAGAAATATATAAATATATATCAATCAAATAAATTTCTACATAATTGATGAAAAATTAAGTATATAATTAAAATATTAATAATATTAAAACCTTAAATAAATATTAAATAAACAAAAAATAAATAAATATATCAAATCTTACAAAAATATATAAATAAATCCTTATAATTAAATATACAAGAGAAATTGAAAAAAATAAATTTGAAATAAAAAAAATATAAAAAATAAATAATTACAAAATTAAATAATTAAAATTATTACAAACATGTTTGTAAAAAAATCCTATAAATAAACATAAATAAATAACAATAAGTAAATAAACTGTAAAAAAATAAATAAACTAACACAGACAAATAAATGAAATAAATATATAAAATGAATGAAAACAAAGTTCGACAAATAAATACAAGAATTCCGATAGAGATTTACACGCTCACGTTAGTCTCATTTATCACAATTTGACATGTAAAATGCAGACACCTCGAGGAAAAACTCCTCCTCAACAACAACAAGAAATACAATCATAATAACAAAAATAATCATAAAAAAATATAATAACAAAAACAATATAACAAAGCAATAATAGCAAGAATAAATACAACAACAACAACCCACGCTTCCTACATGAATTTATGTTCAATTTTATGATTTCTCCCAAAAAAATAGAAGAGAGAGAATCAACAAATTATTATCTCTATCGCATAAAACACAACTGACATGCGAACAACAATGCTGCTGGTCTATCGACAATAATATCACTAACATCGACAACAACAACAACAACAACATCACTGACATCGACAACTTGTTGTTGTAAAGGGGAGATATATTTTCCAACAAACATAGCTATTGCTGTTAGCTGGTGGAAAGAAAGTTCACACTTTGTCTTCGAGTCCATCAGCGATAAGAAGATCGAAGTGATGGAGCAACTCGTCTCCATCTCACTCTCTTTCTATCTCTATCTCTGTCTTTCTCTCTGACTTATTGCCGGTGTTTGGAAATTGTTATCTTTATTGATGATTTGTGTGCAACATCGCGTGCTGTTGGCAGCAGTAAAAATTGCAACCAATGCTGTCGATATGATTAGTTCTAATTGTTTATAATTTTTCCGAAGAAAAAAATATATATTGAGACTTTTTCACAACAACATCAACGTATAGGAAAATAGAAAAAATAGGAAGATACAAAATATAGAAAAATAGAAAAAAGAGAAAAATAAAAAAGATAGAAAAATAGAAAATATATATAAAAATAGGAAAGAAAAGATAGTATGAAATTTCTTCAGAGATAATCGCATAAGTGAAAGACTATGATGATGGCCATAATTACGTTTATGACCCATTGTTATTTTTTTCTTCCTCGAATAAATTCCAAAGGAGATTCCATGATAATAACTATTTCTCTTTCTTTTTCGCTTTCAGGCCCATGTGGTGGCCGCCTTCGAGCAATCGTTGTCGAACATGACGTCACGGCTGCAACAACTGACGGCGACGGCCGAACGCAAGGACGGCGAGCTGACCGACATGCGTCAAACGATCGAATTGCTGCGCAAACAATCGATTCAGGCCGGCCTAACAACGGCTCATATGCAAAGCATGGGCGTCCAGACGCAATCGCAGAATCAGAATGATATCCTAGGGAAGCAAATGCCACACCTGCCGCCCTCGCGGAGTCGTTTGGCCCAACAGCAACAACAGCAGCAGCAACAACAATCCGCAGTGGGGCCCAATGGCAATGCCACGCCCTCGGTGGGCGGCACGATGCAACGTCATCATAGCTCGGACTCGATGTGCTCGCTGAATTCGATCAGCTCCGGCTGCTCCGCCCAGGACAAGAAGAACAACAAGAAGAAGGGCTGGCTGAGGAGCTCCTTCACCAAAGCCTTCTCCCGCAATGCCAAGATTTCGAAGACCAGCCGACACGCCTCCACCGCCTCCGCCCACGGCGGCCATCACGGTCACCATGGCGACCAGGATCGATCGGGTGGATCGACTCATGCCAAACTCAATGGTCACGGCTCCGATGGTCCCGCCGGCCTCGCTGCCCTGGCGACACAACCGGCCGCCTTGTCGGCGCCGGCGAAAAACGCCAACGGCAGCCCTGCCAAAACGGTCACCCTGATCGAGAATGCCAAACCGATCGATGCCATCGATCATCACAATCACAATGATCATGAGCATCAAGTGGTCGAAGAGTTGAAGAAACAATTGCGCGAGAAGGATCTCGTCCTGACCGACATCCGTCTGGAGGCGTTGAGTTCGGCCTCGCAGCTGGAGAGTCTCAAGGAGACGGTGAACAAGATGCGCGCCGAGATGATGTCGCTGAAGCAGAACAACGAGCGGCTGCAGAAGATGGTCACCAGCCGATCGTTGGCCGGATCCGAGGCCTCCCTCGGCACCGGCCATCCGATCAGCCCGAATGGCTCGATCGGTGGCGATAACTCCGGATCATCGCGCCGCTATTCTTTGGCCGATGGAAGCTCGCGGCCACCGATGGAACTGCCACAGCGCTTGGATGAGGAGACCGAGGAGGAGAACGTGCCACCGGCGCCAGCTCCGGAGCCGCCACCGCCTCCGCCGCCACTGAGTCCGTCGACTCACATCGATCTGACGCCGCCGCCACCCGCCATCGAACCGATCGGTCAGGGTTTGAGCCAAGGACTCGGCCCTGGTGCGACCCACCTGCCGAGCGCCGTCGAAGAGCTGCCCGATGTGACCGACGGCAAGAAGATCGCGATCGCCTGCTATCTCGGCCAACCGGAATCCTTCGGTAAATACTGCGAGGAGATGCTCGAGGCCGATGAGTTCTATGCGAACGGGGCGATGCTTTTGAGTGCCTCGGGACGCGATGGTGGAGTTGAAGCAACTGATGGAGTCAACAATGTTGGACCGCTCGATGATCGTCAGCCGGCGAACCTCAATGAGTTCGTCATCGCCTACACTTACATCTCGGGCAAGACAACATGGCAAAATCTCGACTATATCGTTCGCAAGACCTTCAAGGATTATGTTTCACGCATCGATCCCGGGACGAATCTTGGCCTGAACACCGACTCGATCACGTCGTATCATTTGGGCGAGGCGAAGCGGGGGCCCGAGATGGGCTTCCCCGAGTTGTTGCCATGCGGTTATATCGTCGGCGCCGTGCGCACCCTGTACATTTGCCTACAGGGTGTTGGGAGTTTGGCCTTCGACAGCCTGATACCGCGCAGCATCGTTCATCGTTACATCAGCCTGTTGACCGAACATCGTCGGTTGATCCTTGTGCGGGCCGAGTGGGACGGGAAAATCGTATTTGGCTCGTCGTCTGGCCGAGTTTCTTGTGGCCAGATCGGGTCGTGGAAACCCCTCTGAGGCGATCGCCACTTCAAGTGAGTTGATTTGATGATATTTCGATATTAAGAATCGATTTTATTAAATCATCATTTTCTTTCTTTCCCTCTCTAGTGTTGACCACAAGTCATCGAAGGAGTTGCGCCAGTATTTGAGCCATATCGCCGAGCAGGCGGCCATCGCTAACGGCGCCTCTGAGCTGCCATCTGTGATCATTCTTGATAATCTGCATCATGCCTCCGCGTTGGGCGATGTCTTCTCATCGCTGTTGAGTTCCGGGCCGGCGGCCAAGTTGCCGTGCATCATTGGCACGATGTCGCAAGCGACCTGCAACACGACCAACCTACAGCTTCATCACAACTTCCGATGGGTGGGTACCGAAGCTTCAGCTTCATTTTATCGTTATCAATCTTCGGTTTCGTTTTCTCTTCTCTTCATCTTACTTTTCTCTTAATTTTCCTTTACTATAAATCTTCTTTTTCTATTCATCATCTTTCTCTTTATAACAACCTTTGGTTTCGTTTTCTCTTCATCAATATTTGGTTTCTTTTTCTCTTCACCAATCTTTGATTTGTTTTTATCTTCATCTTATTTCTTCTTCATCATCTCTTCCTTTCCTCTTCATAAAAATCTTTTTATTCGTTCTATAACAAAATCTTTCTCCTCCTCCTTCCTCTTCGACAGGTTCTCACTGCCAACCACATGGAGCCGGTGAAGGGTTTCCTCGGACGCTTCCTGCGTCGTCGCCTCTTCCAACTCGAACTGCAGACGCAACATTCACAGCCCGAGCTGTCGGCCGTTTTGGCCTGGCTGCCGACTGTGTGGCAACACATCAATCGTTTCCTGGAGATTCACAGCTCCAGCGATGTGACGATTGGCCCAAGACTTTTCCTCACCTGCCCGCTGGATTTGAAGGATTCCCAAGTGTGGTTCACCGACATCTGGAACTATCATCTGTCGCCATATCTGGTCGAGGCCGTCCGTGAGGGTGTCCAATTGTATGGGCGACGTGGTGGCGCCTGGAACGATCCGTCGGCGTTCATTCGCAACTCATACCCGTGGCCATATGGGCCGGATTCGGTGCCGCCGCTGCGACAAGTGAACGCCGAGGATGTCGGTCTCGAGGGCATCACATCGACCAATGGCGAGAATCAGGATCCATTGGTGAGTACAGAGATTAATTTTGGTCATTTAGAATCGAAATTAATGGTGTATTCTCTCTCTCTTCATATTAGTTGAATATGTTGATGCGTCTGCAGGAGGCCGCCAACTATTCGGAGAATCAGGAACAGGAATCGGATTGCGCAAGTCTCGATTCGAACATCACGCCAGACAGCTCGGCTGGAGCTGAATAGATGGCGATCGAGTAGTGATCATTCACAAACCAACGTTCCACCATTCATCGTTCCACCAGTCATAGTTCAACCCTTCATCGTTGAATCATCTATAGTTCAACCCTTCATCGTTCCACCATCTATCCATCGTTCACCAGCCACCATTCAATCGATTGATCAGATCAATACGAATGAGGATCAAATGCTGAAAAACTGTTTCAAATTAATTCAACTGAATGAAACGAATCAAATGAATCGCTTGTATCGTTATGATGAATATGAATATGAATATACATATATAAAAAATACATATACAGCAGAGCGACATATACATATATAAACACATACATACTACAACTACACAGCTTTCCCCAAAGTTATTGTAATATTTTTTACGTATGAATTTATTTGTAAATTTTACTAATCGATTTCATTGTTGTGACTTCTGTTTAGGGAATCGATTTAAATTAATTGTCATCGTCAGTTGTGATGATCATTATGAGGATGATTATAAAATGATTATGAAATAATCATAATGACGATAAGTCGTGTAAAATAGCGATATTTGAGTGAGAGAATTAAAAGCAATGATTATGTTCTTTGAAGTATCGTTTGAAGATGGCAACACTTGACACACTAACACAGCGATCTGGCAACACTGCACAAATAAAATTTCTTGCACTACTTTTTCAAAATAATTTCACAGAAAACAAAAACCAATTGAAAAAAAGAAACAAAATGTGAAAATTTAAATAAAAAGCAGTTTTAAGAGATTTATATTTGCGACACTCACACTAACTTTTTTATACATACACTGCGAGAAATTGGAAATTGCACTCTTTAGCGCACTCGTTAAAATTGCAAATTTAACACAAATACACCTACAAATCTACATAGACTGAAAATTCAAAACTTTTTATTGGTAAATGTTTTTAATAATTTTTAAAATTATTTAAATAAATTTTTCTTTTTTTAAATTTTTATTTAATTGTTTTTAATTGTTCTCTTGTCCATTTTTAGGATTTTTTAAAATCCATTGGAATTTTTATTTTATTCTATTAAAAGTCATAGTTTTTATTTTATTTTATTTTACTAAAATATAAAAGTCCTTGGGCCCATTTTAGAACCCTTTAAAGTAACAGAATTGCTTTTAACGCCAACGCTTCGATCGCTTCTATCGCAGAAAATCATAAATACAAAAATTACGCTAAAAAAAACCCCGAACATGAATAAGCAAATAAATTTATACTCACATCAAACTCTACTAACTAAGTAACATTAAATGTAAACTATGTAAAATGTAACTAACGTAAATATTACGAAAAAATTAAATTAATTAAAAATTTCACGAATATCCCTTCGTAAAATCTATTGTAATTAAAACCAACAAATAATAATGACAATTAAACAATGATTTGATTGTTTTGTAAATATGAATGAATTGTTTTTTAAATTTATACACTAAAAATAGAAATTAAAAAGCTACCCCTAATCGTTTAAGTATCAGCCAACTGACACTTTTTTATAAACGTTGATATATATTATTAATATTTCTATAGTGAATAAATGGAAATATGCTTAAAAATATCGATATGAAAATGTGTGTGACTTTTGCTACTAATTTTCACATACAATTGTCCTCGAGTGAAAAACTATACATACATACAATATATATATATTTATCTATATGAGAGATAACACGATTTTCCTTTTCGCCAAATTAAGAGAACAATTAAAAGAGATAAAAAAACTAAATTGAAACACTAAAAAAAATAACATATGGGAAGCTGGAATGAAATACGTAATGAAACCCAATTGTATGGAGTATAAATAGTATTTATACAAAAACAACAACAAGACAAACAGCAACAATAACAAAATGTGCTTCAACTACATATACACACACACACATACAACTATATGTTATTTTGATTATTTATTAAGAAACAAACAGAAATAAAAAAAACATATGGATAAAATTTTATTTATTTAAATCTTTTGTTTGTTTTTAATAATAAAACAGCAGCTTTTTCAAAAACCAATCAAATAAATAGTTATATATTTTAAATATGTATGTAATAAACAATTTATTATTATGATTATTAATATTATTATTACGATTATTATTAATATTATTATTAATATTATTAACGTAAATTATGAAAAACTATCACATGATGTGAAATGGAAAATAATGCAATGTAAAATCAAAACTAAAGATATATTGAGACATGCTAAAATAAATACAAATAAAATAAAGTGAACTAAACTTTCAAAATAAAAAATAACTCAAAGGGTTTTTTCTTTACAGTGTAAAATTAGGGATGGATATAGTTATGATGATATGATGATAAAAATCATTAAATTTTTCTCTCTGTGAATTTTCCACCAATTCCTTCATCTCTCCTGCAAGTTCTTGGTGCAAATCATGACCAGCATTTGATCGTGATCACGCCGACCTCATCATCGAAGTTTATAATCCATAATCCTCGATGCGGAACTCATGATAAATGACGATTCGCATTAACGGCTTCATGGGAGGCTTGAAAAATTGCAAGTGGCTAAGACTAGACGAAAGAAAGAATCAGATCAGACCACGATCCAGGCGGATGGCAATGATGATGATAAACGATGGAAGAGGTGAAAATTACAGATCATCGGCATTAGAAGAAAAGTACTCGTAATTGTATGATTTCTAGCAGAAGAAAGATTTCTAGCGGAAGGAAATATATCGGTTTCAACGTCGTATATTGCATTGGTGGAGATAATTGGCGATGCCCTCATGACCCAGATTACAAAGTTGGACACGGACTCCAAATCCAGTTCTTTTTCATCTTTATGGTTTCTTTCTCATCTTTTTGTTTGCTTTCTCATCTTTATGATATTTCCTTCTCATCTTTATGGTTTCTTTCTCATCTTTATGTTTTCAATTTTATTTATCGATTCCACCCAAAAGTTGTCCTTCAGCCAAGTTCTTGAACTTGAGAGCTGAAGCAGAGATCAGAGCTGAGCAGAGATCTGAATAGCAAGATCGAATAAATGCATTTTATTTATGTATACAGATTAGCTTTCATACCTCATGCTCGCAAATCTTTAAAATCGTTTTTTTTTCACACTCCACACTTTGTTATCGATGGTGACCAACATATGTAGCAGAAACCTGATCTGGCTTCCTGCCGTCAGGTCAGTCGAAGGAGAGGAGGGAGAGAGGAGACGGACGAATCGACCACATGTGCCTTGTGCGGTCCACACCCGATCCATGGTCTGACGATCGAGATCGGCGGCATCAACGGTTGCAATAAATCGCTTGCCTTAATCGTGTTAAGTCGATCTCTCGAAGGCAATGAATTTGCAGGGAAGAAGAACAAGTCGTGATCACATACATACATATATATTGTATATATATGTATGACCATGGGAGAGGGGGTTTGTGTAGATGTTATCTATCGATATGCCATCTCTTTCTTTCCAATATTTGTTTATCATGTCCTTGCACACAACGTGAAGCTCGTAAATCTCTTGAAATTCTTTTTGTTATTTTCCTTTTGCTATGCGCGACTTTTATGACAAATTTTGAGCTGCTAATCGGAGATTGTGATAATTTTTCACTGCAATTATATAATTCAATTTCCTTTATTATTATTATTACTTATTATTATTATTATTATATTATTATTATTATTATTATTATTATTATTATTTTATTATTATTATTATAGTATTATTTCATATAATTGTATTTATTATTTTTATTATTATTACAATCAACAATTCATTAATTTTAATATATTTGACTTACTTAAAGTTATTATATACTTATTAAGTTCAAATTACTATGAACATAGTTGAATAACATTAAATACTTAAATAGAAAGACTAACAAAGTATTTCAAAATATTTGAAATACTATATTATTCTACCACTGAACCACTCACCATGGTACCATTTTATTGAACGCACCCGACATCAGATGCATTTTGACATTTGCTTTTATAGCAGTTCACACTCGTTCTTTCCAACTCGTTACCAGAACGGTGACACTTCGTTGCTTTCATACTCGTTTCATCATTTCCTGCAGTTTCTCTTGCAACATCGCAGCGAGTGAAAAGTGAGTTGGCCCGTAATTTTCTCTAAATAAAAAAATATTTTGTAAATTTTTGCAAAGGGAGAACTTTCATATCAATATGAATAAAATTACAATACCATTTGAAAGTCATTTAAGCTGTATTATGATAGTGTTTGATTTGTGCGAATTGCGGCTTTTTCAACGGCCTTTTGGTGGCTCTGATTGTGTAACCTTCGGAGGAAAAATTTGACATTTTAGCAGCGTGCGAAGAAATCTCTTGCATAAATCAAATATTGATCCACACAAACTATATTTGAAAACAAACAATATCAGTGTGTAGAAATTTTGACAGAAATTTAGTCAGAACTTGGTCATAAGAATTTACCTCTGTCGTCAGCCTCATTACATAACCTCTTCGTCATTTTCCCTCCCCCTGCCGCCGCTTCTAACACTAACACAACCACCATCATTATCAATTCTTGAGAACCAATATTAATAATTGTTTCTTCCTTTTCAGTTCTAAATTCCTGTATTAACCATGGCTCTTCGTCTCCTCGGCATGGCTATGCGCAAGCAGCTGGCCCAACAGATGCCCAAGTCGGTCCAGACCGGCGGCAGCATCGCCTCCGTCCACACCATGGAGAAGATCGGCAAACGCGAAATTGTCGGCTACGGCTGGAACGGTACTGCTTGCTATGCCGATCGTACTGATTATCCATGCCCGCTGTCCGCTTCATGGAGCCCAACAATGAGATCAACGTTCTGCGTGAGAAGGAGAAGCTCGACTGGAAAAAGATGAGCATGGAGGAGAAGAAGGCTCTGTATCGTGCCAGCTTCTGTCAGACTTTCTCCGAAATGAAGGCCGGCACTGGCGAGTGGAAGATGCACTTGGGCTTGGGTTTGATCTTCACCTCGGCTGCCATCTGGATTTGCATGTTGATGAACTTGTTCGGTAATTGACCATACAATTCTGTGCTTTGTTGGAATATATGTTTTAATTTTTATTGTTTTCATTGTAGTCTACGATGATTTGCCAGTTACCTTCGATGAGGAACACCAGAAGGCTCAGCTTAAGCGTATGGTGGATTTGGAAATCAATCCAGTCACTGGTGTGAGCTCTCAGTGGGACTACGAGAATAAGAAGTGGAAGAACTAAGAAGTCTTTGTGTGGATGCAAAGATCTTAGAAGCAATTTAGTAATCAAGTGAAATTCTTTTTATGTATAACTACAGTGGAGGCGCTTTAAAACCTAGGCAAAAAGTTTAAATCACTTCTGCACCAACACCCACAACTTAAATAATAAGAAGAAAACCAAAACCATGATGTTTGTATTATTGCTTTAAACGTTAATAATTAAGCATTAAAGTCATTAAAAACATAAACAACAAAGGAGACAAAATATTCCGAGTGTTATTTAGAAGGGAAAGGAAGAAAAAGTATGCGGTGAATGGAAATAGAAAAATACCATTTCAGAGGTCTAGCAGAGTTTTATTGTTGTTCCAATTACTTGGTAATTGCCATAACATTAAAATATTAGAATCGAATGATTAAAAAATACGCTATTAATTACACCTTTAGTAGAATTGTGTATCGCTTAAAATTCCTGATACAGGTCGTAGAACTTTTGATATAACTTCTGCTCCTCTTGACTCAAACCATTCCAGAAGCTTTCAAATTTTCCTTTGGTTTTTATGGAAAACTCTCTGAATTTATCGGCAAGATCTTTATCATAGGACACGATACCATGATTTTCGAAATATCTTTCGTAGATTACATTATATTCGGGTTGTTTTTTCACGTCCGTCCGTCACGTCCATTGTTCGATTTTTATCGAAGTACTCTAATAATTATCGAAGATGTAGAAACAGTTTCCAATCTCCCATTCGATGAGAATTTCTTTGATTCATCTATTTTATCTAAAATATCTGCAATTCTCTTAGTAATTTCATTTATGAACTTTTTGTTTTTATCCGCCGTGGTAGAGATGTCTGCAAAAATATTTTTGAAAAATTTCTCGCTTTTTATCAGAGTGTAGTTAGTGAAGAAAGTAGAGAGTTCTTCGTGAACCAAACGATTGTTGTTGCTTTCCTCTGACGATTCTGAGGACTTTGAGTCCGTACCGCAGCAGTCCTGAAAATGATTGGACAATCAAGGGTTCATCCAATAGTTTGGAGCACTCACCTGGAACAGGAGAAAAGAACTTAAAACGAAAACCGTTTTCTTAAACATGATTCCTTGTTTGATATTCACCATGGATCGATGAAAGAAAACTATGGAATCGAGAGTGAAACGTTGCGATTTTAGTCAAAATGGGCGAAATCAGAAAATTTATGTGGTGTTCAGCTTGTAAGTAACATAATCGTTACTATTAGATGGACTTGTGTATATTTTTGAATTTTGCAAATCTGCATACAGATTATCAACTATTCAATATAATAAACTATGAACCGCATGCTCTGAAATTTGCTGACATCGTGTATGGCGAAGGGAGAGATTAGGAATTATAGATGTTCTAATTATTTAAAAAAAGCAGACCAATAGACTAGGTCAAGAGAGAACCAATGTACTCTTTTTATTGATATACTTGAACATATTTCCATATAATATCTCTGTATAGTATGTATGAAGAATGATTAACAGAGACCATTAAGCTGTATAAGAAAATGTAACAAAACTGTGTAATCTTTATGAGTTCCATTTAAATCTCTATAAAAGGAAATATTAAATTATTCATGCTTCTAATAGGACTCAGATAGATTATATTTTAAATTAGTTATCAGGTAATAAGTTAATATACGTTTTGTATTAAACTTAGTTCTTATTTTAATCAGTTGATTCAATGTTACGCAAAAAGAAGGTGACAATCATATCCAGCTTTTCCTCATAATTAATCTCCTCCTTGAATTTCATATGCCATGCATGGAATTTTGGAAATTCATTTCGTTCCTCAAGACTCAATTCATTCCAGAAGCTTTCATATTTCTCTCCTAAGTTATTTAACCCATCAATCATCTTGTTTCGACCATTTTGTTGAACGCGTCGATGCCG
>CM029565.1:35090133-35101731 GCA_017309665.1 Coelopa frigida
AGACCACATTTATTCCTAAAAACAATACATTATTTTATTCTCGAAAATACCTCTTTTATTATAAAATTATTATAAAAATACTTCATATTCTCAAAAACATATAATTTTATTCATTTTACCTTATTCTCAAAAATACCTCATTTATTCACAAAAATACCTCATTTTATTCACAAAAAGACCTCATTTCATTCATAAAAATACCTGATTTTATTATCAAAAATACCTCATTTTATGCACAAAGATAACTCTTTTCATTCACAAAAATACCTCATTTTATTCACAAAATTACATAATTTAATTCTCAAAAATACCTCATTTTATTATAAAAAAAAAACTATTATCAAAAATACCTCATTTTATTTTCAAAAATACCTTATTTTATTCACAAAAAACATCATTTTCTTCTCGAAAATACCTCGATTTATTCTTAAAAACATATTATTTTATTAATTTCATATTATTCCCAAAAATACCTAATTTTATTTCTTAAACTCCGTGATTTGTTGTCAGTTCCTCCCTCCACGATCCGCCCCTCCCGAATCTCGGCTGGAGCTACCCCATCGAGCTGCAACACATGGTTCACCAGCATTGGCGTGGTTTCCCCGTACCCCAGATCTACTATACGGCCCTCTTCTTCATGATCTACGTGATGCTCATCATCTTGTCGGTTTTCGGCAACGGTCTCGTCATCTGGATCTTCTCAACGTGAGATGAGAGAGAAAAGACCTTTCTTCTTATACCATAAGAAAATGATCTTGAATCTCGCTATTTTAGATCAAAAAATCTTCGCACTCCATCGAATTTATTGATCATAAATTTGGCTGTCTTCGACCTGATCATGGCCACGAATATGCCTCACTTTCTGATGAATACCGTGGCCGGGTATTTCATTGGCGGCGATCTGGGCTGCGATATCTATGCGGTGAACGGTGGCATCTCTGGCCTCGGTGGTGCTATCTCGAACGCCTTCATTGCCTACGATCGATACAGGTTAGTAGAGAATTGAATCAATACTAGGAAGTAAGAAAATAGTAAATAATTGGCAGAAATAAAATACTAGGAAGGGCTAATAGACAAATTGAAACTCACTTTTTGTGTGATTTTTCGATTTAAATTGATTTTTAGAACAATTTCGATTTAAACTGAATTTTGATTTGAACTCACTTGCTGTGTGATTTTAGAACAAATTTAAATTTAAACTCACTAGTGTGATTTTTGAAAACAATTTCGATTTAAACACAATTTTTTTTTTAATCTCTTGTTGTTTGATTTTGTGGAACAATTTTATTTAAACACGTTGTTGTGTGATTTTAGATGAATTTCGATTTTAAACTCATCGACTACTTGTTGTGTGATTTTCAGAACAATTTCGAATCCTCTCGATGGACGTTCTGAACTTCGTACAGATCGGGATCTTGATTACGATCACCTGGCTCTGGACGATTCCGTTCTCGGTGCTGCCGTTCTTTCGCATCTGGGGACGATATACCAGGTGGGTTTGATGAGATTTCTCTATTGTCTAGACAAATGATAATCTCACTCTCTCTCTCTCTCCTTAGAGGGCTACCTGACGGCCCTGCTCCTTTGACTATCTGACCTCCAACGATGAGGACCCGCTTCTTCATCCGCTCGATGTTCCTCTGGGCCTACTGCATCCCGATGCTTGTGATCTGTGTGAACTACTGGAAGCTCTTCCTTCACGTCCGCGACCACGAGCGAATGTTGGCCGAGCAGGCGAAGAAGATGAATGTGAAATCGTTGTCGGCCAATAGCAATCAGGCGGCGATGCGGGTGGAGATGAGGATCGCGAAGGCGGCTCTAACGATCTACTTGTTGTATGTTTTCGCTTGGACGCCGTACGCGACGGTGGCTCTGCTGGGCACCTTCGGCTATCGTGATCTGATCACGCCCTTCGTCTCGATGCTGCCGGCGACGACGGCGAAGATGGTCTCGTGTTTGGATCCCTGGGTCTATGCGGCCAGCCATCCGAAGTATCGGCTGGAGCTGGAGCAGCGGCTGCCGTGGCTGGGGGTGCGCGAGAAGAACGCGGCGGCGGCCTCGTCCACGGGCGGTGGCAGCGTCAACGAGGCGGAGACGGCGACCGCGGTCTCCGTCGAGGTGTAGGCGGGCGACTATGGAGAAATCCTTCGATTCCAACTCGGATTTTACCTTGCAATAAACTGAAATAGTTTCAAAAATCAACAAAAAAATCTCAAATGCAATGAATTTAAAGAATTCACAAAAATGTAAAAAAAAACATATACTTAAATGTAGAAATAAAAACGAGTAAATATTGAAAATTTTAATAAAAAAATATATATCAATATGTTCAAAATAAAAATGTTATTTTTTTAATTTAACTTTTAAATACGGCAATGAATTTAAAGAATTCGCAAAAAAGTAAAAAAATAACTGTAGAAATAATAAGATTAAATATTAAACAAATAAATGAAAATCTATATCTATACTTATACTTTACTTATATACTTATATATCTATATATGTTCGACTACAAAAATCGGTTAAACGGCTGAGAATGTTTCCAATGTTATATTTTTACTGGTGAGCTACCATACCAATAGGACATATGCTATATAAATTAAAAGAGAGTTTTCCATACAAAATTCTCTCTCACATATTTCGTTGTGAAACGAGAAAATATTTTCAGAATTCCGTAGCTCAAAACAAATGGTTCATATCTCCGTAATAACGCGTTATTTCGCAAAAAGGACGTTAATTCGTAACGACCTCTAAATTTTTGAAAATTTCAAAAATTCAGCCACATTTACATTGAAATCTAAAATCGATCATATCTCCGTAAATACGCGTTGTTACGCAAAAATGACGTTAATTCGTAACGACCTCTAAATTTTTAAAAATTTCAAAATTCATCCAAATTTTCAAGGAAATCTAACATCGATCATATCTCCGTAAATACGCGTTATTTCCCAAAAAGAACGTTAATTCGTTACGACTTAAAAAATTTAAAAATTCAGCTAAATTTTCTCCATAAATACGCGTTGTTTCGCAAAAAGGACGTTAATTTGTGACGACCTTTAAATTTTTGAAAATTTTAAAATTTCGCCAAATTTTCAAGAAAATCTAAAATCTTTTATATCTCCGTAAATACGCGTTATTATGCGAAAAGGACGTTAATTCTTGACGACTTCTAAATTTTTGAAAATTTCAAAACTCACGCATATTTTCACGAAAATCGGTACGAAATACGGTAAGGCGTACTTTATAAATTAATTAAATTAAGATTACATTACGTAGCACGATTTTGTCTTGAGAGGCGTTTTGTTTTGGTCGCAAAATATTTTAAGGACAACTAAGAACTGAATTGCCAGATAAAAAAGATAAAAATATATAAATGCTGCTCCTTTGCTCATATTACGAGTGTTGTTCTCAATATTCAACTATTTTGAACTGCTGAATCCTGGTTCTAAACTCTATATTATTATTTATCATTACCATATTATCATTACATCATATCCGCCGCAAATCAGCGGTCATTTTTTTCCTAGTATTATATATTTCAATATGTTTCAAATAAAATTGTTATTTACTTAAATTTAACTTTTAAAAGGTGTTGGCAGTCATTCAAGTCTAAATCAAAAAATTATAAAAAAAATTCGAGACAGTCGCCTGAGAGACCTGTTGAAGTTTGTCAGAAAGTTTACACAAATCTCAACCCAATACACAAACCAGCTACTTGTAATGATCCATCCAACACTAGAGGGCGACGGTAGAACTCAATGAACACATCTCTCCAACTTGTAATCAGCTTCTCCACCTACCAATCAGCAACAGGGATGCCGAGCCGATATTTTGGACCGATGTGTAAAATTGGGAAAAGTGAAGTGTTTGTGGTGGAGTGATTTTTATATGTAATACCCTAGTTACCCGATTTTCTTTTATTGCAAGTTGCAGAGGACAGCCGGGGTCAATGTGGAAAATTGGCATAATTCAAAATTTAACCCTAAATATACCCATAAACCCATATTAAATAAATTTGTGATTTCACAAAAAATTCAAATATTGATAATTATAATTTTTCGTCGGAACTATATATATACAGTTGTTCAAAAAATTTGTTTCAACTCAAGGAGAATTGGTAATGATCACCAAAGATTTTCGATCCCTCGACCAAAGTCTAATTCGGTGTACATAAAATTGGTTCTCGTTAATTTCAGCAGAACCGATTTCAGTCCGAAGGAAACGGACAACAAAAACAGAAATGCATTTGCTGCTAAATGTCACCAACATTTTCGCCACGGTGACGATAAACAAATTGCGGTTGTGAGATTTGATAAGAACACAACAGCGCTATATACTCTGATGAAAGTTTAAAGTGGGGGGCAGGATGGCGTTTGAACTTCCTTCGGTACATTATGAAGGATCTGCGTCATCCAAATGTCGGTTTCCGCTATGCTGAGTTATCGGAGGATGCCGAAGGTAGGTTCTATACATGGACGGCAGAGGAAATTCAGAGTGTGATAGCAGAGATCGCAGACTCGTTTCCTGAGGAATTTGATCGGGACCGAGTGTTCCAGATCTACTCCTACCACTATAGTGTGTCCCCAATGGGTAACGTTGAGCGTGAAAGAGACCCAGATGGCAAATTCAAAGACAAAAATATCCTGTTCGTTCATATTTCCGAGGAGAACACCTGCGCCGAGTTCGGAATAACTTGCCAGCAACTACGCACGATTCTTCGGATCACTAACGAGGCGTTGCACAAGCGACGAGATCAGCGACAAGCGTCAGGAGTATCTGCAGGCGGCTAAAGACCTGTTCGACTTCATCTCAAACAAATCGAGTGATTTGCAGAAGTACTTTTACGATAAATACCCCGATAACATATTCCTATTAGATAAGTGAGTATATTATATAATCGAAAATTTATTGAACTAGCTAAGTAAATTTATTTCTGATCCCTTATAGAAATGACGTTAAATACTGCGATTACGTGTTAATCATCAAAGGTCTCCTCGACTACTACAAAGCGTCACTAGACGAAGATGTGTTGTATTTGGCAGAGAAGTTGCAGCAAAAACAGGATTATGGAATGGAAGTGGAGAGTTTTCAATCATTTAAACATATGGATTTAGGTGCTTATTTCAGTGACTCCTTTTTATTAACGGAATTTTATTCGGATACATCATTTGACAACTGGACCAAACCTCTTGTCAACAGTTTTGCCGCACACAATCTGATCCTTCTGTCCAACTCCTCTGACGATCGAAGCTTTCGACAACGGGCCCGCAATCTGTTCAATGACTTAAACATCTTCACGCAGAAGCTTAATTATGTGTCGGAGGTTATATATTCTCTGATGCTACGTAATTACGGCGTCGACATGATCATCATTGATGGTCTCTACTATGAAACAAAACGTTTCTTGGAGATATGTCGGAAGGTTTACGTTCCAGGAATGCTTGTAAAGCTCTCTGAAGAAATAAACATCGAGCCAAGCGTCCACATTCACAGCTTAATTCGTCGCAAGTCGTTCACCGACCCAGTGGAGCTTGAAGACTACATCAAGAGCTTATAGGAATGTAGTTTTGGACTCGGCTATTTTCACAGAATTTATCCGAAACGTTTTTTTTTTTTATCCTTTTTGGACTGAAGAATTTTATTTAATTATAACTTCCTCGAAACTTAAATTTGGTTTATTGAAAATTGGCCACTGAAAATACGAAAACATTTTTTTTAATAATTATAAGAATTATTCAAAAATATTCAGAATAAATAAGAAAATATGTTCAAAATAAAATGTTTTTTTTACTTAAATTGAAGTTTTAAAAATAAAATTGGCAAATTTTAAGAAATAACAAATGTTTGTTTTTAAATGTAATAATAATAACAACAGCATATATAGGAATTTGATCTTTATGATCAGCTACAACAACAATGAACAACTACATCAAATTATTAACAACAGGAAGAAAAGTAATCGGCAACATCTTTAAATTAAAGATAATGTTTTAAGCCAAAAATTATTAATAGATCTTAAGTCTATTAATTCTAGTTTAAAAATTGATTATTCCAGAATTTTGAGACTTTTATTTTTTATTTTTGTAGGGAAATATGTTCTGGGATCGGCCAATACATACACTACTAGAATGTAGATGGCGCCACGAAAAAATTCAAAAATTCCCAAAAAAAAGTCAAAAATTACGACTACTTGTTATTTTTTTTTAAATTTAGATTCATCCCGGGATTCATACTCGTTACTTTTGATCTTCCCTGTTTTGAATACTTTTTTACTCGTTATTTTCAATTTTATTAAACACATCTCACCACCTTGCAATCAGCTGATCGAAGCAACCCTCGTCGAGCTGTCAAACTCAACAGCTGTTCCCATTCGAAAATCGTGTCCGGACAAAACTCAAGGCGCTCTCGATTTTGTGTCTGTCTCAAAAAAAACCCCACAAACTGGATCGGCAAAATTAATTTCTCTTGAATAAAAATTAACGAAAATCCTGTCAAACGATGTTGAAGCAACTCGGCCAGCAATTGACGCGTCAGCTGCGTCGTCACTATGCGACGACAACAACAACGACGGCGGCTCCCACTGGAGCGAAGGCGTCATCGAAGCCACTGATCGAGGTGGCCAAAACACTGGGCTCCTGGGGTGAGAAATTGCGCGAAGCCGGAGTTGGCGACATCGAGTTCAATCTCAAGTGTCTGGTGGCGCACGTTCTCAAGAGGAAATTCGTGAGTTGCATCAGAATCGATTTGCAAGATTGCATAATTTTTAACAACTTCTATTTCTCATATCTTCTCTTTTACCCACCTTCTCTTTAAATTATCGCTCCACCTTCTCTTCACATATCGCGCCACCTTCTCTTCACCTATCGACCCGGCCATCTTTTCAATGCTGATCGTTCCACCTCCCCTCGATCAATTAGAACACCCTGCCGAACTATGAGAACGTCCACTTCACACCCGAGCAATATTCGGACTTCGAGCGTCTCTGCGAAGCCCGCTGCGCCCGAATGCCACTGCAGCACATCCTCGGCGAGTGGGATTTCATGGACATCACCCTGAAGACGGCACCCACCGTTTTCATTCCTCGCCCCGAGACCGAGGAATTCGTTCACAAGGTCATCGAACAGTATCGCGATGTCGACGAGGTCAACATGTTGGAGGTGGGCTGTGGCTCGGGCGCCATGTCGTTGGCCATCCTCAATACGTTGCCTCAGGTTCGCAGCACGGCGATCGAGCGCAGTAAGGCGGCCACGGCTTTGGCCTGGGAGAACGCGAAACTGTTGAAGTTGGACGAACGCTTTCGCGTCTTCAATCACACCATGGAACGGGATGCTTATTTGCCCGAGGAGCTGAAGGACACCAGCTATGATTTGATAATCGCTAATCCGCCGTACGTCAAGACCGATGAGTTCCAGCATCTCGAGCCGGAGGTTGTGGTGTAGGTTCCCTAGTTATTTATGCAATATTTATTTGTTTATTGATTTATTTTCTTCTTCCCATTGTAGTTATGAGAACCTGAACGCTCTGGATGGCGGTCCTGATGGTCTGCGCATCGCTCGCGTGGTCTGCGATCTGGCCTGCGTCCATCTGCGTCCCGGCGGCAAGCTCTGGATGGAGTTGGGCGGCGAGCATCCGCCACTGGTGAAGACCATCATGAGTCTGCAGTATGAAGGACGGCTAAAATACATTTCCGGCCACTATGATCAGTACAAACGCGAGCGTTTCGTCGAGATCGAGAAGGTCTAAGTGAAGAGACGGTGATGAGATGAACGGAGACTGGAGTGAAAGCTGCCGTAGAAGAGAAGGGCGTGGCTCGAGGAGACACGTGCCTTCGCTTTAATAGACTTTGAAAACATATTTTTAGAGCAGAGCTTCAAGCAATGCAACTGTTAGACTTCTTGTTTTCCCTACTCACGTAGGTATCACTGCGCTTTTATTTGTAGGTTTTTATTCTTATTGATGATGGAACTTTACGAACTTTGACAACGAACATTATGGAAAAAATATAAAACCACTGATATTGACCCGATATTTGTTTATTCTAGCAATAATGCTATGAGAATTTGAAGAAACTGAAAAACCAATTTAGTTGATTTTATTAAGAGGAAATTATTTTTAAAAAAATATATAATTTAGATACCGATGTGATTGTGTGATGATGACGATTATTGATGAACAACCTTGGAAGTATTTTGACAATGTAGAATTTTAAATCTAATTAAATTAGATGATATCGATTTAATAAAAATAAGATTTGACTTATCGTTAAAATCTTTTAATAAAATTATTCGATTTCAAAATCAAATAGTAAAATCGATGGCATTCCAATTTTATTATATGAATTTTATTTAATACCATCATTAAGTGCAAGTTAATAGAATAAAATAATTTGTCTTTGAAACTTCTAAACTAAATAATTTTCCAAATAGAAAACAATAGATTAAGAAATCTCGAACTTTTAAAATTTTAAAACCAAATAATATATTGCATTCTTAAAACACAATTTTATTAAACACAGATCTAAACAGAAAGTTTGTGAAATTATAGTAATAGTTTCAACAAATTTTAAACCAAATATTCTTATAAAGAATTTAATTGAATAAAAAATTAAACACATAGTTAAGTGCTCAATTTTAAAACTTATGATATTGCACAGTACAACCATGTTGTGATATAGATAGAAAAATTCAAGCAATGAATTAGGATTTTATTAGGATCGTCGCTATTGTCAGTTTATCGAAGAATAAAGAATAACAACTAGAAAAATGTATTATATTAACTTTGAATTATAAAAAGATTAAACGCTTAAATATATACAAAAATAAAAATTGATCATCAGTTTATTGCAATATATAAGCCTATTATATTTTCTTAAACATAATACATCTCAATTAAAAGAAAAAAGAAGCAATTGAAAGAAAGAATTAAACAACAAAAATTTAAATTAAGAGAAGATTAAGAATTTAGAATGAATTAAAATAATATTAAATTAGAAAACAAAAATGAAA
Source organism: Coelopa frigida (assembly GCA_017309665.1). Classification (NCBI taxonomy): domain Eukaryota; kingdom Metazoa; phylum Arthropoda; class Insecta; order Diptera; family Coelopidae; genus Coelopa; species Coelopa frigida. The sequence continues at coordinate 35,099,139 of CM029565.1, forward strand.
TTGAAATAAAAAATTAGAAAAAAAAACAAATAAATATGAAATTGTATGAAAGAAAGAAAGAAAGAAAGAAAGAAAGAAAGAAAAGAAATTGTAAGAAAAACGAAATTAAGAGAAAAAATAAGGAAATAAATAAATATGAAATTGGAACAAAGAGGGAAATTAAAGATGTTTAGAACTGGATAAAGGAAAGTTTTGAACGATATGTAGATGAAATTGAAAAGAAATAAGGAACTGAAGGAAATAATAAATTGATAGAACTTCGCAACAGACATCAAACAGACGATTTCACTCAATACAACAACTACTACTTGAGGCTCCATAGCAAACGGAAGCTCGATGTTGGAGAGCCGAACGAAACGAGCTCCACTTGAGAGGTCCCCTGGTGATATTTTCTCCCTTTATTCCTGTCTCCCTTTATATCCCACTCCCTTTATTACCTCTTCTTTCTTCCTCCTCCTCCTCCACGCCACCCCCCGCTGATTCCTGGTTCCACCCACACGAACGCTAAACGTCCGCCCCATCGACACGAGACCCTCAATTATGAATCCCTTTTGAACTTTTTAACCAAATAATGAATCAATTCTCGTGGCTGGCTCATTCGAGAGGATCGAGGGCATGGCGAGGAAGAAGAGAGGAATGAATGTGCAGGAAGGTATGAGGGAGAGGAGGATAAGTGAGCAGGAGGCCGAGGTGGTGTGGTAGACAAACGAGAGAGAGAGAGAGAGGAAGGTTTGTGGAAAGATGGTGTGGTGTGTGTGTGGAAAGCAGGAACTTTTTCGCTTCATTCAATTAGGCGAAAACAATATGCAGCCATAAACGAATGAATGAATGAATGGAAGAATGAATGAAGGAAGGTGGCGGCATCGACGGTGAAGTAGACGAAGTCATCAAATCGTAGGCCATGTTGTGATGGTGAGAATGGAGGAGGAGAAGGTTGAAGCAGTGGATGATAGAGGAGAAGAGGTTGATGGAGAAGATGATGTAGGATGAAATAGTACAAGGAGATGATGGTGAAAAGAAGTGAGAAGGCAAACAATGGCCTGATTTTGAACAACGTCTTTGTTTTTGCGTGCGTTGGGAACAGAAACAAATACAATAAAAAACAATAGAACGACATCATAACAACAATGACAAGAACAATAACAATAACAACAAAAAAACCATTGATAAAAGCAATAATATCAATATGGCACCAACAACTGAAACATTACAAATAATAACAACAACAATAGAAATAACAACAAGCTCAAGCTCAAAACCTCTTGGCTTTGTTTTTGAAGGAGAACTCGTAGACAGATTACAACAAGAAGGCAATAAAAAACAAAGGGAACAAATTTTACAACAAAAACAAAGTTACCAAAAACAAAGTTAAAAATAACAAAGACAACATTAACAAAAAGAAAACACCAACAACAAAGTTCAAAAAAACATTGAAAACAAACAAGAAATAATCAATGAACCCAAAAAAAAAAAAAAAAAATAATAATAAAAAAGAACAGAACAAAAAAGAAAACGAAGAAAGAAATTGGCTGTATTTTCCTTGTATTGTGAATTCGACAACCGAAAACCAAGAACAACTTTAGAGAGACAACAATAATAACAGCAACAACATAAACAATAACAACATCTACAACAAGATCACTAACAACAACAATAACATCAAGAACACAAAGAACAAATATAACAACATCAAACACATTAACAAAAATTACATCAACAATAAGAAAAACAATAAATATTACAACAAAAGTAACTTCAATAGCATCTGGGAGACTGAAGATGAATGCCAAATGAAGAATGGACAAACTTCAGTCTTCTCTCTCTCTCAAAAAGATCATCCACTTCCCTCCCTCTTCAATCCCCAAAACCCTTTCGTTACCCATCGAATTCTCCTCCTCAACGCCTAAATTCGCCCGTCGATCACAATTTCCTTCCCTCAACCTCCTGATTTCCACCACGATCCCTCCAAAAGTAATCTTGGCTCGTCTTCAAATCGCGGGTCTCTCGCGATTCAAAACGTTTCATTGGAGTCCTCTTTTGGACCTCGTTCCAGATCTCATCCTCAACACCTTTTTCTATCCCTCTCTTTTCTATTTTATCATTTATTTCCCTCCCTCTTTATCTTCAATTTTTCCTCACTCCCTCTCGATCTTCCTACTTTTTAACCATCCGTCCTGACTTCGCCACCTGCTGAACCTATCGATGCCACCTTCAACAATTCTCTCTCTACCTTCATCTCCACCTTCTCCTTCTCTCCCTTGGTTCTTCTCTTCACCCCTCGTTTGTCTTCGGTCTCCTCGTTTTTCTCCACTTTCCTCGTTTTTCTCGTCTCTCTCCACCTTCTTCTCCTCCCTTCCCTTCAGCTTCATCTGGTTTTGAGTGATTTTCAAGTGCGTTTTCAATCACTTTCTCTCTCTTTGTGACCTCCTCCGGGAGACTTCAGTCCTCTCTCTCTCTCAATCTCTCTCCATCTCTATCACTCCATCTCTCTTTATCTCTTTCACTCCTTCACTCTTCGTCTCTCTTACTCCTTCGCCTTTGGTCTAATTCATTCTATTTTCTTCTCGTCTCTTCTCACTTTTTTACTCCTCAT
>CM029565.1:35101831-35215923 GCA_017309665.1 Coelopa frigida
TTCACTTTTTCGTCACAAGTCTCGTACTAAACATTCGCACTATCTCTTTCTTTCTTTCTTGCACTCCCTCTCTCCTTTCTTTCACTCCTCCTCTTCATTCATTTAATCACAGAAGTCTTTGCCTTTCGTCCCATTTCTTTCCATCACTTTTCATCATTCGTTCGTCAATCCGTAAATTCAATTATTTCGCTCTTCTCTCTCTCTCTCTCTCTCTCCTCACACTCATCCCATCTGTCTCTTGGTCATTGTGAAAATATCAAATTTTCAATTTAAATAAAAATAATATTTCCCTTATCGCTTAAAAAATAAACACCCCGACCCACCCCAACGTCTCCATCATTTTATTGTATTAAATAAATAAACTAAAATTAAATATTTTCGCTCTCGTTTCTTTATTTAATTTCCGTTCAATCATTGTCATCGGATTTGTGCGTTGCATCGACCTTCGTTCGTTGCTCTCGCTCTCGTTCCAATGGCATCAACAACAACAATATTCTTCATCATCACCAACAACATGATTACCAACAACATCACTACCACCACCGATCGATGACGATGATGATGGCATGGAATGGACGCAGGTGTCCCATCGCAGCCCAGTAATTTCCGGGCGACCGATATCGGCGAGACCGCAGTCACGCTGCAGTGGTCGAAGCCGACGCATTCCAGTGAGAACATCGTCCACTACGAGTTGTACTGGAATGACACGTATGCAAATCAGGATCATCACAAGTGAGTACAGAATCGATTTTTCTCTTCTCTTTTTTCCTCTTTTTTTCTGGTTTGATTTTTTGTTCTTTTTCTCCATTTTTTTCCCTCAACGAATTGTTTAAATTCCTCTCACGTAGAGGAAATTCGGTATTTCCTCCTCATACCTTAATGCATTATTTCCGCATTCGAAATATTCTAAATCCCTGTTTTTGCGGTTTTTTGAAAATAATTAAAATGGTATTTTCGAATATTTAGCCAATCATTCTTGTTCATTCAATGTTTAATAATTTGATCCTTGATCTCATTAAAAAATTCCATCAAATTTGAATTATAATTGAATTTATTTATATATAGGGATTTTAGAAAACATTCAATTTTTTCATATTTTCCAATGAAATATATTTAGACTTAAATTTACATTTGTTTAGTTTATATATATTTTTTGATATCCAAATACATATTAAATTACAAATATTTTTTTTTGTTATTTTTCCTTAATTCCTTTACTACAAATCTCTTTTTTGTGGATTTTGAAAATTAATGCGAATTGAACTTTTGCAATTAATTAGATTGTTTTGCTTTCTATTATGATTTTGATGATTTCTAAACAAATTTAAAATCATAATTCCAATTAATAATTCATCAGAATTTTCGAATAAAGATTGAATTTTTTCATATTTACTAATAAAAATTATTGAAACCCTTTAATGGTTTTAATCAATTCATCCTTGAATGATATTTGTATATTGTTTTAGTTTGAATACATCAAAGAGTAAATTATTTAAATTTCTATCAAATTTTATTTTTTATGTTAATATATTCTAAAATTATTATTATTATACTATTCTCTTATAGAACGTTTTTTAAGTTTACAATTTTAGATAATTAAAAAAAATACCAAAAGCCTAAACAAACCAAAAAGGAGTAGAATTTCTTCAGCTTAAAAATGTGAATTGAAACTTTTTTTCTTTAAGTAATTCGTCTCAGGTTCCTAATTTTTCCTAAACTCATTAATACCTTTTTCTCTCTCCTTTCTTTTCGCATTTCTTCATGTCCGCAGGCGAATTTCGAATACCGAATCCTATACGCTTGATGGTTTGTATCCTGATACTCTGTATTATATTTGGTTGGCAGCGCGTTCTCAGCGTGGAGAGGGAGCTACCACACCGCCCATACCCGTCCGTACGAAACAATATGGTAAGCATGAACTTCTCACTTTCCAATCATTGCATACAATTAGGCGCTGTTCTTTAAGTAGTTCGATAAAAATTTAAAAATTTTTGAAGAAACCATACAATCATTAGTATTTAAGTTACCGTGTTTTTTGCGATTTGCAAACATTTTTATGCCTATAACTTTAAGACAAAAACATACATATGTAGTTGTAAAATATTTAAAAACAAAAAAAAATCCCATAAAAATTCCTTTTAACACAAAATCCCTTAAACTATGAATTCCCTAATATTTCCGAAAATCAAATCAAACGTATCGAAATGAACTGAAATCTAAGCTTCGAGGATAAAAGGTAAGAATGAAATATACAATTTTCACCTTAACCTTCTTCCTTTTCCCTATAATCCCAAAAAATATATTGACTTTTCTATGGACAGAATATCAATATAACATCGGACAACTTTTAGTTTATTTAACTAGTGTTTATATGTTATTTAAGTTTATATTATGTTCTCGAAAGTTACCTAAGTTTTTATAGTCTAGACATAAACACAAAACACAAACAATATACATGAAATATATACAATTAATACATGCATAACATATACATATACAATTATACTTACATACAATTTATTCATATAGATTTAGGTTTAGTTTATTATAATATAAACATCATATATATATACATAAAATATACTGTACATAAACCCTAGAAAACCCCACAAAAACATCATCACATAACATCCACGCCTCTGCAGACACGATTATTCTATTTCTAAACCCACAAATACTACTAACAAACTATATTTTTTCAGTAGAAATCTATCAATTGTATGATATGTTCTATTGCAATATAAGAGAAAGTCAGAATTCTCCACATAAAAAAATCGTTTGACAATATTTCCATTATCTGAAATTCAACACAACAAAACTCATTCAACAGTTACATGAAAATCTTCTTAGAACAACACAAAGTACAGATTTCCATCAAACTCAAGACCAAACATCGAAAAACTAAACCAAATTTTGTTCTACCTAGAGTTTGTTTCAAAGTGAATATTTTAAATTTATTTTCCTCTTCGGTAAGTTGAACTGGCTTCCGATAGATTTTCTATTCTTTCATATTTCAATATTTTTCGTATTTTAATTCAATATTTTGTTGAAATTTATTTTCAACTTACCTACAAAGTGAAGTTGTCCGAAAAGCTTTTTACCTTTACGACGAAAGAAAAGTTTACGATTTACCACACATATTTCTATACAAATTGTATATAATAATGTGTGAAAGTGTGTCTACAAAATTTATATGTATGTGTGTGTGCGTGTGTGTGTGAGAGAATGCATAATATTAGTGTGCGTTACGAAGTGGAATATCTATTTTATTTCTAACAATTTACAAAAAAAACTTGTATAATTTATGCAATTTTCGAGTTTAAAATGCATGCGCCTAGAAATAGGCTTTTGTTTCATCTCTTTGTTTTCAAATTTTATCTACAAATAACGCACTTTGCACACAGCACAATCCTCTTAAATAATTCTGTAATCTGTTATTTAAAATTCTTGTAGATTTTATAAATAACAATTTTTCTCTCTAAAAAGTTTCCTTTGCGCCTGGAAGTATGCTTCAAAATTGTATGTTTAACATGAATTTTTTCGTTTAATAATCGTATTCGCTTTTCTATTATTTTTAAATGAAAGAGAAGCAATAAGTTGCTCTTTCTTTCTCTCTCTCATTATGGGAAGCTTTATCAAAAATATAGAATAACAAAAAAATAAAAATATTTCATTTTTTGCAAGTCATCATCGGTTTTTGTTTCGCATTTATTTGCTGTAGCCTATTTATTATCATATCGTTTTTAATTTCTCCTTTTAATGCTCATTTATCGAATTCATTTCATTATCAACGTATTAATTATTGACATTAATTAATTTGATGCGCTAATTTGCATGTTCGCTCGCCTTTGTTTCGACTTTTGGCTTTCTGTGTTATTTCGTTGCAATTTCTATGCATTTCATATGATTTGGTATTTTATTCCAATTAAATTTGCAAAATTATAACTATAGTTTTTGTCTCTCATTGTTATTGTAGAGCTATTTTATTTTCCTTTCATTTGCGGAAATATAATATTTTTGCACGTATTTCATTATTCCTTTGAAATTAATTATGTATTTTTGCGATGATGATGTTTTTGTTTCTCATTAAGGATTATGATTCAAACAATATATACAGAAAAAATAAATGCATGGTTCATTCCATCGTCAAGAAAGTGATACCTTTTCGAAAGAAGAGAAAAAATCGTCAAAAATTCCTCATTTGATGGAAAATTTCTTGCTATAAGATATAATTTTCATATGTGTATTTCATAATTAAATATTCTGCTATATCGAGTATTTTTATTTCAAAATATGGATGTCATTTCATTAGGAATTTAGTTACGAAACATTTTTAAATTATTCGTTTTCATTTATATTATTTGCAACTAGTGTCTTAATTATCCTTTCTCCTATAGGTCTAGAGTTTATCTTTTTATAAATAGCTTGTTATTTAATGAAATTATAAGTTTATATTTATTTCTAATTTATTCGATAAATAATTTTATTATTACGTCTCCTCTATATAAATAAAATATCCTCTATTTATATTGATTATCCTTTATTTTTTCGTGTAAAATTTTAGGAAATTTCCCCTAAAATGGTTTATGCAAAATAAACGTCTATTAACAAATTTATATTTTTTTACCAATTTTATATTTTTTTTGAATTAATTTCTTTCTTCTTATTTTATTTGTTTGTTCAATTGTAAAATGTTTGTCAAACTGTTTGAAAATAGCTGTCAAACCATTCGTTTTATTTGATTTCTTTCCCTTCTCTTGCTCTCTCTATGCATCGAACATGAATGTAAAATGCAAGCGAATTTTGCATGCTTTTTGTTCCTCTTTCGTTCCTTTAAATGTCTTCAATTCCTCGTTTCAACTTTTCGGTTTCATGAAAAAAAACTAATAAAAATCAATGCAGAGAGTTTTCAGAGAAATCCTTCTAGAGATCCTCTGAGGAAGAAGAAGAAGTTGCGCACAAAAATATGAACAAAAATTCTAAAATCACAACGAAAATGGAAAAAATTAAAATCAAAAACTTGCATAAACCATTGGAAAGCTTTCAAAAATTTTATGCTAGGCATTTAAACATTTAATTTATATTTTTTTACAATTTAAATGGTATTCTTATTAATTCGTATTATTTTCTTTCTTTTCATATCATTTTCGTTTCTTTCGTTCCCGCCATCCACACGTAATTTCGCCTTGAATTGCGTCGAAATAATTTATGAAATTTTTCTAATTTTTGCATTGCTATTGCAAAATTATGAAAAAATTAATAAACTATTTATGAAAATAAACAAAATAATACAAAATAAATATCCAACAATTCCAAACAAAAACAAATATTTGTGAAAATCGAAAAAATATTTCCAAAACGAAAAATTCGTCTCGTATAATTAGTACCAGGTGCCCCACCACGCAATATCACCGCCTCGGCCAAGAGCCCGACCACGATCGCCGTCAACTGGCTGCCGCCGCCCGTCGAACGCTCCAACGGCCGCATCATCTACTACAAGGTCTTCTTCGTCGAGGTCGGCCGCTCGGACAGCGAGGCGACGATCACGACCCTCAACAAGACGAGCATCGTCCTGGACGAGCTGAAGCGCTGGACCGAGTACAAGATCTGGGCTCTGGCGGGCACCTCCGTCGGCGATGGGCCGCGGTCGCATCCGATCATCGTGCGCACCCATGAAGACGGTATGTATTTGATGACAGCTTCCTGCCATGCAGAGCTTCTTATTATTTACCTCGTTTCCTTGAAGTCTTTATTTCAATTTTTAACATCGATTCAATGGATTATATTTCAAGAAACAACATTTTAAAGGTTATAATATTATTAGACCGAATATCTTCAAATTAAGTCCATTGTATCAACTTCGTTTACCTCCAATCTTTAGTTTTTAAAACATTCCCAATAGAATATTATTATTTTAGACAAAAATAATATTTTACTGTTGTTATTTCTTTATTGGTTTTTGTATTTTGATTCGGAATATTAATCAACTTAACTATAAATATATATATATATAGAATTTTTACATTTGTATCTCGTGCTCTCTAGCAGTTACAGTGGACGCTGACAACCAGATTTTTGACGTCAACGCGAAACTACAGCAATTTTTTGTATCTCGCCAATATTTCTAACCATGATATTCTTTTTGATGATATTAAGTGCTGTTTTTCGGTTGAAAATTATTATTATTTATGTTAAACCAAATTTGGTTTATTAAATTAAATTTTCTTAAGTTATTTTTCTTTGAGTAAAAAGACTTTTAATCAAAGATTATAAGGGTATTCACAAAATACTATAAGATTCTAAAAATTAAAAAAATTAATAATTAAAAAATAATAATTTTTGAATAGTATTTGTGAATGCCCTTAATAATTTTATGATGACTTTTATAAACATTTAAAAAAATCAAATTTAAAAACATTCTGATATTCAGTTTTTTTTAAATAGGTTTATTTTTTTATTAGTTTTAGAAGCAATTACATTTTTTGGTGATTAATAACCGATTTTTCTAGCTCTAAGATTTGTGGCATCGAGCACTTTTTGGCACAAATATCACTCGCACCCCTTACTTTTAATTTTATTTTATTAATTTACTATTTTTAGCTCTGCAGTCTCTGACTGCATCGACTGCATTTTCTTTTTCATTCAATTTTTTTAATTGAATATTTATTGAAATATTTTCAGTTAACTTTTATTAAAAATATATATGTTTTAATTTAATTTGAGTAATTTGCTAAATTTTTAATAACAATTGGCAAACATTGCATATTTTTTGGCGCAATTGAAGAAAAATAAAGCAAACCGCACATATTTTTTGAGCGATTTTTGCACCGAATTTTTCGGCACACTTTTTTCATACCAATTAGATATAACCATTTATAATAGATTTAAAATATGTGTAAAAAAAAAAGAAATCAAACTGAAAATCGCATACACTTCAGTATTTGAGATATTTTTTGGAAATGCACTTGTGATTATTTTTGTGGTAATTTGTGAAGCACCGAGTATTGAACGACTTTTTTTCAACCCAGCACCAAGTTTCTTACTTTCTCTCTCTATTTATTCTACTATAAATATTTATTATAAAGAACTATTTGATATTTAGTATATAATTAATATTAAACACACAAAAACCCTTGATCCATTTTCACAAAAATCTGTATTCACCAAAAATCTCTGATCTATATTCACCAAAATCTCTTATCTGTATTCACAATCGTCTAAATACACCTTAAATAAACCACATAAATCTGTGTCTAGTTCATAAATTTGTTCCCCTTAAGCACCATGTATTTATCGTATGATGCACCCTGTTTGTGAAGAGCATCCCAAAATCACTTTTTGTAGATTTTTTAAGCACCCTGTGTTTTTGTAGATTTTTTAAGCACCCTGTGATTTTTCTAGATTTTTTAAGCACCCTGTGACTTTGTATTTTTATTGTATGCACAAAGTTTATGTAAATGTTTTTAATTAAGATCACATTTTGTTTGGGAAATAATTCCGATTTATTGTCTTGCTTACTATTTATCTGTTTTTTTTTTTCACTGTGGGCTTAACAAGATTTCGTTTTATATAGAAAATGAAAACGTTTAAAAAAAAAAAAACATAAAAAGTATAAATATATTTAATATTATTGTTTTTATATATGTGTTGAATTTTTCATAAGAAAATTCAACTGTAATTTTTTTGTTAAGCTCTCCTCAAACAGAAAATAATTGAATTTTTCTGTTGCGGCTTGCAATGTATCTTCCATTTAACACAAACATTTCGATTCCTCTGGCCATTCATTCATCCAAGTGAAATAATTATATTCAACCCTGTCCATCCGGGGACCACGACCACGACCTCGACCTCTGCCCTACCACGCCCCTCGGTCGCCTCCCCGGGAAGGCCATAAAATACGATGCGGCAAACGATTTAAAACATTTGCATGTTGATTAATTTATGTGATTTTTCATTCGTTGGCTGTTTTTGTCCCAAGTTGTATTTCTTTAAAAAGACTATTAAAAAATATGTGAGAAAAATTCACTCAATGCAGTCATTTTTGGCATTGTTGTTGATGGTTTTTGTTGCTTGAAATTTTGTTGGAGTGTTTTTTTTGTTGTATTTGTTATCGTTGTCCACCACACCTAATGAAATACAGACAAATTCAACAAACAAAACCAATTGTTTTTATGTATGTACATAGCATATAAATATAAACGACTTTTGATTTGTTTCAAATTTTTTGCAATTTAAAACTTTGAGCATTTTGTTATTGGCTCGTTTTGATTGTTCCACTTTTTGTAGTTTTTTCCTCAAATGACACACAATTTTTTCTAGTTTTTGTGTGTGTTTCGCTTGTTTAAATGATTTTTTTAGGGGTGCAACACAAACATTTAAAGCCATTATTTTATTGCTCGTTATTCTTGTCATTGTTATTGTTGTTGGTAGTGTTAGTATATATTTTTTTGTTATGGTCATGTTATTGTTGTTGTAGTGGTTTGTTAGTATTGTTTAATTGGTTTCCATTTAAATGAAGTGTTCAATTTTTCACATGAACCTTTGGATCCCAAAATTTATCCCACAATTGTTTTAAGTTTTTTTGCCCCTTTTGTCTCATAAGTTTCACTCAATTATTTTGCATTAAAAATGTTTAACTAAATCGATGAAAATAGTTTAAGTACCTTTTTAAAAATGCAATATAAATATTCCATTTAAATAGTCTATCGAAGCACAAAAATTATTTAATAAAGAGTTTACGTATTGTCAAAAATAAATCACTTTTAGGGTTAACAATCACCCTGTATATGGAGCACGTAGTTGTATAGCTAAGCACCAATAATTTAAGAAGCACCCATAGCTTAAGGTCTTTTATAATGTATTGTAAGCTATTGGATTAAGCACCCTGTGAGTCATTGAGTACCCTGTGAACCAATGAGCACCCTGTAAACCTTTAAACACCCCGTCAACCCCTGAGCACCCAATCACAGCACCTTTCTGAACTAATCTTTATAGTTTTCTGTGGTATTTTTTTTATCTATAAGTCTTCTGTATTAACATTTTCCTTGTGAAAACCTTAAGCTATTGAACACTTAATTTAAATAAGCACTTAATATTGCTAGGTTCACCAGATCATAAACATATATATATGTATGTATTTGAAGCACCTCTACAAGCTATCAAAACTCACTGAGTGTGGTTAGAATAATATAAAAACACCAAATGGCACCATTAAAATCCCCGTCTGAAAGCACAAAAGCTTCCTTCACTTGCAAGTTGAAACAAGCACCGAACCTTCCTCACGGCACATCCTTTGTTTCTGTATTTGAAATTTGTATGAAAGAGCGTGAGAAAGAACGAGTGGGTAGAAAGAGAAAGAATGAAGAAGAAAGAATGAAGAAGAGAATGAGGGTGAAAAAAGAAAAATTTTAAAAGAATGAGCCTGAAATTAAAAGTAGAAAGAGTGTGTAAAGAGAATGAGTGTGTAAAGAGAATTAGTGTGAAAAGAGAATGAGTTTGAAAAGAGAATGAGTGTGAAAAAAGAAAGAGTGTTAAAAGAGAAAAAGAGAGTCTTAAAAAAAGAAAATACTGAGAAAGCTATTGTTATTTGCGTGTTGCGAAATTAAGTTCGAAAAATAAATGGGTTTCAAAGGCTCCCGAACTTAAATTTTTACACCGATTTTTATTTTCACCTTCCGGTAAAAGCTTTTAATTTCCACACACTAGCACACCATTATTTCTATTGCACTCACACCAGCACACCTTTAATTCTATTGCACTAACACCGAGCACACCTTTAATTCTATTGCACTAACACGAGCACACCATTATTTCTATTGCAACATTCGCACCAATACCAGCACAAGTACACTAACTAGCGCAAGCACAAAATAAATACAATAATAAAAAGCACAAGAAACACTCAAAAAGTAATATTTGGAAAATTTCTTTCTTTTATTTTACTCGTTTGCTGTTGCTCTTAATAAGCACACTTTTGAAATTTTCAGTTTCATTTTAATTGAATTTCGTGTGTGTGAGTGAATGAAAAAGAAAAGGCGAAATAGTGGACTTTTTATAGTCATGTGTGGTTTAACTATTGGGAATGTTCTTTTAGGGTTTCAACAAATTCAACGAATTGCGATTCAATATTTCATCTTCTTCATCTATTTCCATCCCTTCATCCTTCTTTTTTAGATCTCTTCATTAATTTTTTCTTTCTTCATCCGTTTCCTTATTTTATCTTTCTTTTCTTTATCTTTTTTATCTCTTCATCATTCTGAAATTTCACCCCAAATGCGAACAAGTAGCTCAAGGGTTAAGAGGTCCCCCAAATAATTTGCTGAACCTGCTATCAAAAGTTACCGTGGCTCACCTCACGACCCTTTGAAAGTTGTATTTTGCTTTACCTCCATCTCAACCATCTCCACCTCATTCTCTTTTCTTCTACATCTCCACTATTTCCTACTCCTCTTTTGTCATTATTTTCGTTGGTCTCTTTTTTAATGTTCCTCTCGCGCGAGTTTCGCTTCTAACTTGCAATTAAGCTCGTCGCCGTGGCCGAGGCCAGGGTGGCCTGACGTGGCGAAAAAAGCTTCGTTAGTTGGTTGGAGAAGATCAAGGATGGGTTCAAAAGGAGGTTGATGAAGGGGGTTGATGAAGGGGTGGTTGATGAAGGGGAGGTTGATGAAGGGGGTTGTTGATGGTGGGATCTCGAAGGGAGGATGTGGATCCACCGACGATGGCTGCTGTTGGGGACCCCTTGGTCCAATTGCACGCAAACAAATACTAAATTGCACTCCATACTGAGGACGCGTGTGGAGTTCACGTGTCGAAGTAAGAGTGTGTTTATTTGGAAAGGGGTGGGGGAGTTTTCTATGGAGGTGTCGTTGTAGTTGTCCTGATCGTTGTAGTTGTAATGTTGCTATATGTGTATGGTTGCACATTTTGTCTGTATGTAACGTGCGAGGGATCGTGTGTGTGTCTATGGAATGCTTTTTGTATGGTGATGTGCGATGAAATTCAGCGAATGCTTCTGTTGCAGGGGTCGCGTGGTGAATGTGAAACGTCGTTAACCCTATCAGGATAAAACAACAACAACAACAATTGAGGATCCCTCGCCTTCTCTTTCGACCCTCTGTCAGTTGTTTCTCTTCCTCCTCCTCCTCATCATCATCCTCCCACTGATCCACTCAAAAGGCTCGCTGTTGACTCAACTAACGAGTCTGTGAGCGACGACTCTCGCGACCCTCATGGCCTCAAACCCTACCCAAATTCTCCTCCCACACCCTACGGACTCCTCCCTCACCCCTACGGACTCCTCCCTTACCCTACAGACTCCTCTTTCAATCCCTTTCTGACCCTTCGCGATCCCTCTCTTTCCCACTACTCACGTGCACTTCGGGTTATTTTTCGTCCAAACTTGATGCTTTTTGTTTGAGACCCTCGTTCGCATTGTTGTTGTTGTTGTTCATCAAAATGACACGTGGATAGGAATAAAAAAAGATGTCAGCCAAATGTCAAAAGTGTCTCGTTGTCCCTTTCACCATGTGCTTAGTGTTGGTGTCTATTTGTGTCTCTGTGTGTTTGTGTGTGTGAATTTGAGAGAGTTTTTGTATGAAGTTCTTCCATAATGTGACTGAAGTAATGAGAGGTTAACAAGGTTACATTTGTTGTTGTTGTTGTTCCGGGTGTTGTTGTTGTCATTGTTCTTGTTTTTGTTATTTCTATTTTGGTTGTTCCTGTTTTTGTTATTTCTATTTTGGTTGTTCTTGTTGTCAGTTGAAGTTGAAAAGCTGAGAACAAACAAACATCGGTTGAAGGGTTTCTTTTACCATGACAGAGGAAATAAAACAAGAAGCACAACAAAATGAACAACAATAACAATAAAATGAACAAAAAGAACAACAACACCAAGAACTCAAGTTCTAATGATGCTCACGCCCAGCTACAGAAGAATAATTAAGAGATTTTTTGATGATACATTATTTCTACAAAAGACCCAAAAGACATACAGAAATAAAAACAAGTATGAAGAATAAATATATTCGTTATAATTAAGAGCTGTTTCCTCAAGAAAGGGGTTTCCCATATTTTAGTCAGGTTTAGATTTACAGAAGGAGCATTGACTTCATCATAATTTAGTTTAACTTTAAGATATATTCGATTTGATGCGATTCCATTCTCTTAAGGTAGTTTATAAAATAATCTATGATGAGTATCAAAAAAGAATTTATTTTAAGATTCTCCTATAATTAATGGGTATGAGTATTGTATATAGTTTTAGTAATTAATTATGATAAAATCTGTATAAATAAAAGGAAATTTTAATATAATCTTAAGGAAACCCATTAAGCGTTTTCCTTATTTAGTACCTTTTCCCCATCTTAACAAAGTACCGAAGTACCAAAGTAGTTTCATATTAAAACCCCTTCACCTTAAATACAATAAAAATCAATTTAGCCAAGAATTTCAATGAAGTGCAACATTTTGCGGTCAAGGTAAGTTTTTAAATTAATCATAAATATAAAGATATTTCCCTACAGAAAATAAATAAATAATTAATTGCAGTTAATATACATTGAACTACATAAAATTAAAATTAAAATAAAATTAAATAAAACTAATGCAGTTAAAAAATATTGAACTAAATAAATGGAATGACAAATGATTGAACTAAATAAATGCAATTAAAAATTGTTGAATGAAATATTAAATATATGGAACTATTGGACTAAATAAATTTAATTAAAGAATGTTGAACTAATTAAATCCACTTAAAAATTATTGAAGTTCATAATTACAATTAAAAATTATTAATCTAAATAATAACAGCTAAAAATTATTGAACTAAATAATTGAATTAAAAAAATATTGAACTAAATAATAGCAATTGAAAAATACTTAATAATGTGGTATAAAGAGTTATTCAAATTTGAAATTTGTAGGATTTTCGCATTTAACGTTGCTCCCTTTACTACAAAATGTTGCACTTTCAAAGCCAAAAAATTGCTAAGACCAAAACCTTTTCTTCTGCCGATATTTTCGTTTTTATTCCTAAAACTTTTTTTTTTAATAATTATTTTTTTTATATTTTTCTACCTTATTTTTTAAACTAAAAGCGAGTCGCGAGTGTGCCAAAAAATGTTCTTCCACCTTCTTTCCCTGCCCACCCACAGCTTTCAGCGATTCGATGAACCCTGGGAGCTGCCCATCGATAAAATTTTCTCAAATAGTTTTCCAATAAATTTAATTTTTAGTAAATTAAATTCTGAAACAATTTGATTTTTGAAAAATTTTGTTTTTTGAATAATTCAGATTTTTGAATAACTTTGTTTTTTGAATAATATTTGAAAGAATATATAAATATGAGAAAACTTAATGGGAAATATATTCTCTTTTTCTATTTCTTTCATATGTTCTCTGTCTCTCTCTCTCTCTCTCCCAACGACTCGCTCTCGCTCACCCCCACACACACTCAATCAATCAATCAATCAATCACTGTTTGCTCGATCGCACGTTGGCCACTCGTTTTACTTGTTGCAAATTCTTGGGTTCCAAATGTTTTGTATGTTATTTTTGGAAAAATGCGAATATTTGATTTTTGAACGCAACTCACTTTCGAATATGGATGTTTTTGAAATATGAAATATGAACATTCGAAATAAAAATATATTTCTTAAATCAATAAAAAAAATATGTTACATATTGTAGAAAAAAAGAGTGAGTACAAATGATTTTTCTAAGTAAGTTTTTCTCTTAAATGTTTTTCTCACGTAGTTCACACACGATCACAATAATACACGGCTCAAAATACACCTTTAAACACATTTGAATCTTATTTTTTGTAGTGTAGAAAACTCTGAAAAATCAGCTGCCGAATGGATTTTTTGCGAGCGCTGTGTCTGAGGTTTTCGGGAACCTCAAAAGGTTTCCAAGTAGTTATTTTAATTTTTTTTGAACTCATATAATTTTCACGAATATAAAGAGCTATTGGATTCTATGATATAATTTAATGGAATGACAACTTATTATTTTTAAATTAAATTTAAAAAATTAGGAATCTAATCTTTAAAAATGATCTTGAGAAAAAAATGAAGAATGCAATTTCTTATCTTTAATATGGAAATATTAAAAATGTTAAAGACTCATTTGAGAAAACTATTTTAATATAATTTTAATTTTTAAAATTGAAAGCAATTTGTTCCTCAAATCACAGAATCTTTGAGCTCATCCTAAACAACATAACAGTTCAATACACTGACAAAAAAACTCAAACATTTACATACTGACCACGAACTAATGTAATTGTATTAATTTTTAAGTAGGTATTGAAAGATTTTAGCAAAATTTGTATTTTGTCTGAGATCTATTTTTGCAGCAACAATTTTTACAGAATTCAAAAATTTACCTGGATTTTTTCCTGTAGTTTCCTTGATTTTTTTGTTTTCTTCCCATACAAAATGTTTTTTCTCTCTCTCTCTCTATCTTTTTGCGTCCATGAAGAAATGCCCGTAGGAAAAAATCAGTATAAATATTTAATACACACATATATTTTTTTCATAAAGCCTGCAAATGGATACAATTTTTGAAGCAAACTTTTTTCAAATGATCTTTTTGAATGAAAAAAAATTTTGCACACAAGAAAAAAAAAACAATTTTTGAACCGATATTTTTGAATGATTCCGTGTCTTTTTCACGTCAGAATTTTTGCGTGTTTTTTCAGGAAACCCAATATTTTTTATTTAAATAGAAAATGTTGAACAATTTATTTTCTTTTTAAATTTTGAATTTCGTTTCTGCCCGAAAGAAATTTGTTTGGGTAAAAAAATACCCATTGGTTTTTTGATTTCAGTTCGTTTGGTTCACAAGATTTTCTTTGTCCAGTTTGCAATTTTCTATCTCTCTCTTTGAATATCTCTCGGATAATCGTTGTTGCAACCTTGGCATTCGGAATGCAAGACTTTAATCTCTTTTGTTTTTATTTTGTTGAAACATCGCCTAGGAATTTAAATATAAAATCGGAAGTTATAAAAAAATAATTATTTATGGAAAATTAATGAATTATTGCGATGTGGTGATGATGTTTTTATCTCTGAGTAAATTATTGGTAACTGTAATATATTATCACATATGTCTTCATTGTGAATGAATAATTAGCATTAAGTTATAGAAAATTAAGTAAGGTATTTAAGGATAGTCCCTCCCTCCTCAGAACCCCCCAATCGATCAATATAGTAGTCTATATATCTCTCTCTTAAGTATCGTCATCGTGCTCGTATTTAGTTTTTAGCTATAGAACTATTTCTCTAGCTCTATTGGCTCAATTACTAATCGTTCTGTTTTTAATTCCCGCCATGTTTAGTGCCTGGAGATCCTCAAGAAGTGAAGGCGACTCCACTAAATTCAACTTCAATTCACGTGACCTGGAAGCCGCCGCTAGAGAAGGACCGCAATGGTATCATTCGCGGCTATCACATACACGTCCAGGAGATGCGAGAGGAGGTAGGAATTATTGTTCTTCTCTCTTTTGTTAGCCAAGTGATCATCGTCTCCTATATTTCATAAAACAATTGACCTTCTTTTTATTATCCACTAACCAAACTATTTTTAACCAACTGATCATTATCTTCCTCTTTTGGTATTCAACTATAAACATCTTTCTTTTGCACTAATCAACTGATCATAATCTTTCTCGATCCGACTGCTCACAATATCTCTCTTTCAGTAACCAACTGATCTCAATCTTTATCTTTCAATACCCAACTGTTCATAATTCATTAACCAACTGGTCATAAACTTTCTCTTTAACTATCCAACTGATCACAATCTATCTCTTTCACTACTCAATCATCTCCATTTTTGACTACCAAACTAACCTTTTTCTCTCTCTCTCTCTCCTTCCAGGGCAAAGGCTTCCTCAACGAGCCACTGAAATTCGACGTGGTCGACTCGCTCGAATACAACGTGACCGGTCTCCAGCCGGACACCAAGTACTCGATCCAAGTGGCCGCCCTCACGCGCAAAGGCGACGGCGATCGAAGCGCCGCAGTCGTCGTCAAGACCCCCGGTGGCGTCCCCGTGCGCCCCACGGTCAGCCTGAAGATCCTCGAACGCGATCCAACCGTCTCGATCGAGTTGGAATGGGAACGACCAGCTCAAACGTATGGCGAACTTCGTGGCTACCGCTTGCGTTGGGGCGTCAAGGATCAACCGCTGAAGGAGGAATCGCTGCAGGGCCCCCAGATCACAATGAAACGATTCAATGATCTGGAGCGTGGGGTGGAATATGAATTCCGTGTGGCGGGCAGCAATCACATCGGCATCGGCCAGGAGACGGTGAAGATTCTGCAGACACCGGAAGGGACGCCAAGTGGGCCGCCGGCAAATATCACCGTGCGTTTCCAGACGCCCGACGTTGTGTGCGTGACGTGGGATCCGCCGACGCGAGAACATCGCAATGGGCAGATCACACGCTACGACGTTCAGTTCCACAAGAAGATCGATCATGGGCTCGGGTCCGAGCGCAACATGACCTTGCGCAAGGCGGTCTTCACGAATCTCGAAGAGAACACGGAGTATATTTTCCGTGTGAGGGCGTACACGAAGCAGGGCGCGGGACCTTTCAGCGAGAAATTATTGGTCGAAACGGAGCGCGATATGGGCCGGGCGCCGATGTCCGTCCAGGCGGTGGCGACATCGGAGCAGACGGCCGAGATCTGGTGGGAGCCGGTGCCATCGCGAGGCAAACTTCTCGGCTACAAGATCTTCTACACGATGACAGCGGTCGAGGATCTCGATGAGTGGCAAACGAAGACGGTGGGGCTGACGGAGTCGGCGGATCTGGTGAATTTGGAGAAGTTCGCCCAATATGCGGTGGCGATCGCGGCACGTTTCAAATCGGGTCTGGGACGTCTGAGCGAAAAGGTCACGGTGAAGATCAAGCCCGAGGATGTTCCATTGAATTTGCGCGCCCATGATGTGAGCACGCACTCGATGACGTTGAGTTGGTCGCCACCGATCCGTTTGAATCCGATCAACTACAAGATCTCCTTCGATGCGATGAAGGTGTTCGTCGACTCGCAGGGTTTCTCCCAGACGCAGATCGTCCAAAAGCGAGATATCATCCTGAAGCACTATGTGAAAACGCACACGATCAACGAGTTGAGTCCGTTCACCACGTACAATGTGAACGTGAGCGCGATCCCCGCCGACTATTCATATCGACCACCGACGAAGATCACCGTCACCACTCAGATGGCCGCCCCGCAGCCGATGGTGAAGCCGGATTTCTATGGCGTGGTCAATGGCGAGGAGATTCTGGTCATTCTACCACAAGCCTCGGAGGAATATGGACCGATCTCTCACTATTACCTCGTCGTCGTGCCCGAGGACAAGTCGAATCTGCACAAGAACCCCGATCAATTCCTCACCGAGGATCTTTTGCCGGGGCGCAACAAGCCCGAACGACCAAATGCTCCCTACATCGCGGCGAAATTCCCTCAGCGCTCGATTCCGTTCACCTTCCACCTCGGCTCCGGCGACGACTACCACAACTTCACCAATCGCAAGTTGGAGCGCGAGAAACGCTATCGAATCTTTGTGCGAGCCGTTGTCGACACCCCACAGAAGCATCTCTACACCTCGTCGCCCTTCTCCGAGTTCCTGTCGTTGGATATGCGCGAGGCTCCGCCGGGCGAGCGGCCCCATCGACCCGATCCGAATTGGCCGTCGGAGCCGGAGGTTTCGGTGAATCGCAACAAGGACGAGCCCGCCATGCTCTGGGTCGTCCTGCCCGTTCTCACCGCTCTCGTCCTCTCGATGGCCTTCATCGTGTTGTACATCGTGCGGCGACGACGTCAACCGTGCAAGACTCCTGATCAGGCGGCCGTGACCCGGCCTCTGATGGCCGCCGACCTGGGGGCGGGACCAACGCCCAGCGATCCCGTCGATATGCGTCGTCTGAACTTCCAAACACCCGGCATGATCTCGCATCCACCGATCCCGATCTCAGAGTTCGCCAATCACATCGAACGCCTGAAGGCCAATGACAATCAGAAGTTCTCGCAGGAGTACGAGAGCATCGAGCCGGGCCAACAATTCACGTGGGATCATTCGAACTACGAGTACAACAAGTCGAAGAATCGCTATGCGAATGTCACAGCCTACGATCATTCACGGGTCCAGCTGCCGATTGTCGACGGGGTCGTCGGTTCGGACTACATCAATGCGAACTATTGTGACGGGTATCGCAAGCACAATGCGTACGTGGCGACGCAGGGACCGCTGCAGGAGACGTTCGCCGACTTCTGGCGCATGTGCTGGGAGCTGAAGACGACGACGATCGTGATGATGACGCGATTGGAGGAGCGAACGCGCATCAAATGCGATCAATATTGGCCGGTGCGAGGCACGGAGACGTACGGCCAGATGTTTGTGACGATCACCGAGACCCAGGAGTTGGCCACCTACAGCATTCGAACGTTCCAGCTGTGCCGGCAGGGCTTCAACGAGCGGCGCGAGATCAAACAACTCCAGTTCACGGCTTGGCCCGATCACGGCGTGCCCGATCATCCGGCTCCGTTCTTGCAGTTCCTGCGTCGTTGTCGCGCTCTCACCCCGCCCGATTCCGGCCCCGTCGTCGTCCACTGCTCGGCTGGAGTTGGGCGCACAGGATGCTACATCGTCATCGACTCGATGCTGGAGCGCATGAAGCACGAGAAGATCATCGACATCTATGGGCATGTGACGTGTTTGCGAGCGCAGCGCAATTACATGGTCCAGACGGAGGATCAGTACATCTTCATACACGACGCCATCCTGGAGGCGATCATCTGCGGTTCGACCGAGGTGCCGGCTCGCAATTTGCACACCCATCTGCAGAAGTTGCTCGTGACGGAGCCGGGCGAGAATATCACCGGCATGGAAATCGAATTCAAGAAACTCTCCAACGTCAAGGTCGATTCGTCGAAATTCGTCACCGCCAATTTGCCGTGCAACAAGCACAAGAATCGCCTCGTTCACATTCTGCCATACGAATCGAGTCGTGTCTATTTGACGCCCATCCACGGGATCGAGGGCAGCGATTATATCAATGCCAGCTTTATCGATGGCTATCGCTATCGGTCGGCGTATATCGCGTCGCAGGGTTCGTTGCAGGACACGGCCGAGGATTTCTGGCGCATGCTGTGGGAGCACAACTCGACCATTGTCGTCATGCTGACCAAGCTCAAGGAGATGGGAAGGGTAAGAATCAACTTACCATTCATATTAAATTGATTTATTAATGATGATGATCTCTCTCGCATCTTTCTTTTAGGAGAAATGCTATCAATACTGGCCACACGAACGCTCGGTTCGCTATCAGTATTACGTAGTCGATCCCATTGCCGAGTACAACATGCCCCAGTACAAGCTGCGTGAGTTCAAGGTAAGTTCACCATCTCTCTTCATTATCCTTCACAAGTTAATCTTCATGATCGCTTAGGTCACCGATGCTCGCGACGGCTCCTCGCGCACTGTCCGCCAATTCCAGTTCATCGATTGGCCCGAGCAGGGCGTCCCCAAGTCGGGTGAGGGCTTCATCGATTTCATCGGTCAGGTGCACAAGACCAAGGAGCAATTTGGTCAGGATGGACCGATCACCGTGCATTGCAGCGCCGGCGTCGGACGCACAGGGGTCTTCATCACGCTGTCGATTGTGTTGGAGCGCATGCAGTACGAGGGTGTGTTGGATGTTTTCCAAACGGTGCGCATCCTGCGTGCCCAACGTCCGGCCATGGTTCAGACAGAGGTGAGTTTCAAATGAGATTTTCAAAGGATTCATTTTTTTGAATAACTTTTTCTTTCTCTTATCCTCAGGATCAATATCACTTCTGTTATCGCGCTGCTCTCGAGTACTTGGGCTCCTTCGACAATTACACCAACTAAATACAGGCAACTCGCAACTTCAATCGATATTGTTGCATACTTTTCGGCGCTTTGAATCCCACTTCATGCAATGGCAACTAGACAACAACTACTAACTACTAAATAGGAACCCAGGAAAATCCAACGGGACGACAGTCAATTTTTTACGTTAAACGCCTCGTTTTTTCCACCCTGCCCCTATCAAGTCGTGACGAGTTTTCTTTGGACGAGAAGCGAAAGGATCCAAAATGGAAACTATATATAATCCATTATAATTTTAAGTTACTTAAGGCTATTTAAGTATTTTATATATTGTATAATTTAGTGAAATCTATATAGGAAATGATAACTAAAAAGAAACAAACAAAAAAAATAACAACAACAATGGAAAAAACAACAACAAAAATTAACATCAAACAAAGAAAAACAAGACAAGACAAACTGCAAAGCAACAAAAATCACTCCCACATTTAATCCTTAAGCTACTAATTATTATTATTACCACATAGTTTTAGCCCCAAGTGTATGCTTTAGAAATTGTCTTTCACTGTCATCGTCACTCGTCGTCATCGTGTCGTCGTAGTCTAAGGATATATATTATTTATACCTTATCGTCTTTTAAAGTTTTGTGAACTGAAAAGACTGTTACACATAAAAACAAAAAAAACCAAGAAAACTGAAAAGCACTAAAGCATAAAAATATTTGTTTAATTAACTAAACAAAACTAAAACTAATCGCTGTACTAGGAAAGTCTTTAATTTACATTGAACCCCCTACTTTTAAACTAATTTTAATCAAATATAAGTTTTAGGTCTCTAACGGAAAAACAATCAAATCATTCATAGAAAACGTTGATGAAGAGCATTCGTGTAGTTCGTTAACATTATGTTCAAGGCAATAATATTTTTTACCTTTTTTTATATTTATTTTTAAGATTTAACGAAATTGACCTAGAGATAATAATTAACACAAGTTTCAGAAGGATCTTTAATTTTTATATAAACTAATTCCTTAAAATCGCTTTGATTTGTTTTTGATCAACTTTTATTCAATGATGAAACATTTTTATTTAATTTTGATAATTTTTTATTAAATTTTGATACATATTCATTCAATTTTGATGAACATTCCAATCACAGATTTAAAAAAACCAGACAGCTTTTATTAAATTCTGCATTTTTGACAAATTCTTTTAATGTACTTACTTATATTTTATAAACTTATAGTTTATAAACTTCTATTTTATAAATTATGTTTAGAAAAGTCTTTTGAAAATCTCATTTCTCAAAGAAAATTATACTTTAAAATTTTATACTTAACATAGGTACGAACAAAATGTTAGTTTAATATTTTAATTTGATTATATTTTTAAGAAACATGTGTTATTAATAACGTTTTCCTTAAAGAAAAGTGACAGCTATTATTTTCGTCCAGTTTTTACAATAAATCCTTCTTATGTTCATTATAATAACTGTAGCAAAGTTTTAATGTATTCAATTAAAAGTGAATTACTGCTTAAAAGTGAATTAATGATAATAAATTTATTTTATCCTTTTAATTTTTGTTTTCTTACTTTAAATGATGTTGAAATCCAATTTTAACATTTATATTAAGTTTATAAAAGCCATGACTTATGTATATTTTGCGTGTATATGATTTAGTTTTTTATAATAAATGAAATAAATGACAAGAGAATTTTGAGTTTTCTTATTTCCTAATTTTTATTTTAATTAATTAATTATAATTATATTTATAAACATTAGCATATCAGCCTTGGATTTTAGCGCTATTTCGACAATGATAAATTCATTCAAAATAATTTCCTTTAACGGGAAGGCCTTCAAACTCTTAAGACAACCACGAAGACGATGTGAAGTCGTTCGTAACCAAAATCTGATGAAATCGTTGAACAAATCATTTTAAAATAGAGTCTCCAGAAATTTTGAAAAAAAGCTAAAAAATAAAACAAAACCTTTTTTATACTTCAAAGAAATTTAGAAACCAAAGAATATCTTAAACTTTTTTCGTAAATCAATAGTTTATACATAAAAGTATATTGAAAAAAAAACCAACTACTCGAGTAGAGAACAAAAATATTGCAAAACAGAATGACAAAAATTAAACACGAAAAATCACACATTTAATGTGAACGAAATAGAAGACTTCAGTAGAAAGAGAAGGAATGAGAAAACACTCCGCAGCAATCAATAGAAAACCCAATCGGACTTGAATGAATTGAAAACGTTTCGGAGTTATAGCAAGGAAATGACATAAGCTTTATATCGAGATACAAGGAGAATGAAAACAAGTAGAAAAAGATAATTAAATCACGGAATATTGAATCACATATAGATATATATATAACAGAATGATAGTTTTAATAGATGAAATGGTAGAATATTGAAATAGAATTGAAAGACAGTTCGTAGATTTCGTATTAAAGCGAGAGAGATAGGGAGAAGTAGAGTGTATAGCAAGAGATAAAGGATTAGGCTATAGAGAGTTAATGGAAATAATAGGAGTGTAATTAATAGAGAATAGACACTACTGTAAAATAAACACTGCATTCATGTTGAATTAATAGCAAAACCAGTAAATAATTATGAGATAGTGTGTATCTAGGCGTCTAAAATTAATGTAGTTTTAATATACATAATAACTCTTATTATTAACAATAACAATACGACTATTAACACTATACTTAGCTTACCTAGATGTTATGAGATGTTATCGATATATTATTGTGTGACAGAAATACCGAAGAGAAAAATGGACAGTGGAAACTAATTTTGGCAACATCACTAACCGATCATATATTGTATAGCTTTAGTGTTTAACTGAAATACATCTACATATATATAATATATATATACATAATATAATTATATAAAATTGTGTGTAAAAACAAGTAGCGATAGAAACGGAAGAAGAGTTTTACGAGAAATACGATTAATTAAAGGTTTTGTTTAATTAATTTTTATTGTTTTTTCCATAGGAATATTCTACTCAAATCTGCCATAATATCGAATAAATTTTACTCAGTTCTATTTTAGTCAAAGATTATCCATTAGGTTTTCCACAGAATTATAAATTAGTCTTAAGTTTAGATTTCTAAGGGATGGAATAATTTTTAAACGAAAAATATATCATATATTTAATTAAATGTAATTTAGGGTATGTTTTTCGTGTGAAAACAAAAATATAATTATTATAGTATATTATTATTTTTAGCTCGAGGTAAGAGACAAAAGTTAAGCATAAATGAAAATCGTTGGCATGTGAAAATCGAAATGACGTGAAGTGAATAAATAAAATAAAATAATTATAAACGATGATTGGTGTTTTATTTAACAAATGGATTTAAGCGCTATTTCTACAATGATAAATTCATTCAAAATAATTTTCGTTATATGAACAACTCTTGAAACAACAGTGAAGTCGTCGGTCAACAAAATTTGATGAAATCCTTGAACAAAACATTTTGAAGAAGTTTTGAAAAAATAGAGAAACGAAACCTATTCTGTACCTCAAAGAAATTGAAAAGATCTTAAACTTGAGAAAATTCAAATTATTATAGATTAAAAAAATTCAAATTATTATAGATTAAAAAAACCAAACGATTCAGAAAAATTATTCACCATATTGAAAACTGCTTCCAACAGTCTTCGAAACCCAACTGATTCGTCTCAACCCTCACTGAACCCCTTTCAACCCCTAGAAAACCTAGTTGATGACACGTTCTTAAGCCTAAAACTATGCAAAGACCCTAAGCTAAGTCTCAAAATCAATGGTATTAACCTCATAATCTGCTAAGGAATTTGCCTTAAGACATGTTCGCAATTTCTTCAGAACCTAATTAAGGGTTGTGAGAATTCATTACCATCCGAAACATATAAAAGCAAGGAAGACAAGTCGGCGTAAAGTAGTTTGGAGGGAGGCTCCCTCTCTGTGACTGGCCGAAGGCAGAGAAAATATCGTCATGGAGCAGTTGTTTTGATTAAAATTTAGTAGCGACTCTTGATTGGAAGATAAAGCAGAATGAGTCTGAGTAAAAGATCGCTAATAGGACCGGAATCCTATGTGGATATGATCAATGGGTGAGAATCAGAGGGGTTTTCTTTCAATAAGACCACATTTATTCCTAAAAACAATACATTATTTTATTCTCGAAAATACCTCTTTTTATTTATAAAATTATTATAAAAATACTTCATATTCTCAAAAACATATAATTTTATTCATTTTACCTTATTCTCAAAAATACCTCATTTATTCACAAAAATACCTCATTTTATTCACAAAAAGACCTCATTTTATTCACAAAAAGACCTCATTTCATTCATAAAAATACCTCATTTTATTATCAAAAATACCTCATTTAAGCACAAAGATAACTCTTTTCATTCACAAAAATACCTCATTTTATTATCAAAAATACCTGATTTATTATCAAAAATACCTCATTTTATGCACAAAGATAACTCTTTTCATTCATAAAAATACCTCATTTTATTATCAAAAATACCTCATTTAAGCACAAAGATAACTCTTTTCATTCACAATAATACCTCATTTTATTCACAAAAATACCTCATTTTATTCACAAAAAGACCTCATTTCATTCATAAAAATACCTCATTTTATTATCAAAAATACCTCATTTAAGCACAAAGATAACTCTTTTCATTCACAAAAATACCTCATTTTATTCACAAAAATACCTTATTTTATTCACAAAAAACATCATTTTCTTCTCAAAAATACCTCGATTTATTCTTAAAAACATATTATTTTATTAATTTCATATTATTCCCAAAAATACCTAATTTTATTTCTTAAACTCCGTGATTTGTTGTCAGTTCCTCCCTCCACGATCCGCCCCTCCCGAATCTCGGCTGGAGCTACCCCATCGAGCTGCAACACATGGTTCACCAGCATTGGCGTGGTTTCCCCGTACCCCAGATCTACTATACGGCCCTCTTCTTCATGATCTACGTGATGCTCATCATCCTGTCGGTTTTCGGCAACGGTCTCGTCATCTGGATCTTCTCAACGTGAGATGAGAGAGAAAAGACCTTTCTTCTTATACCATAAGAAAATGATCTTGAATCTCGCTATTTTAGATCAAAAAATCTTCGCACTCCATCGAATTTATTGATCATAAATTTGGCTGTCTTCGACCTGATCATGGCCACGAATATGCCTCACTTTCTGATGAATACCGTGGCCGGGTATTTCATTGGCGGCGATCTGGGCTGCGATATCTATGCGGTGAACGGTGGCATCTCTGGCCTCGGTGGTGCTATCTCGAACGCCTTCATTGCCTACGATCGATACAGGTTAGTAGAGAATTGAATCAATACTAGGAAGTAAGAAAATAGTAAATAATTGGCAGAAATAAAATACTAGGAAGGGCTAATGACAAATTGAAACTCACTTTTTGTGTGATTTTTCGATTTAAACTGACTTGTTATGTGATTTTTACAAAAATTTCGACTTAAACTGAATTTTGATTTGAACTCACTTGCTGTGTGATTTTAGAACAAATTTAAATTTAAACTCACTAGTGTGATTTTTGAAAACAATTTCGATTTAAACACAATTTTTTTTTTAATCTCTTGTTGTTTGATTTTGTGGAACAATTTTATTTAAACACGTTGTTGTGTGATTTTAGATGAATTTCGATTTTAAACTCATCGACTACTTGTTGTGTGATTTTCAGAACAATTTCGAATCCTCTCGATGGACGTCTGAACTTCGTACAGATCGGGATCTTGATTACGATCACCTGGCTCTGGACGATTCCGTTCTCGGTGCTGCCGTTCTTTCGCATCTGGGGACGATATATACCAGGTGGGTTTGATGAGATTTCTCTATTGTCTAGACAAATGATAATCTCACTCTCTCTCTCTCTCCTTAGAGGGCTACCTGACGGCCTGCTCCTTTGACTATCTGACCTCCAACGATGAGACCCGCTTCTTCATCCGCTCGATGTTCCTCTGGGCCTACTGCATCCCGATGCTTGTGATCTGTGTGAACTACTGGAAGCTCTTCCTTCACGTCCGCGACCACGAGCGAATGTTGGCCGAGCAGGCGAAGAAGATGAATGTGAAATCGTTGTCGGCCAATAGCAATCAGGCGGCGATGCGGGTGGAGATGAGGATCGCGAAGGCGGCTCTAACGATCTACTTGTTGTATGTTTTCGCTTGGACGCCGTACGCGACGGTGGCTCTGCTGGGCACCTTCGGCTATCGTGATCTGATCACGCCCTTCGTCTCGATGCTGCCGGCGACGACGGCGAAGATGGTCTCGTGTTTGGATCCCTGGGTCTATGCGGCCAGCCATCCGAAGTATCGGCTGGAGCTGGAGCAGCGGCTGCCGTGGCTGGGGGTGCGCGAGAAGAACGCGGCGGCGGCCTCGTCCACGGGCGGTGGCAGCGTCAACGAGGCGGAGACGGCGACCGCGGTCTCCGTCGAGGTGTAGGCGGGCGACTATGGAGAAATCCTTCGATTCCAACTCGGATTTTACCTTGCAATAAACTGAAATAGTTTCAAAAATCAACAAAAAAATCTCAAATGCAATGAATTTAAAGAATTCACAAAAATGTAAAAAAAAACATATACTTAAATGTAGAAATAAAACGAGTAAATATTGAAAATTTTAATAAAAAAATATATATCAATATGTTCAAAATAAAAATGTTATTTTTTTAATTTAACTTTTAAATACGGCAATGAATTTAAAGAATTCGCAAAAAAGTAAAAAAATAACTGTAGAAATAATAAGATTAAATATTAAACAAATAAATGAAAATCTATATCTATACTTCTTTACTTATATACTATATATCTATATATCTATATCTATACTAGTATATAAAAGAAGAAAGTTTTATGTTCGACTACAAAAATCAGCTAAACCGCTGAGAATGTTTCCATTTTTATATTTTTACTGTTGAACCACCATATCAGAATAGGACATAGGCTATATAAATTTAACATTAACCATTGAGGGATTTAAATAAAATTAAAAGAGAGTTTTCCATACAAAATTCTCTTTCTCATATTTCGTTGTCTAAAATTTCATAATTAAGGCAATTTTTCATGGAAATCTTAAATCGATCATATCTCCGTAAAAACGCGTTATTTCGCAAAAAGAACGTTAATTCGTTACGACCTAAAAAATTTTAAAAATTTAATAATTCTGCTAAATTTTCTCCATAAATACGCGTTGTTTCGCAAAAAGGACGTTAATTTGTGACGACCTTTAAATTTTTGAAAATTTTAAAATTTAGCCCAATTTTCAAGAAAATCTAAAATCTTTTATATCTCCGTAAATACGCGTTATTTGCGAAAAGGACGTTAATCCTTGACGACTTTTAAATTTTTGAAAATTTCAAAACTCACGCATATTTTCACGAAAATCGATACGAAATACGGTAAGGCGTACTTTATAAATTAATTAAATTAAGATTACATTACGTAGCACGATTTTGTCTTGAGAGGCGTTTTGTTTTGGTCGCAAAATATTTTAAGGACAATCTAAGAACTGAATTGCCAGATAAAAAAGATAAAAATATATAAATGCTGCTCCTTTGCTCATATTACGAGTGTTGTTCTCAATATTCAACTATTTTGAACTCCTGAATCCTGGTTCTAAACTCTATATTATTATTTATCATTACCATATTATCATTATATCATATCCGCCGCAAATCAGCGGTCATTTTTTTCCTAGTATTATATATTTCAATATGTTTCAAATAAAATTGTTATTTACTTAAATTTTACTTTTAAAAGGTGTTGGCAGTCATTCAAGTCTAAATCAAAAAATTATAAAACAAATTCGAGACAGTCGCCTGAGAGACCTGTTGAAGTTTGTCAGAAAGTTTACACAAATCTCAACCCAATACACAAACCAGCTACTTGTAATGATCCATCCACCACTAGTGGGCAACGGTAGAATTAAATGAACACATCTCTCCAACTTGTAATCAGCTTCTCCACCTACCAATCAGCAACAGGGATGCCGAGCCGATATTTTGGACCGATGTGTAAAATTCGGAAAAGTGAAGTGTTTGTGGTGGAGTGATTTTTATGGGTAATACCCTAGTTACCCGATTTTCTTTTATTGCAAGTTGCAGAGGACAGCCGGGGTGAATGTGGAAAAATTGTATTCACACTAAATATTTGGCATAATTCAAAATTTATCCCTAAATTCATATTAAAAAATTTTGTGATTTCACAAAAAATTCAAATATTGATAATTATAATTTTTCGTCGGAAATATATATATACAGTTGTTCAAAAAATTGTTTCAACTCAAGGAGAATTGGTAATGATCACCAAAGATTTTCGATCCCTCGACCAAAGTCTAATTCGGTGTACATAAAATTGGTTCTCGTTAATTTCAGCAGAACCGATTTCAGTCCGAAGGAAACGGACAACAAAAACAGAAATGCATTTGCTGCTAAATGTCACCAACATTTTCGCCACGGTGACGATAAACAAATTGCGGTTGTGAGATTTGATAAGAACACAACAGCGATATATACTCTGATGAAAGTTTAAAGTGGGGGGCAGGATGGCGTTTGAACTTCCTCTTCCAGGCATACTTCATCAAAAAGGACAAGAATTTACTAGACCTCGGGCTGCAGGCGCTGCGCAATATCGGCAATAGTCGCCACCGCGATCACGTGTTCGGGGGGTTCTTTTCCATTCCATTATTTGCAACGGTCAACTTCAAAATGCTGAATCAGGCAAATTATGGCTATGCTATTCCTACAGTACTTTTCCAAATTGCGATAGATTTACTAGGATCTGCGTCATCCAAATGTCGGTTTCCGCTATGCTGAGTTATCGGAGGTTGGATGCCGAAGGTAGGTCTATACATGGACGGCAGAGGAAACTTCAGAGTGTGATAGCAGAGATCGCAGACTCGTTCCTGAGGAATTTGATCGGGACCGCGTGTTCCAGATCTACTCCTACCACTATAGTGTGTCCCCAATGGGTAACGTTGAGCGTGAAAGAGACCCAGATGGCAATTCAAAGACAAAAATATCCTGTTCGTTCATATTCCGAGGAGAACCACCTGCGCCGAGTTCGGAATAACTTCCGAGCAACTACGCACGATTCTTCGCATCACTAACGAGGCGTTGCACAAGCGACGAGATCAGCGACAAGCGTCAGGAGTACCTGCAGGCGGCTAAAGACCTGTTCGACTTCATCTCAAACAAATCGAGTGATTTGCAGAAGTACTTTTACGATAAATACCCCGATAACATATTCCTATTAGATAAGTGAGTATATTATATAATCGAAAATTTATTGAACTAGCTAAGTAAATTTATTTCTGATCCCTTATAGAAATGACGTTAAATACTGCGATTACGTGTTAATCATCAAAGGTCTCCTCGACTACCACAAAGCGTCACTAGACGAAGATGTATTGTATTTGGCCGAGAAGTTGCAGCAAAAACAGGATTATGGAATGGAAGTGGAGAGTTTTCAATCATTTAAACAAATGGATTTAGGTGCTTATTTCAGTGACTCCTTTTTATTAACGGAATTTTATTCGGATACATCATTTGACAACTGGACCAAACCTCTTGTCAACAGTTTTGCCGCACACAATCTGATCCTTCTGTCCAACTCCTCTGACGATCGAAGCTTTCGACAACGGGCCCGCAATCTGTTCAATGACTTAAACATCTTCACGCAGAAGCTTAATTATGTGTCGGAGGTTATATATTCTCTGATGCTACGTAATTACGGCGTCGACATGATCGTCATTGACAGTCCCGACTCTGAAATCACAAAACGTTTCTTGGAGATATGTCGGAAGGTTTACGTTCCAGGAATGCTTGTAATGCTCTCTGAA
Organism: Coelopa frigida; assembly: GCA_017309665.1. NCBI lineage: Eukaryota > Metazoa > Arthropoda > Insecta > Diptera > Coelopidae > Coelopa > Coelopa frigida. The sequence goes on from CM029565.1 coordinate 35,131,596, forward strand.
GAAATAAACATCGAGCCAAGCGCCCACATTCACAGCTTAATTCGTCGCAAGTCGTTCACCGACCCAGTGGAGCTCGAAGACTACTTCAAGAGCTTATAGGAATGTAGTTTTGGACTCGGTTATTTTCACAGAATTTATCCGAAACGTTTTTTTTTTATCCTTTTTAACTGAAGAAGTTTATTTAATTATAACTTCCTCGAAACTTAAATTTGGTTTATTGAAAATTGGCCACTGAAAATACGAAAACATTTTTTTTAATAATTATAAGAATTATTCAAAAATATTCAGAATAAATAAGAAAATATGTTCAAAATAAAATGTTTTTTTTACTTAAATTGAAGTTTTAAAAATTAAATTGTCAAATTTTAAGAAATCCCACAAATGTAAAATTTATGTTTTTAAATGTAATAATAATAACAACAGCATATATATGAATTTGATCTTTATGATCAGCTACAACAACAATGAACAACTACAACAAATTATTAACAACAGGAAGAAAAGTAATCGGCAACATCTTTAAATTAAAGTTAATGTTTTAAGCCAAAAATTATTAATAGATCTTAAGTCTATTAATTCTAGTTTAAAAATTGATTATTCCAGAATTTTGAGACTTATTTTTTATTTTTGTAGGGAAATATGTTCTGGGATCGGCCAATACATACACTACTAGAATGTAGATGGCGCCACGAAAAATTTCAAAAATTCCCAAAAAAAAGTCAAAAATTACGACTACTTGTTATTTTTTTTTAAATTTAGATTCATCCCGGGATTCATACTCGTTACTTTTGATCTTCCCTGATTTGAATACTTTTTTACTCGTTATTTTCAATTTTATTAAACACATCTCACCACCTTGCAATCAGCTGATCGAAGCAACCCTCGTCGAGCTGTCAAACTCAACAGCTGTTCGCATTCGAAAATCGTGTCCGGACAAATTCAAGGCGCTCTCGATTTTGTGTCTCAAAAAAACCCCACAAACTGGATCGGCAAAATTAATTTCTCTTGAATAAAAATTAACGAAAATCCTGTCAAACGATGTTGAAGCAACTCGGCCAGCAATTGACGCGTCAGCTGCGTCGTCACTATGCGACGACAACAACAACGACGGCGGCTCCCACTGGAGCGAAGGCGTCATCGAAGCCACTGATCGAGGTGGCCAAAACACTGGGCTCCTGGGGTGAGAAATTGCGCGAAGCCGGAGTTGGCGACATCGAGTTCAATCTCAAGTGTCTGGTGGCGCACGTTCTCAAGAGGAAATTCGTGAGTTGCATCAGAATCGATTTGCAAGATTGCATAATTTTTAACAACTTCTATTTCTCATATCTTCTCTTTTACCCACCTTCTCTTTAAATTATCGCTCCACCTTCTCTTCACATATCGCGCCACCTTCTCTTCACCTATCGACCCGGCCATCTTTTCAATGCTGATCGTTCCACCTCCCCTCGATCAATTAGAACACCCTGCCGAACTATGAGAACGTCCACTTCACACCCGAGCAATATTCGGACTTCGAGCGTCTCTGCGAAGCCCGCTGCGCCCGAATGCCACTGCAGCACATCCTCGGCGAGTGGGATTTCATGGACATCACCCTGAAGACGGCACCCACCGTTTTCATTCCTCGCCCCGAGACCGAGGAATTCGTTCACAAGGTCATCGAACAGTATCGCGATGTCGACGAGGTCAACATGTTGGAGGTGGGCTGTGGCTCGGGCGCCATGTCGTTGGCCATCCTCAATACGTTACCTCAGGTTCGCAGCACGGCGATCGAGCGCAGTAAGGCGGCCACGGCTTTGGCCTGGGAGAACGCGAAACTGTTGAAGTTGGACGAACGCTTTCGCGTCTTCAATCACACCATGGAACGGGATGCTTATTTGCCCGAGGAGCTGAAGGACACCAGCTATGATTTGATAATCGCTAATCCGCCGTACGTCAAGACCGATGAGTTCCAGCATCTCGAGCCGGAGGTTGTGGTGTAGGTTCCCTAGTTATTTATGCAATATTTATTTGTTTATTGATTTATTTTCTTCTTCCCATTGTAGTTATGAGAACCTGAACGCTCTGGATGGCGGTCCTGATGGTCTGCGCATCGCTCGCGTGGTCTGCGATCTGGCCTGCGTCCATCTGCGTCCCGGCGGCAAGCTCTGGATGGAGTTGGGCGGCGAGCATCCGCCACTGGTGAAGACCATCATGAGTCTGCAGTATGAAGGACGGCTAAAATACATTTCCGGCCACTATGATCAGTACAAACGCGAGCGTTTCGTCGAGATCGAGAAGGTCTAAGTGAAGAGACAGTGATGAGATGAACAGGAGACTGGAGTGAAAGCTGCCGTAGAAGAGAAGGGCGTGGCTCGAGGAGACACGTGCCTTCGCTTTAATAGACTTTGAAAACATATTTTTAGAGCAGAGCTTCAAGCAATGCAACTGTTAGACTTCTTGTTTTCCCTACTCACGTATGTAGGTATCACTGCGCTTTTATTTGTAGGTTTTTATTCTTATTGATGATGGAACTTTACGAACTTTGACAACGAACATTATGGAAAAAATATAAAACCACTGATATTGACCCGATATTTGTTTATTCTAGCAATAATGCTATGAGAATTTGAAAAAACTGAAAAACCAATTTAGTTGAATTTATTAAGAGGAAATTATTTTTAAAAAATATATAATTTAGATACCGATGTGATTGTGTGATGATGACGATTATTGATGAACAACCTTGGAAGTATTTTGACAATGTAGAATTTTAAATCTAATTAGATATTAGATGATATAGATGATTTAACAAAATAAGATTTGACTTATCGTTAAAATCTTTTAATAAAATTATTCGATTTCAAAATCAAATAGTAAAATCGATGGCATTCCAATTTTATTATATGAATTTTATTTAATACCATCATTAAGTGCAAGTTAATAGAATAAAATAATTTGTCTTTGAAACTTCTAAACTAAATAATTTTCCAAATAGAAAACAATAGATTAAGAAATCTGGAACTTTTAAAATTTTAAAACCAAATAATATATTGCATTCTTCAAACACAATTTTATTAAACACAGATCTAAGCGGAAAGTTTGTGAAATTATAGTAATAGTTTCAACAAATTTTAAACCAAATATTCTTATAAAGAATTTAATTGAATAAAAAATTAAACACATAGTTAAGTGCTCAATTTCAAAACTTATGATATTGCACAGTACAACCATGTTGTGATATAGATAGAAAAATTCAAGCAATGAATTAGGATTTTATTAGGATCGTCGCTATTGTCAGTTTATCGAAGAATAAAGAATAACAACTAGAAAAATGTATTATATTAACTTTGAATTATAAAAGATTAAACGCTTAAATATATACAAAAATAAAAATTGATCATCAGTTTATTGCAATATATACGCCTATTATATTTTCTTAACATAATACATCTCAATAAAAGAAAAAGAAGCAATTGAAAGAAAGAATTAAACAACAAAAATTTAAATTAAGAGAAGATTAAGAATTTAGAATGAATTAAAATAATATTAAATTAGAAAACAAAATGAAATTGAAATAAAAAATTAGAAAAAAAACAAATAAATATGAAATTGTATGAAGAAGAAAGAAAGAAAGAAAGAAAGAAAAGAACGAAAGAAAAATTGTAAGAAAAACGAAATAAGAGAAAAAATAAGGAAATAAATAAATATGAAATTGGAACAAAGAGGGAAATTAAAGATGTTTAGAACTGGATAAAGGAAAGTTTTGAACGATATGTAGATGAAATTGAAAGAAATAAGGAACTGAAGGAAATAATAAATTGATAGAACTTCGCAACAGACATCAAACAGACGATTTCACTCAATACAACAACTACTACTTGAGGCTCCATAGCAAACGGAAGCTCGATGTTGGAGAGCCGAACGAAACGAGCTCCACTTGAGAGGTCCCCTGGTGATATTTTCTCCCTTTATTCCTGTCTCCCTTTATATCCCACTCCCTTTATTACCTCTTCTTTCTTCCTCCTCCTCCTCCACGCCACCCCCCGCTGATTCCTGGTTCCACCCACACGAACGCTAAACGTCCGCCCCATCGACACGAGACCCTCAATTATGAATCCCTTTTGAACTTTTTAACCAAATAATGAATCAATTCTCGTGGCTGGCTCATTCGAGAGGATCGAGGGCATGGCGAGGAAGAAGAGAGGAATGAATGTGCAGGAAGGTATGAGGGAGAGGAGGATAAGTGAGCAGGAGGCCGAGGTGGTGTGGTAGACAAACGAGAGAGAGAGAGAGAGGAAGGTTTGTGGAAAGATGGTGTGGTGTGTGTGTGGAAAGCAGGAACTTTTTCGCTTCATTCAATTAGGCGAAAACAATATGCAGCCATAAACGAATGAATGAATGAATGGAAGAATGAATGAAGGAAGGTGGCGGCATCGACGGTGAAGTAGACGAAGTCATCAAATCGTAGGCCATGTTGTGATGGTGAAGGTGAGAATGGAGGAGGAGAAGGTTGAAACAGTGGATGATAGAGGAGATGGAGGTTGATGGAGAAGATGATGTAGGATGAAATAGTACAAGGAGATGATGGTGAAAAGAAGTGAGAAGGCAAACAATGGCCTGATTTGAACAACGTCTTTGTTTTTGCGTGCGTTGGGAACAGAAACAAATACAATAAAAAACAATAGAACGACATCATAACAACAATGACAAGAACAATAACAATAACAACAAAAAAACCATTAATAAAAGCAATAATATCAATATGACACCAACAACTGAAACATTACAAATAATAACAACAACAATAGAAATAACAACAAGCTCAAGCTCAAAACCTCTTGGCTTTGTTTTAGAAGGAGAACTCGTAGACAGATTACAACAAGAAGGCAATAAAAACAAAGGGAACAAATTTTACAACAAAAACAAAGTTGCCAAAAACAAAGTTAACAATAACAAAGACAACATTAACAAAAAGAAAACACCAATAACAAAGTTCAAACATGAAAACAAACAAGAAATAATCAATGAACCCACAAAAAAAAAACAATAATAATAAAAAAGAACAGAACAAAAAAGAAAACGAAGAATGAAATTGGCTGTATTTTCCTTGTATTGTGAATTCGACAACCGAAAACCAAGAACAACTTTAGAGAGACAACAATAATAACAGCAACAACATAAACAATAACAACATCTACAACAAGATCACTAACAACAACAATAACATCAAGAACACAAAGAACAAATATAACAACATCAAACACATTAACAAAAATTACATCAACAATAAGAAAAACAATAAATATTACAACAAAAGTAACTTCAACAGCATCTGGGAGACTGAAGATGAATGCCAAATGAAGAGTGGACAAACTTCAGTCTTCTCTCTCTCTCAAAAAGATCATCCATCTTCCCTCCCTCTTCAACCCCCAAAACCCTTTCGTTACCCATCGAATTCAATTCTCCTCCTCAACGCCTAAATTCGCCCGTCGATCACAATTTCCTTCCCTCAACCTCCTGATTTCCACCACGATCCCTCCAAAAGTAATCTTGGCTCGTACTTCAAATCGCGGGTCTCTCGCGATTCAAAACGTTTCATTGGAGTCCTCTTTTGGACCTCGTTCCAGATCTCATCCTCAACCTTTTCTATCCCTCTTTCTATTTATCATTTATTTCCCTCCCTCTTTATCTTCAATTTTTCCTCACTCCCTCTCGATCTTCCTACTTTTTAACCATCCGTCCTGACTTCGCCACCTGCTGAACCTATCGATGCCACCTTCAACAATTCTCTCTCTACCTTCATCTCCACCTTCTCCTTCTCTCCCTTGGTTCTTCTCTTCACCCCTCGTTTGTCTTCGGTCTCCTCGTTTTTCTCCACTTTCCTCGTTTTTCTCGTCTCTCTCCACCTTCTTCTCCTCCCTTCCCTTCAGCTTCATCTGGTTTTGAGTGATTTTCAAGTGCGTTTTCAATCACTTTCTCTCTCTTTGTGACCTCCTCCGGGAGACTTCAGTCCTCTCTCTCTCTCAATCTCTCTCCATCTCTATCACTCCATCTCTCTTTATCTCTTTCACTCCTTCACTCTTCGTCTCTCTTACTCCTTCGCCTTTGGTCTAATTCATTCTATTTCTCTTCTCGTCTCTTCTCACTTTTTTACTCCTCATCTCTATCACTTTCTCTCCAAATATTCATCTCTTCGTCCTTCTCCTTCTATAGTCCATTTCACTCTTTCCCTCCATCTCTATCCATCTTTCCCTCTCACTCTTTATGCTTCCATCTCGTTGTCTCTCTCTCTCTCTCGTTGTCTCTCTCCCTCGTTGTCCCTCTCTCTCTATTACTCCAGTCTGCTCTAGTTTCGGCAGCTGCTCGACATGCAACAGTCAACTGACGACCACCCCGCTTCTTCATCCCTTTCTTCTTCTCCTCCTCCATCTTTCGCTGCTGCAGCTTCTCTCTGACCTCTCGTTCTCATTCGTCCTTCTCCCTCCCTCCTGCCCTTCTCTCTCGCTTCTACTCATTCTCAAGTGGTCACCCCACGCCCACCACATGCCGCCCACTGACGAAAGCTCGGGTGCTCATTTCATTTCAATGTCGTTCGGGGAGCCGAGTGGACGAGTAGAAAATGACTCGAGAGAAAGAGAGAGAGAGTGATTCGAAGGGAGGGAGGGAGTGATTGAGAGTGAGTGAGTGATTGAAAGTGTGAGTAAGAGTGTGTGGATGAGTGAAAATGAATGCGATTGAGTGAATTAAAATGAGTATTTGAGAATGAGTGAATGAGATTGAATGATTGAGAAGGCACGAATAAGAATGAGTGAGAGAAAGAAAGAGTAATTTTGCCAAATCGTGTTACAAAGCTCGAGAGAGATTGAGTGAAAGTAAATAAGAGAGAGAGAGAGATAAACTGACTCAATGAGAGATAGAGGTGGAAAACTTTGTTGTTGTCGCTTTTGTTGTTATCCTTAGTGAAGATGAAGCTCTGGAACTGGAGCCAAGAATTATCCTTGGCCCACAAGTTCATATCAGTGGCAACAAGCGCTCTTCGGTCTCAACTTGTTAGAGTTGTTGTCCTTGTTTTTATTGTTGTTCATGTTGTTCTTATCCTTGTTGTTGTCCTTGTTGTTGTCCTTGTTGTTGTTCTTGTTGTTCTTATCCTTGTTGTTATCGTCTCTGGCGCTGTTGCTCCGAGTGGCAACGCGAGTGGCTCTCGAGAGTCGAGCAACAAGAAGCTCCAAATTAGCACTCAAAAGATTATTATTAATGTTGGTGTTGCTTTTGTTTTTGTTGATGTTGTTATTTTTGTTCTTGTTCTTGTTCTTGGTGTTGTTATTTTTCGTTCTTGTTGTTAATGTTATTCCTTGAGTTCATGTTTTTGTTGTTGTCTTTCGACTCGGTTTTGTTGTTGTCTTTCGAGTCGATTTTCGAGTCGTTGTTTTTGATGTTTTTGTTGTTATTGCGAGTTGTTGCCATTGATGTTGTTTGGGTCGCTCTCGTTGTTGCTGTTGCTTCTTAATGTTTTTGTTGCAATTGTTGTCACAGCTTCTTCAGTTGTTGTTGTCACAGTTTCTTCTCTTGTTGTTGTCACAGCTTCTTCAGTTGTTGTTGTTGTCACAGCTTCTTCTCTTGTTGTTGTCATATATTTGCTGTTGTCTCCTTCTATTGTTGTATATTCTATGTTTTTGTTGTTGTAGTTGATGTTGTCGTTGTTGTTATTGGAAAAGCAACAAGAGTTTTGCCACGATGGGATTTTCATAATGTTCTCAAAAAATTCCTCAAGTTTTGGGAACTTTTCAGAGTAATTGAAGATGATGTCGTTTATTCTGGAGTTATCGATTTATTGGCTCGAATATAATTAATATTTTTTTGCTTTCTATTAAGTTTTGGATACTTTTTTTTAATTACATTTTTTATTAATTTAAAATGTTATCTTATTTTAAAATTTTAATTTGATTTTAAAATAAAATGGTGAGAGAATTATATGTGAAAGAATTATATTATATTTATATACTTAAAACAAATAAATTAATCGAATATTCATGTCTCCGATTTTTAGATTCAATTTTATGCTTTTGTTATACAAAAGGTCTGTAAAATAATGATATTTTAAAAAAAATTTAAATTAAAATTATTTCCATATTACTTGTTATTATTTTAAAAATATTAATTTAATAAACTTATTTTAAATTTGTTTGCTACATTTTACTAAACATTTTAATTTTCGAAAATCGATTGTCGGACATTTATTTCAAAAACTTATTGATTGATTTTTATAATTTTTCTAAGTAGTAAAGTTCAAAAGAAAAAATTTCTAAAATCGTTTTATTTCTCCAAAGGATCGATATATTGCTTTCAATTTCTTAATATAGTTAAAACGAAAATAAATAATTATCCATCGAACATCGATAAAATGTATCCATCCGATATCGATAACATTTATCCACTCGCTATCGATATCGACAACATGCTCAAAATTTCGATATCCATCAAGTGGTCCACACTGGCGACGCCTTCGGCTCCCCTCGCCCAATTCCATTTTCCACGTTCTACATAATGTATACTCGATCGGACACATACACACACACACACATAGGGTTACTCCCAATGGTCTGTCTCTTTCTCGAAGAAACACTGATTGTGCGCTCATATTTTATGCACGAACACAACAACAACAACAAAAGCAACAACAACACCCACAGTATTGGCAGTTAATGACATTTAAAAGTCTGAAACAACACAAGTCGTCCGTTGAGCATCCGTCGGAGCGAGAGAGAGAGAGGATTTGACACCTGAAGCACCTCGAGATTTACTCTCTGTCTCACTCTAAGATGTGTCTTCTTCACTCACTCTGAGATGAATCTCTCTCATTCATCTCACACTCTCTTTCACTCACTCACTCAATCTGGTCTCCCACTCATCTTCTCAATTTGGTTTTAATATTTCACTCAATCTCTTCTTCTCCTCCTTTCTAATCTCATTATCGGCAATCAACTCAATCTTAATCGGCACCAAATAAACTCACTCTCTTACTTATTCACTCACTCAATTTCACATACTCAATCAGGATTATTTCACTCATTCCATCGGTTTTCAACTCACTCAACCTAATTTATACTCATTCCCACAGGATTTCACTCAATTTTCATCTTTATTTTTTGTTTTAAGTCTCACTCATTGGCAATAGATTCAAAATCTCTCTTTCCACCTAAAATTTATCTTACACTTTCCTCTAAAGTAGTTTCACTCAATACTGGGTGATTCCAAATGAGAGTGAGAGAATCTCTCCTCGATACGAGTGAGTCTCAAAGTGAAAAAGCTTTTGTGCTCTCATCTAAATATTAGAGCTGAAGCATCTCTCTCAAGCATCCTTCCAGTATATCACAGGACGAAAGCTTTCGCAGCTGCAGCTCCGAACAGGTGGCGTTTTTATCGAATGAGGGCGGGGGCGTGGCACGAGGGGTGGTTGAGAAGAGAGAAGGTGAATGAAGAGATGACAATGGATGGGAAAAGAGAGAGAGAGAGAGAGAGAGAGAGAGAGATGATGATGCTCGAGATGAATGGATGATGCCTACAGATGATGCTCAGATGAAGCCACTGGAAGTGAGCAGAGAGAAATTTGATTCCTAATATGAGAGAGAAACAACTGGAAACCCCAAAGAAGAGGAAGAAATGAGGAAAAGCTTGGCTGCTCCTTGTGCTGTTCGGTTGGATGAATGGACGAAATGCACGGGTCCATGGCCGTGGCGAGAGTCGAGCGATGCTCATTAAGTTGCTAGGGTACAACGAGAACGGACGCCTCCCAGAAGACGCTGCGGTTGAAACGTGTTGTTTGGACGCATCCAACGCACACACACATCCTTCACACAAAACGGACAACAGACTACAGTAAAAGAATAAATCATATTCTTATTTCTAACAAGAACCCACAATAACTACTGTTACAACTACAACAACTAATACAACTAATTACTAAACATAATATTAATATTACAAAATATTAATTATTATATTAATAACGAAAATAGTATTGACAACAATAACAACAATAACAATAACAACAACAACAGTCAACACACATACAAAGGACATTATTGAAAACGTAGAAAAAATACACGCGAAGGAAAGAGCGAAAATTTATTCGTAGAAGAAGGATAGAAAAATTCCGCGTGAAGAAAAAGCGAAAAATATACAGAAAATCGTGCGAAAACCGATTGAAGTGAAGAAAACGTGAAAAATCTGTGAAAAATCTCAAAGTGATTCGAAGTGGAAGAAATTCGGAGAAAAATTGTCGAAAATACAGAAGTGAATAAGGTCGGAAAATCCAAAGTTGAAAAGAGTACGAAATATGAGCGAAAAAATTTAAATCTTCAAACTGTTCGGAATTTGAAGAGAGAAAAAATTAAGGCAATAAATTGTTGAGAAAATTGTTGCCAAAATTTTTGAGAAATTTATTCAAAAAATTGTCGAGAAAATTGTTGAAAAATTGTGAAGAAAGTAGTTGAAAAATATTTGAAAAATTGTAGAAAAAATTATTGAAAAAATTTTCGAAAAATTCGTACAAGAAATAAATTAAAATTTTTTTTTTTGCGAAATTACAATTAATGTAAAAGTGAAAACAAAAATCTCGTGAATAAATTCCACGAAGAAAGTGCGACGAGAAAGTTTTTCCATCAAACGCAGAGAAAAATAAAATTGAGTGAAATTCCGAGAAATTCGAGTGAAAATAAAAAAGAAGCATCGAAAAACTTTAGAGAAAAACTTCGCGAAAATCGTTTGGCAAAAGTGAATGAAGAAAGTAAATTTATGAAACTGTGGCAACGTTCGAACGGCAGCAGCGCAAAAACGACAACAATAACAACAAGTGCAGAAATTTACCAAACAACAAGAAAATGTATGCAAACGTTATTTTTTGAATGTAGAGAAAAGTTGATATGAACACAAAAAAAAACAATACAAAAATAAAATAAAAAAACTCAACAACAAAACACAACAAATTTTACACACGTACAACAACAATAACACAGGAACACTCACACAACACACACACATATGGAAGGATATACAATTTTCAATTTTACAGCCAGTGAGAATTTTTGATAAATGAAATTCTGAGAATGTGAAATAATAAAATAGTTCCGTTGGTAGGAGAAAATACAGAGGGAAACTAAGAGAGAGGGAGAAACGAAGAGAGAGAATGAGGGAGAGAAAAAATACAGAGAAATAGAGAAAAGCTCGCAGAATCCTAGACAGGTGGTCTACAGATGGACAGATAAATTCCCAGACAGGTGGGTGCACGCAAAGACGGACAGATTTGTGAGCACAGGAAAAGCTAGAAAAACTCTGGAAATTAAAGTCGTTCAAAGAAAAGTAATTAATTTACAAAGTTAAAGTCGTGTTTCTAATTTTTTTTTAATCTTTATTATATATTCTGTTATTATTTGTTGAAATTAATATTTTAAAAATAATCAAAGATTTAAAGAATTTTCAAGAAATGTAGAATTGTTACGGATTCCTTTCAATAAGTTTTCATTATATAAATATTTGCATTTGTATAATTTTACGTGTATGTTTTATATTGACTTATAAAAAATTAAAAAAATAAATTATATACTAAAAAGTATAAAAGATGTGAAATATTTTTTTCTCAACTCTTATAAATTGTTTATTAAAATATTTGTGTATTTTTTACATTTATAGATTTTTGTTAAATTACATCTAAAACAATAAAATAAATTAAATTTTTTTAAATGAAAAAAAAATGGTTTTCTCTCCTTAAACTCTTCGTTATGTATTTTAATTTTTAAAATAACAAGTCGTTTTATTACAATGATAAAAAATTTTATGTTTTATATAAATAATTTTCTGATCTTTGTACATAAAAGTTAGATAATGTTTGTATTTTCTTTCCGTTATTTTGTCTGCATATATTTATTGTTATTATGCATTATTTATTTAAATATTATACATGTTGATTTCAATTTCTCCAAAACACTTTATTGAACAAAATAATTCACTTGTCTCATATGTTTATTTGCTTCATTTGTTATATTTGTAAATTATTTTCATTTTAAAATTTTTGAATTCACATTTCCTTCAATTATTTATTTTGTATTTTCGTTTAAATTAAAATTTAGATTTTAAAATGCACGAATTTATTTTAATTAAAAATAAAAAAATTTATAAATATATCTTTTTCGGTTGTATTATTTTCCGTCTGAAATTTCACTCATTATTTTCAGTTATTTCCTTAATTATATTTTGTTATGTGAAGTCGTGAGTTATTTTTTATATACATATGGAAAGACAGAGAAATAGACGGATGACTGAACAGACAAATGGACGGACAGACAGACAGACAATCGGACAGACAAAAAGGCAGACACACGCAAGCAATTAAGGACTTTTTCGGAAATGATTCTTTAGTGAAAAAGTTGGCAACATTAAAATCGTCGAGGAAGATGAGAAAAACGTGTGCGTGTGAAAATGTATTTGTGTGAATGTGAGAGTGCGAGAAGACGACATGAAGCGTGTTCTCACAATTGAATTAATTCATTAAAAAATTCCTACAATTGAATTAAGTGAACACATATTTTTCGTTTCTACTTTCCTTGTATTTATTTTGTTTTTTCTTTTCTTGTTTTATTTTTCTTTCTTTCGCTCTTCTTTTTTCCACTTATTTTGTTCATTCTTCTTTTTTTTCGATTTCTTTTTTTTCCTCTTAATTTTTTCGACTTCTTTTTTTTCCTCTTAAATATTTCCTCTTCTGTTTCATCTCATTTCGCTTCATTTCGTCTCATTTCACTTGGCTTTACTTCGCTCCAACTCGCTTTGAAATGTGTTTCTCTGTCTCTCCCTCTCCCTCCTTCTTCCATTCCCACTTGAAAATGTGATGTCCTGTGTGTTCTGGGCGCCCATCCATCTGTCTATTTGTCCGTCTGTCTGTCCATCTGTAGTTTTCATGTGTCTCTGTGTCCGTCTGTCTGCCATGCCTCCTTCGACCCCTCCCACGACCCGACCGCTCGCTGTCTGTGTGTGCGTGTGCTCGCCATGTTCATTGCCGCCATTGTTGATTGCGCCAGCGAGGACGATGAATCGTCCTGGACGACGCCCGCCCTTTGTTAATGGTCCTCGAAATGCGGTTCGAAGCGCTCTGAAATTCATTTAAATTGACATTAAAAATTAATTATTTTGTCATTTGTGCGAATTTTTCATATTCATCTACTTTGTCTTCATCTACTTCAACGACCACTACTTTATTCTCCATTTGGTTTTTGCGTGCGGGTTTTTCGCAAACTTCAAGTAATAATAATTTTCATTCTCTGTGGAAAATTACTTCACCAAGAAGTTCATTTTAATATTATGTGAAAGAAATATTTTAATGAAATTCTTTGCAAAATTAAATTCAATTTAAGAGAAATTGAATTGAAATTAACAAAATTAAATTGTGAAACATTTAAAATATATATTATTAAAAATATTTTGTATATGGCTTTTACTGAAATTGACTTTTTATTGTTAATTTGTTTGTTCTTTTGAGTTATTTTTATTTTATTTTAATTATACATATAAAAAACTTCAGGAATAAAAATTTAATAAATTAACTATTTCTAGTTTGCAAAATTCTACCTATTAGCTGAATATTTTAGTTTTAATATATTTCACATTTTTTTATTAAAACATATATTATTTAGTAATAATTAGAATATTTCTGCAAAATTATAGTTTATTATTTATTAAAATTTTTATATTTATTTTTCATATATTTTTTAAACTAAACTAAATTTTATTGAATTTCAAATTTCCTTTTAATAATAATCGTGAAAAATTTTAAACAAACCAAATTGCGAAACAAAAGTGAAATAAATAAACAAAACCATCGAAGAGTGAAATTTTTTCATTAGTCATGGTGTTGTTGATTTTCTCTTCAATGATTCTGTTGTTTTTCGCAAATTTTGTTGTTATTCGGATTTTTTTTGTTGTTATTCGGATTTTTTTGTTGTTATTCGCATGTTTTTGTTGTTATTCGCAATTTTTGTTGTTGTTCGCAATTTTTGTTTTGTTGTTTTTCCTGTTGGATTTTGGCGAAGACCACTTGTTTGGTCCATGCAGGATATTTTCTGTTTCTCTGGCTATTGTTGTTCTTGTTGTCGATGAGATTGTCATTGTTGTTGTTGCTGCTCTACTTTCTCCACACGTCTAAATGTTGTTAGTAGAATTCTATTGTTGTTGTTGCTGGTACTCAAATAGTTTTTGTTGGTGTTCTTGTTGTTGATGATGGTGATGTTATCGTTGCTGTTTGGGAATTGTAATTGTTGTTTTAGTATGATTTGTAGTTGTTGTTCTTATGGTCCGATTTGTACTTGTTTTTGTTGTAATGGGATTTGTACTAGTTGGTATTGTAGTTGTTTTTGCTGTTAGTGTAGTGGTTATTGTAGTTGTTGTTGTTGATGACGGTATTGTCGACTCCATGTTGAATCAGGCAAAGAACATTCATTGAATCGTGATCATTCGCAGCAAAGAAGGCAAGGCAAAAGAAAGAGAACAAGATAGAAAAATAATGAAAAAAAAAAATAAAAGAAAGACAAAATTGGAATATGTGGAGAAAAAATTTGGGGAAAAAAGAAGAAAAAGAAATCAAAATAATAAAAAGGGAGAGTAAGAAAAATAAAATAATGAAAAAAAAAGAAAAGAAAGGAAAGTAAAAGAAAATAAAGAAACAATACAGAAGAGTGTATAAAAGAAAAGAAAAAAAATAAGAGAAGAAAAAACAATTGTTAGAAGAGATAAAAATTAATAGACAACATACGAAATATAAGAAAGTCGGGGTAAGAAAAAAATAAAGACAAAACCGTACTGAATTGGAAAATTAACAATGAGAGAAAAGAGAGACCAAAAAAAGAAAATTAGGCTCAAGACAATAAAAGGAATTACAAAAAAATCGTTTTTTTTTATTATTTCTCGCCTTTAGAGAACTAAAAGAAAGGTCAAAAAATAAATGAAAAGGACGAGAAAATATAAGAGAGAAGTCAAGGCGAGAAAACAAAGGTAGTGATCAGAAGGAAAAGGTTAGAAGGAAGACAAATGGACCAAAAGAACGCCACAAGAAAAATTAAAGAACAAGACAAAAAGAATGAAATAACAATACAAGAAGAATGAATGAACGAAACAAAAATAATGAAATAACAAGACAAAAGAATAAAAGAACGAGGAAAAATAATAAAAGAACAAAACTAAAAGAATGAATGGGCGCGTCGAGATGAGTGGCGAAATAAACAGAAACGAGTGGAAGCGTTGAGACGAAATTAAGCGAAAACAGGCGGCAGACAACCCGAGAATCCATGTCAGAGGTTGGGCCTGAAGGACGTCTGGATTGTGGAAGGGCCAAGGGAGGGCTGAGGGAGAGAATAAGGGTTAGAAAAAGAAAAGAATAAGGGTTAGTCGGCCAAAGAAAGAGAGAGAGCAAGAAAAAAAAGAGATGAACGATTGGGTTTGAAATGGAGTCCGGGAACGAACGAAGGAGTCGAAGAACATGTGAATGAAGAAGTCGAAGAAAGTGCGGATTTTTTGAGATAGGAGAAGATAGATGAAGAAGCCAGATGAAGAAGATAGAGTTGAAAACTCGAAGAATATTCGGGAGAGAAGGAGATTTTAGAGTATGAGAAACTACCAGACAAGTCAAGAGAGCGAATGAGGCTTAAGTGGAGGAGATTAAGATGATGATTCAAGGATGCGAAAGGAACTCAGCGATAGTGGGAATGAAGTCGGTCAGGCGATGGATGAAGTCAAGGACAGGGATTTAAACCTAGGAAGTTAAATATCGTAGAAGAAAATATTTCAATTTAGGGTAAAATCTTATTTTGCATTGTACATTTAAAAAGCTGTATAATCAAAAATAAAATTTAATAGACACAAATTACTGAATGAAATTAAATGATAATTTCATTTTATTTTTACATTCAAAAATTACAATTTAAATTTTATACATATTTTTATAAATTATTATTTATACTCGAGGATTTTAACATGCGAACAAAAAAAAAAAATTATAAATTCTTATTATGACAGAATTCTGAGATTACAAAAATAATTAAATTAAAAAATGAATTTTTATAAAAACAAAAATTTAATTTATCATTTATTAATAAAAAAATAGTAATCAACATTTTAGAAATAATAATGAATTAGAGAATTATAACAAAAATTAAGATTATTTTATTTTAGTAAATATATTTTTTTTTGTCTTCAAAATTTTAAATATTTTTAAATATTTCATATATTTTAAATATTTTAGAAAATAGTTTAAAATTTGAATTTTATTAAATTTTTAATTCTCTGGATAGAAATGAAAAAAGCACGAAGAGAAATTATGTCAGGAATAAGGCTTTATTAGAAAAATAAATTTAAAAGAAGGACACGAATTGATATTGAGAAGAAAAACGATGAGAGGAGAAACATTGAAAGAAATAACGATGTGAAGTAGAAAATTCGGTTATTGAGTAAAAGAGGGCAACGGCGAAGAAGAAGAAGGAGAAAACAACGTGCAGCCACGCACGACACTTGAGCGAAAAAGTTCTCGAACTCCGTGGGAGGGTTAAAGACGAAGCATATTGAGTGTAGACAGTGCGTGTCTAACGGTAAAGCGCTGTCAAACTGACAGTCATTCATTCATTCAGTTAGTCAGTCAGTCAGGAATTTGGGAATTCAGTCATTCGGCCAACTCCTTCGTCTGTCTATCTTTTTGACTGTCTGTCTAGCTATTTGACTGTTTATCTTCATGTCTGTCTATCTACAAGTCTTTCTATCTATCTACAAGTCTGTCTATCTCTCTGCTTGTCTGTCTTTTTCCTTCTTCTCTCCCCATTCTCTCGTTACGTTTTTAAAATTTCTATCCATTCGTCTCGTTCGTCTCTCTGTCTATCTATCTTTCAACTCATTCGCTTTCTCTCTCTCCCTCAATCGTCTCCATGGCTACGTCTCAGTGGATTTGTGTGTGTGTCTGTCTCTCTGTGTATGCGTTTGTCTGTGTGAAGGGTGCGTGTTCGCCTTTAATTGTGTATGTATTGGAGTAGTCCTTGCTTTATTTTTTTCTGGGTATTGTTTTTGTCGTTGTTGTCGAGGATTTTGTTGCTGTAGTTTTTTTATGCGTGTTGTCTAGGATTTTATAATTGTTATTGCCTATGTTTTTATTGTTGTTGTTGTATAGAATTTTTGTTTATGTTTTTCATGTTTCTATATTTTTGTTGTTGTCTAGTTTTTTGTTCTTGTTGCCTATGTTCTTATTTTTTATGTAATATCATTTAATTATTTAATTCTTTAATTTTATTTAATTGTTATATTTTTTTGTTGTGTTTTTCATATTTTCTTGTTAAATATATTCGATTATTATTGTTATTTTAATTTGTTGTTTTTATTTTAATTTTTTGTTTTCATTTTCCTTTTTAGTTGTTATTTTGTTTCATTTCATTATTTTTATTGTTATTTACGTTTTTGTTATTTTCATTTTTTTGTTCTATTTTCATTGTTGTTACTCTTATTGCTCTCGTTATTGTGTGTATCTATGTAGGTAGACGAGTGTATCTATGTGTATCTCACACTTACTCTCTCCTTCTCTCTCTCTCACAGTTCTCCATCAATAACTCTCTCTCCCTTCCTCCCACTATCTCTCCTCCATCCTCCCATTCTCTTGCTCCCTCTCTCTTCATCTCACTGTCTGTCCATCCATCTGTCTGTCTATCCATCTGTCTGTATATCAGTGAGTTTGTGTGTGTATAGATAGATATTCGTGTGTATTTGTCAATGTGTTCTAGTATGTATGTATGTATGTATGTATGTATGTATGTATGTATGTATGTGTCTATAACTAAGTAACAAATTTTTGGGTTGAAGTTGAAATTGAGTGAGGGAAAAATAGAGCTACAACAACAATAAAATTAGAACTGAGACAAACTTTTTTCATGATGTCTACACTTTGTTATCAACCAAAGCAACAACAACAAAGACAAAGATGATAACAAAGAATTTAATAGAGACAAAATTATAAACAAAATTAAAAATAAAATATTAACAAAATTAAAAACAAAATTAAAAACAAAAATTAAAAACAAAAATTAGAAAAACCAAATACAACGACAAAAACAAAAATTTGAAAAACAAATATAATGACAATAACAAAATCAATGAAATTAACAACAACAATGACAATAACAACGAAAACTACAACAACAATCTGAATAACATTAAACAATTACAACATCTGCGACAACAACAACCACAAGAAATTAAAGCTAGAAAACCCATTTTATTAATGGTGAGGAATCTTGAAGAAGAACAAGAAGTGTGCAGGAATCAAAGGAGAGCGTGTGAGGGAGAGAGAGGGAGATAGAGAGAGAGTGAAAGAGAGAATGAGAAATACAACACTTCAGGGCGCCCACGTTTTTACTCCTTAGGCAGAGGCTGCGAAACTTTGAGAGCGCAAAAACACATTGAGGAAAACAGACAGAAAAAGAAGAAATAGAAAAATAAGAAAAAACTGCAGTGAAATTAAAAACATCAGTATATTAAAAAATAAAGAGAAATATAAGAAAAAAAATAATACATAAATAAAAATAAAATAAATCATAAAAAATAAAGAAAAATAAAAAATATGAAATAATAATAATAAAAGATAATATAATATAAATAATATAATATAATATATTAAATAATATAAATAAAAGATAATAATAATAATAAAAATAAAGTGAATCAAAATAAAATAAAAAAAATAAAATTACTAAAAATAAAATAAATAAAAATAAAATAAATAAATATAAAATCAATAAAAATAAAATAAATAAAAATAAAACAAATAAAAATGAAATAAATAATAAAATAAAATTACTAAAAATAAAAAATAAAAATGAAATAAATAAAAATAAAATAAATAAAAATTAAATCAATATTATTAAAATTACTAAAAAGAAAATAAATAATAATAAAATGACTAATAAAAATAAATAATTCTACTGACTGGCCAATAAACATTAAATAAAAAATAAAAATATATAATAATAAAATTACTAAAAATAAAATAAATAAAAATAAATTACTAAAAATAAAACAAATAAAAAATAAATCAAATGAGGATTGAGAGACCTCATTGTGAGGAAGGGAGGGATGGGAATGTGGGAGTGAGAGAGTTGATAGTGATGGAGGGAGAAAGTAATGGCTTGTGATACGAGGGCTAAAGTGAGCCCAAAGCAATAAAAACATTTAGGAAACGATTCCGCCGAAGATTTACGATTTCTCTGCCCTCCAAAAAGGATTCAGAAGCAGGAACCAAAGAATTCAGAATTTAAGAATTAAATATTCACGATTCCTGGAAAATGATTGAAACTTCAAAGGAGAAGAAGAATTTTCAACAAAGCGAAAGAGAATTTAAAATTCTGTTTAGGAGAAAATGGGTCAATAAAAATCGACTCCGAATTAACAGGAAATAGGGAGAAAATTTGAACATTAAAAAATATGTTATAGGCATTTAAAAAAATATAAACAATAAAAAAAAATAAAAATAAATAAAAGATAAATTACAAAAAATAAATAATAGTTAAATAATAAAAAATAAAAAATTAAATAAATTGGAATTCACGAAAATTGATAAATATAAAATATATAAAAAAATAAAACTAAAAATATTATATAAAAATTTCAAAATATTTTAAGAAAGTAAAATTTATTTAATTAATATAAGTTTATTTTCAAATTAATATCAGAACAAATTTCAAATTAAATACAAAAATTAAATTTCAGTACTTGAAAATTCTCATTTAAAAATGTTCTCCAACTTTAGTCTTAAAAAACAAATAAAAGTAAAATAAAACTCCGTTTCTCCCTCTTGTAACAAAGGTCAGTTCGAAGGATTTCGAGTTGATGATTTAGTATTTATTGTTTTCCTCTCCCACGGTACACATTCCCTCTTTCTCTCCCTCTCTCCCTCTTTCACACTCGCTCGGGTCATCCATTAAAATTTTATCACATCACATAAAAGTTTGATAGATTACACATTGTGGCCACGGCGATTTTCACAATCCAATCGGAAATGACTCAAAACGAGGCTGAATTTTCAAAGGGAATTTCACTCAAATTTCCACTTAAATTTCAGCTTCAATTTCCACTCCGAGCTCCTCTACTTTTCACTCGATTTTCCACTTGGTTTTCCACTCGATTGAAAGCTCATTTGTGGAATTTTTAAATTGTTTTCTTTTTCTTTCATTGAAAAAATCGGTTGTAGGTCGAATCCCTGCGATATTTTCCCACTCTCCCCCTTCCCCTCTCTCTCTCACCCCTTCATTCAAACACTTTTCACCCTCTCTCTCTTTCCCTCAGCCGACAACCGAATGTCACTCAATCGTTCCCAGTTTCTCTCAGTCTCCTTTTTCGCATCCAGGATTTTGACTTTCACTCGAAAATGTTTGCAACAATTGTCAGTTTGCAGACGGCGCGAACAAGAAGAAGTAGAGAAAAGAAGTAGAATTGGGTGAAGAAGAAGCAGGGAATTTGAAAAGAATACGAAAAATAGAAGAGAAGAAGAAGAGGAGGGAAGGCGAAGAAGACAAGAGAAGAAGAAACCATTGGAAGGAAACAATAGAAGAAAAAGAAGCATTGGAGGAGTGGAATTGAAAACGAAGTAGAGATAAATTTCTCTGTTGAAGGTTTTTCCTTCCTTCCAATCGTTGGTTTTTTCTCTCTCTTGGCGGGAAATCTGAAATGGTCATAAAATTTCTCTCTATTTTCATACTCTCTCTATTCATACTCTCTCTCGAAAAATCGCTCGAAAGAAAAAAATTCTCTCTCAAAAAAAATTCTCTCTTCAAAAATTAATCTCTACAAAAATCACTCTCTCTATCTCCAACTCTCTCTCTCTCTCTTTGACTCTCTCATTCCGATAATTCTCTCTCTCTCTGGGACAATCTGCTTCACATTCCATTAGATGAATTGAAACTTCCCTTCGGCGATACATTCTTCTCGCATCCACGAGAGATACACAACAGCAATCTGAGATAATTTCTGTTGCTGATAACACAGATACGAGAAATACATACAAACATATCCATACATACTCATACAGAAAGTATTCACAGGCTGAAATCAGCAGCAGCCTTCAATACACACAACGTGAACGGAGGCAAAAATTTGATGTGAGAGAGAAGGAGTGGGTGATGGAAGGAGAGAGTGAGGAGAAGGGAGGAGAAGGAGAGGGAGGAGGAGGAGGAGGAGGAGGGGAGGAGAGTGAGGTAAAGAGGGGAGTGGAAGCGAAAAGGGAGCGAGTGGGACGAAAACAAAAAAAAACTTCCTCGAAGAACAATTTCGCAGTGAAAATAAAGAATGAGAATCAAAAAAAGAAAATGCGTAGCAGAACGGAAAACCTGCGATAAGCAGAATAAAAATCAACAGAAAACAACAACAACAGATATGAATAAAAAAAATCAGCAAAAACAACAATAAAAACCCATCACAAAATAACAACAATATCAACATGAATGAATGAAAATAAAAACCAAATCAATTAGAGTATCAACAATTTTGACGGAAATAGCAACAAAAAAGACAAGGACAGAAGTATTCATACAACAACAGCAATAGTAATAACAAAAACAACAACAACAACAACAATATAAGCAACAATAATAAAAACAACAAACAATATCAACAACCTTCAACAGATAACAAACAAAAAGCAAAAACCCACACAAGAATCAGAAAAATAACAAGAACAGAAAACCAAGGAGAACTCTGACAACAATATCACAAACAACAAAAAGAGAAAAGAAACAGCAAAAACAAAGAAAAAAAGAAGCAACAACAAAGACAAGAAACAGCAACAACACCGAAAAATAAACAATAGAGAAGAGAAATATCAATAACAACAAACCACAAGTAGAAAAACGAAAACATAAACAACAGAAGAAGACAAAAAGAAACCACATGAAAAAAAAATCAAGAAACAACAAGAAGACATAATAGTAGAAGTAGAAGAAGAAGAAAATAAGAAGAGGAAGAGCATAACAATAGCAGTAAATTTTGAAAAAATAAATACGAAAAAGTCGGAAAGGAAACTGAAAGGAGAAAGAATAAAACTGAGGAAGAGAAAAGGAAGCAGATGAAGAGGATGGAGATGAGTGAGAGAGAGAGCGGGAGGGAGAGATAGAGAGAGAGAGGGAGGGAGAGAGATAGAGGAGGAGAAAAAAATGTCCTCGCATAAGCAGGAACTTCCGACGACAGACGAAGGACGAACGTAGCGAGATCATGAGGCAGCCGCATGCCGCAAGAGAGAGACAAGTAGAGAGAGTAGTTATGGGAAATTGAGAAAGGGAGAAAGAAAGATAAACACCGGAAAGAGAGAGAGATGGCGAGCGCCAAAGCGGAACGCACAAAACAATGAAAATGCCATAAATAACAGAGAAATAAGTAGAAGAAGGTTGAAAGGAAAAAATAGAGAGAGAGAGAGGAGGGGGATAGGGTGAAGAAATGTGAGTATGGAAAAAGGGAAGAGATAAAGAGAGAGAGAGATATATAAGAAATTGAAGACAAGTAGTGAAGAAGAGGAGGAAATGACAAAGGTTGGAAAGCGAGCCAGAGAAATTGAGAGAAGTCGACAATGAAGAAGAAGCTGAAGAAAAAAATGTACCCAAAATGAAGAAAACAGCAGCAGGAAGAAGATATAAGAAATAAGAGAGAAAATAAAGAAAAGGAAGATAAGAAAAGAAAAAAAAGAAGAAAAAAAAATAAAAGGGGCAAGAAAACAAAACAACAAGAATATAACAAAATAAGCAAAATAAGTAAAAATATACATGAAGAAAAATAACCAGAAAAAATCACAAACAAAAATAATAAGAAAATTCACGTGAAGAAGAAAACAGAAATATGAAGAAAACCCACACGAAATTAACAACAACAACAATAATATATACAACAAAAACAACAAGAAAACCTACGTGAAAAATAAAATAACAAAAATAATATGAAAATATCAAAGCGAAGGAATCAACAACAAAAACAAAAATCAGCGAAAAATAAATGACAAACGTTTCCTCAATCTCTCTGTCTTTCTCCACCCCTCTCCCTCTCTCCCTCCCCCTCTCCCTCACTCCACCAACGCCATTCTCTCTGTCGTCGGTTGTCATTTGTATTGTTGATATTTTTTTTTATTATTGTTATTTTGGTTATTTTTGTTATTTTTGTTATTATTGTTATTTTGGTTATTTTTGTTATTTTTGTTTGTTTTTGGTTTATTTTTTTGGCACACCGGAAACGCTCCTTTTCTGCTTTAACTCCTTCGTCCTTTGACAGCTGCTTCCGCCTTGTTTATATCTTTCTTCTCCCACGCTGAGCTTCCGACGTGTCCTCTTATTTTCTTCCTCATGGTTTTTACCTTCCTCATCCTTTTCTTTCCTTTCATATACTTTTTTTCCTTTCATATACTTTTCTTTCCTTCTACCTCCTTTTGTCTTCTTTCTCATTCTTTCCTTACTTCCTTCCTCGTCCTCTTCTCCCCTTCCGTCGTTCACATTCATTCATTCCTGTCTTTCTTTATCCTTTCATCGCAGTCGTTTGGCGAATGAATGTTTTTGTTTAAATTCAATTTAAATGTTTTTCTTTCTCTCCTTGTGGGAAGAAAATTGTTGTTGGTTAAACTGTTGGACTTAAAATAATTTGTTGGTAGAAAGAGTTGAAAATATTTGTTAGTAGAACAGGTGGGATGGGATGATGTAGGAAGGAGATAACTTGTTGATGCAGAAAATGGATGAAAAGTTCCGATAGAACTCTAAGTATTAGGCTTTTAGTTCGAAGAGCTTAACTAACATACGTCGGAAGGAAGTTCGAACACATGAAACACTTTCCAAACACATTTGAAATACTTTTGAAACATATTTGAAACACTATTGAAACATATTTTAGACACATTTAAAACACACAAAATAGTTATAAATAGTCATAAGATTAAAAATATTTACTATTTTAAAAGTTTTACTATGGCATGATTTTATAAATATTTAGATATGTTTTTGCACAAAATTAAAACTTTACCTTTCCTATTCAATTATCAAAAACAAATGTATAATCCTTAATAATTAAATGTTATTATTAAAAAATATTAATTTTTCTCATTTTTTGTTTATTTCATTTTCATTATATAAATGTTAATTCGAAAATAAATATTCTGTTTTGTAAAATTGTTATTATTATTGATTTATAAATCAGAATTCAAATTACAGATTAATAATTTTTTTCTCTAAATGTTTTCTTACTATTTTAAATTTAATTTTATTTATCAAACGATTTTTTCAATTTTTAATTAAACGAAAGACTTGTTTTAATTTAATTTTATTAAGGATGTAAGATTTATTTTATTATTAAAATTTTTTTAAATTTTATTACATTGTTTTTACTATACTAAAGTTTTTTTCTAATTAACCAAAATTTGTTCACAAAAATGTTCATCATTATTATTTTATTAAAATTAAAACAAAGTATATAAATAAATTTGTAAATAAATTAATCCAACACCTAAACTAATAAAATATCACCAACTTTTTCTTCTCTTTCTTTTCGTAGATTTGAAAATGTAAATAAAAAATTCGCCACATTAAAAAAAAAACAGTCGTGTTTAAAACCAAGGCCTGTACCATGCATCACATAAATAAAAATAAATAAAATAAATAAAAAATAAATAAATAAATAAAAAATAAATAAAAAAACACACAACTAAAAAATCCTAAAATCAACTCCTTGCTGAAAATATAATAATTCAATATTAACTGTTAAACACAAATGAATAACGATAAAAAATGACAAGTAAAAGAAAATGTTTCTAACAGTGTACAAAAACACTGCGAAAATCATAAAATCAACTAAAAATTTTAAAACATATTTCAAAAATTCCTCTCACAAATTTCCATAAAATGCTGAAAATAAAAATTAATAAAATTTCATTTTCATACTAAAAAGAAACTCTTTATTCATCAAATAAAATTGTATGAAAAAAATAATTTAAAATAAAACAATTTAAATAAAAAAATTTAAATTAAAAATTATTTTAAATAAAAATAAAACATGTTCACTCGAAGTATTTTTTAAATGTAGGTATCTTAAATATAACAAATAAACGAATAAGATAATGTTAACAGAAATTAATTAAATGACGTATTAATTAAAATAACACCGACAACTACAACAATAATAATAATAATAATCGATATTATAGTAAAAATATCAACAACTGAAACGAATTGAAACAAATTATGGAACATAAATCATTTTTATGTTATTTATTAAATGCAGCTTTTAAAACGGCGACACAGCAACAAATACAACAACAACAGTTGTACCTACATGAAGAGCATCAGCCACAACAACAACAACAAATATCACTGCTGTCTCTCGTAGGCGCCGACAGCTACGAACACGAAGCCACGACCGTAAATCAAAGTTGAGCTCCGGAATTCTTCACTTCGGCGACAGCGACATCTGCCCGCGAATTTTGTAAGTATTAAACGAGAATATTTTTCAATTAAAATGGAATTATTTAACATGATTATATTACGTGTGCTTTTTTATAGAATTATTTTTCAATTAAAGCGAAAATTATTTAACAAGATTACATATGTAACATATGTATGTAATGTTCTTGGTAATATTTTTTATTATTTTTCAATTTTACATTTTTTTGAAATTGACCGAATTAAACATTACTTTTTCGGATATATTCATGTATTTATTATTATTTATTATGTGATATTATTTTATATTTTCTATTTTTTGATAATCTATATTTTTGATAATCTTGTTTTAAATTTAAATTAATTTGTTAAAGTATTTTTAAAAATTTCGACAGTATTTTAAATCCCTTATTTTTATCAGAATTTGTCAGGTATTTTACTATTTATGTATTTTTACACTATTTACATTTATTTCTTCCTATATATTCTATTTTTTATTTTACTTAATTATTTGCTTGTATTTAATAATAAAATAATAAATTTTAAAAATATTTTGTTAACACTTAAATTTTTATTAATGCTTAAATTTTATATTTTGTAAATACATTTTTATTTATTTATTTCTTTTATGAGTTTAAAGTTCCCTTTAATTGAAAAAAAATAGTTAAAATTCAATTTTTTTTTTATATTTATGACAAACATCTGTCAGTTCAAGTTCCTCTTAAAACCAAAAAACCTATTTTTTGGAAGATTCAGAAGCCACTAGAGCGTTTTTTACCATGTTTCCTTACGAAGAGCCCTAAAAACAAAAATATTGGTCCATCTCTCGTTATTTCCTCGGCCAGCAAATCTCGACTGAAAATTTGATTAAACCATATCTCATCTTTTATCTTCTTCACCTCACTCCCTCTCTCTTTCCACTTCCTCCTGTATTTGTCTATCGTTGTCTCTCTCCCTCTTCTCTCACCACATCCTCTTGAGTTTTCCCCTCTAATCATGGGTCGCCTGGACCTTGCAAGGCGATGGAAATATTTTCTCTCTCTAGGACGATGGTCAGTAGCAATCCACAAAATCAACAACAACTTTGTGCCGGAAATAACGGTTAAAATGGATGAGAAAAAAATCCAAGGAGGAGGACAAAAATAGAAGGAGGAGAAGTCAAGAAGAGGCTGCAATTTAAGTGGACTTCTCATGAGAGGCACATCCTGTTGCCTCGAAGGATCTCGACCGATAAACTTTGAGCTTCTAGCTACTTGTTGTCGTCTGATGGTGAAGGAGGTGGTGGGAAGGAGGTGGAAAGGAAGAAGGGAGGAAGGAAGAAGGAGGAAAGTATGGAGGTGATGGAACGGAAAAGTGGAGGAAGAAAGGATAGACGAAAGAAGGTTATGAGAAGAAAATCAGCAGTAAGAAAAGAAGAAGGAAGGCTTTAGAAAGAAAGGCAAAGGAAGGAATAGAAGAAAGGGAAAGGAAGCTAGAGATGTCCTTTGCATAACTGCGACTGGCAACAAAGCGTAATAAGCGGGATAAAAACGATGATGAAGTTGGGAAGGACGGGGGAGTGAAGAAAAATTCATTTCTTGACTTGTCTCTTTCCCTAATGGATTTTAACTTTGGATCGTTGTCTATGTATTTTGTCTCTTATTTCTTGTCCTTTCTCTTTCTCTCGCAGTAACTCGGAGTTGTTACTTTAACGTGGTCTACGTTCGGGTCTTCCACTTGGTCTTCATCGTCGTCTTCGTCTTGGTCTCCGTCCTTCTCTTCGTTTTCGCCTTCGTTCTCATCCTGAACTTCATATTCTTCCTCTTCATAGCCTTCATTCTGAATCAAGTTCTGATCTTCGTCTTGGTTTTCGTTCTTTTTCTCATCCTAGTCTTCGTTCTTTCTCATCCCAGTCTTCGATACATTTCTCATCCTATTCTTCCTTCTAGTCCACATCCTGTCTGGTCATCTGCTTCTGGGTCTCATCTGTCGCTCTTCGCTCTCTTCCTTGATGCTTCTCCTCTCATCTCATTCTCTCATCCCCTTCCCTTCTGCTCTTTTTCTATTTCTCCTTCTGACATCTCCTTCTCCCTTCACTATCTCTCATCTCCTTCTGAAGTTGAAGTTTCTTTCGCTCGTTCACTGGACGACTTCCTCCTGTCGTTTATTTTTAATTTCTTTTCACTTCCTCTTGGGTTCTCATACTTTATCCATGACCAACTTCTCATTCTCATGATCCTCCTCCCATTTCTCCATCTTCACTTTCATCTCCTCCAACATCTCTTCCACAATTTCATCCTTCACCTTCTCTTTCATCTTCTCCTCCATCTTAATCTTCTGCACTTTCGTCTCCTCATCCTTCGTTTTCATCATCCTTCGTTTTCCTCTTCCTTCGTCCTCTTCTCTTCTCCTCTTTCTCCTCATCACTCCTTTGATTTCTCAGTCTTGTCCGATGCAAATCCCATTCTTCCATAATTCAACTTAGCTGTCTCTTTCGAATAACAAACCAACCACCCACGTTTATATCTTCTCTTTCTAACCTCCTCTCTTTGGTTTCTCCTCATTCTCTCCCTCTCCTCTTGCTCATCCTCCTCTTATCTCTCTCCCCCTCTTCACCGTTTTCTATCTCTCACTCTCTCTCGATCTCCTCCTTTTTCAATATATCTCTTTGCCGCAGTCTTTGATTTCGAACCGCCTGAAAGTATGCCAGGATTTTATTCCCGTGCCCATTTTTCTTGTCTCGCATCCTGACATCGTGGACAGTCCTCTTGCAGCATGGACAGAGATAGAAAAACAACGAAAGAAATAGAGAAACAAGGACAGAGACAGAGAGACAACGACAGAGACAGAGAAACAACGACAGAGGGGGAGAGAGAAAGACAACAATAGCAAAGCGAGACAACGACAAAAAAAATAGGAAATGAACAGCAGTGGTCGGCAAGCGATTGAGAGCGATGACAAAAATAATAGGGAAAATATTTTACAAAAAAAACAAAAAGAACAAAAACAAAACAACTACATGACAACGAAGAAGAAGAATAAGAGAAAATGCTAAATCCTGCCTACAGGTCAGTGGAAGTCCTGTCGAATGAAGGGAGCGTGACAGGAGTTGGCAGGCGAAAGAGAAGAAAACTAAAGTAGAGAAAAGGATAGAGAAAGATATATAGTAAAGAAGGAGATGAAGCTGCAGGAGACAGCGGGATCGGCGGCTGTCATCGTGTAACGATTAATTGAAAAAGAGCTTAAAGTGTCCGCAAGGACATCGACAGGGGGACGGTAAACTCACAAAAGGGGAGAGAGAGAGTAGTTGATTGAGGGAGGAAACAAAGCATTAAGCACTTTAATAAAAAATTAAGAAAACCAGTAGGAAAAAATACAAATTTAAAATGATACAAAAAAGAAAAAACAAAATTTACAAGAATAAATACATGAATGGAATTCGAATTAAAAATTCAGGATATACAACAATTTAATTAGACATAAGATCTCAGAAAAAATATACATGAGAAATTGAAGAAAAATTCAATTCGAATCAATATAATATTAGGAATAAATATAAGTGACAATTATAAGAAAATATAAGAAAGTCATAAGTGAAAAATATGAATTCAATATAGCAATATTTATTAAAATTTAATAGTAGATAAAATTTTAACAAAAATTCTAAAAATCAAAAAATGTATAACAAATAAAAATTTCATGTGATATTAAAATTAGGTAAATAATTTTCCGAAACAAACAAATTTAATAATAATTCTCTAAATCGAACATTTAATTTTCTAAAACAAAAATGTCCACAAAATTTATACGAAATAAAAGTTTTAACAAAATTTATCCAAAGCAAAAATTTAAATAAAAATTTCAAAAAAATTAAAAATTTGAATCAAAATTGTCTAAACAAATGTAATAATAATTAATAATTCTATAACAAGAATTTTAATAAATATTTTTTAAAATTTTTTAAAATAAAAATTTCAAGGAAAATTCTCAAAAAAACAAAACCATAATTGATTTTAATAAAGACCTTTAGGAGAAACTAGCTCACTTTGATTAAACTAAAACGATAAAATACTCGGTATCGTATTCGAGTAACTCGACTACCGATTACTCACTCTAATGAGTACTCATTTGGTTTAGCTTTGGCTCATTTCCAGATCCTGACCAAACCAACTTCGCCGCAAAATATTGCCTTCATTTCGTTTTAAGCCACGACATTTGAATAATAGCAACAACAACAAAAACCACACGGAATGTTGGGTTGGATGACAACAACAAAGAATGAAAACAGCAATGATTTAGAATAGCAACAACAACAATTGAATTGAATAACAAAAGGAACAAGATTGAGTAGAAAGAAAAAAAAATGTTTAATAGCAAAAACAACAAAGATTAATAGCAACAAAAATAGAATTGAATAGCGAAAACAACAACTACATTTTATAACAACAACATTGAGAAATAGAATAGAGAAAACAACAACAACAAAATATAAAATACAATAACATTGTTTTCTTGGGCACATCCTGCGATGTCCTTTTGCTGCTCGAAACCACTTTCCGATTTCATTTCTTTCCAGAGTTTAGAAATGCAATAGCGCGAGTTATAGGGAGAAAGAATGTGGAGAGAGAGTGGAAAGAGACAGAGTGAGAAGAAGCAATAGAATGCGATAGTTAGATATACATAGAAAGAAAGCCAACAATGTAGGAAAAGTGCATATCGGAGATAGAAAGAGACAGCCATAGAGAAATGGAGGGCATGAGTATAAAAAATGGTTGCAATTTCTTCTGGTTTTTGCTATTGTTGTTGTTATTGTTTTTGCCTTTGTTTCCAAAGTTATTGTTGTTCTTTTCAAAGTTGATATTGTTGTTGTTAATGTTCTTGTTGTTGTCAAAGTTCTTGTTGTTTTTCAAAGTTATTGTTGTTGTCAAAGATTTTCTTGTTGTCAAAGTTTTTGTTGTTGTCATTCTGGTGTTTTTTTTTCTCTTGTTATTGTAATTTTTGTTGCTTTTCTTCTACTTGTTGTTGTTGTTATTCCTGTTAATACATTTGTTTTCTTTTATTGTTTTATTTTTTTTTTCGTCTTGTTGTTTTTGCAATTACTTCCATTACCATTACCGTTGTTGTTGTTGTTTTTGTACAATGTACATATAAATAATGTTGCATGCATCAGGTCGAAAGATAGACAAATGGTAAGACAGACAGACGAATGAGAGAAAATTATCGGTAACAGGAAGAGAAGAAGACGAAGGAAGTGGGTTTATGGGGGTGTAAAATACAAACAGGTATCCAATGGCAGTAAAACGGAGTAGAAAGTGGAGCAAAGTCAGTTGAAAAAGAAAAAATGAAGAAAAACAGATGAAAAACAAATGGAAAATAGAACAAACACATAAGAAAAACATAAAAAACTGAAGAAAATCCAAAAAAAAGGAAAAGAAAATCCAAAGAAAAGCAGAGGAAAATCATAAGAAAACATAAAAAACCGTAAGAAAAACACAAGAAAATACAGAAACAGACGAAAACTAAAAGAAACATATGAAAAACAGACAACAACAGTAGAAAAATCGAAGAAAAATATGAGAAAAATAAAAGATAACCGAGAGATCAAAAGAAAATCAGATGAAAAACATAAGAAAATACTAGAAACGAAATAGGTAATAAAGTAGAGAGGGAGAGATATAGAAAATGAGAGGGAGAGATATAGAAAATGGATTGGACGACGAACGATGTAGAACAATGTTATATTGGATTGTTAAATCAATAGAGTAAAACAGCTGAACGAAGAGGAGGGAAAAGGATATAAAAGTCGGGAAATAAAATCAACAGAATGTTGAGGAAATGGGAATAATATGGACCAGAAGCAAAAGAAGGAGAAAACATTTTCGAATCAAAAGTTCAATTGAGAAGTTAAAATTACGACCATATTTAAAATTAAAATCGACAAGAAATATAATTAAAAAAAAAATCAATCTGAAGTAAAAATAAATATTTAGTAATAATAAAATTCAATATGAAATAGAATTTCAACATATATTTTATAAACAAAATTAATTTTATAAATAACGTTGAGAATTTAAAATTCAATATCAATTTAAAAACATAATAAAAGATTTATTTTTAAATTAAAATTAAATTATAATTAAAAAAATGTTTTCATTAAATTTCATTATAAATCTAAAATTCATTATCAAATTAAATTCAAAAAATATAAACATTCCATAAATTAATTTATTCAAAGAACTGCAAAATAGGAATTCCTATAAAAACAACATTGAAGAATACTAGATAAACCACTTAAGAAATTGAAAAATTAATTTAGCTTGATAAATTCTCATGAAAATTAAAAGGACAATAAATTCTCGAAGCAAAACTTATGGCTGAAGTACCATAAAAAAGGCAAAATAAAAAATCGCTATCAAAAAGGAATATTTCACAGAATTTTTACGGAAAATTGCAATTTTCATAAAAACGGCAATAAATAATAAATTGTTATTGTAATTGATGTTGTTTTTATGATTTTTATTTTCTTGGCTTCAATTTGATGCCAAGAGGCGATTTTTTTCTTCACCCCTGTCCTCATTCAGAGTCGTCTCTTTTTATGGTCCAGAGACTTCTACCGTTCGCTGTCTTTAGTTCTCTTTTCCCCTTCATCCTCTTCCATTCCATTTTAAAAATCGTTTTCTCTTCTTTTTTTAAACTTCTTCACCTTATCGATTATTCTTGTATCTTTTTTTTACACTCTCTCTCACGCAATTTTCAACACCCTCCTTCTCCACCTTCCTTCTCATTCTAACCTTTTTCTTACCTCTGATTTTTTGGCTCAAAAACCTACAGTAAATCACATGAGTTGTTTTTATTATTATTTTTTTTGTTATTTTCATATTTGGTTTTTTTGTATAATTTTTTTATTTCACTTTTCGTGTTTTTTCTCTGTTACTCTTGTTGTTGTTGCTTATGCTAACGGGTTAAAAGTTGGCAACACGTTCCAGCCATTCATTTCGACCATTTATTTTTGTTATTCTTTTCGTACCTATTTTTGGCGTTGCCAATTTTTTCGGTTTTCAGGTTTTTTCACGGATCGTCGACTGGTTTAATCCCGTCTACGACCACGCCCACAGCCCACTTCCAGACAGAGTTCGGCGCCTCCTTCAACATTGAAATTCAATTATCGAGACATTATATGGTGGAGGAGTGAGAGAAGGATAGAGGGATAGAATGAAAGAGATGTATTAATAGAGAAGGATAGAAAGATATAGGCATAGAATGAGGTATAGGAAGAGAGAGAGAGTGATAGTAATACAGGAGACATATATTTCCATTTTACCTTCCGATTTTGTTTTTCTTTTCATTTTCCTTCTTTTCATTTTCCTTTAATTGAAAGCCATCTCTTGTAGAGTTGTAGCTCTCTAATTAGAAGTCATGGAAAGCAATTTTTTCTCCATTTCCACTTCGAATTGAATTTCTCGATATCAAATGGAATTTTTCAATATCGAATGGGACTTTTCAATATCGAATGAAATTTCTCAATTTCAATTTTCAATGAGATTCTCAATTTTGAATTTGTTATCTCAATTTAAAATGATATTTTTCAATTTCGAGACATTACAATTTATGATTGATTAATCATCAATCATCGAACGGTCGTCATAGGTGGCAGCATTGTTTTGGCACCTGTTTCGAAGAGAAGGTAAAGAAGAATGAAGAGATCATTAAGTTAGCTGCCGGTATTGATGAGAAAAGTAATATAAATGCTTCAATATAAATTATGCAAAACAAATTAAAGAATCATTATTTTTAAGAACAATTGGAAACACCGTCATCAGCACTTGGTGTTTATTTATTTCTAATGGTTCCTTCTTTATTTTGTTATCACTTTCTATTATTCGATGATTTAGCAGATTTTTTAATAATTTTCAAAATTAAAACTAAATTAAATTCTGGAAACGAATATTCATCATTATACAAAAATAAATGATAATAAACCATCTCTTAAAAATTCATAAAATAAAAAAACACTTAAATATTAGGTGTACTATTTTATTTATTTAAATTATTATTTTAGTAATAATAATTAAAAATACTAAAGGATACACATTTTATGACTAATAATAACAAAAACAAATTTAATAAAAAATAATAAAACACAACATATAATTAATAATAAAAAATTTCATACCTAAATAAAAAAATTACACAATAATTATTTTTATTGCAAAGCATTGAAAATAATTGTATACGTAATAATTTTAAAAATACTAATATTATGATAAATATTTAAATTATAATAAATTTTATAATTGATTATAGGAAATTTTAAAATAATAATAAATAAAAAAAATAATAAAATAATAAAAAAAATTATCAAATGAGAAATAAATGAATAATTTCAACCTTTCTACTCTTGCCCTTTTAAATTTACTACCTTCTGCCCACTGTCCAACCACTTGCCCACCGTCTTCTCATTGAATTGCCAATATACGGCCTGCCAAAAACAATAACAGCATCAGCCACTGTCGATGACCTGTGTTGAAAAGTAAAAAAATAGTGCCAAAGGCGATTTCCGACAGTTTTTATGCCTCTCACGTTCTTCTCCATATCACCTGAGCCTCTCACTGTGAAGAGAGAGGAGAGGGGAGGAATGTGAGAAAAGAAGAGTGAGAGGAGGAGAGTGAGGAAAGGAGAATGAAACGATTGAGGCCTGAGGGTTAAATGTTGAAAATAGTTGGCAACACTTTTCTGGCCGTCTGTTGATTCTTGGTCGATGACTTTGTTGATTTTGCAGTTTTTTTTCAATATTGTTTTTTTTTTTTTTTTTTTTTTTTACTTCTCAAAACGTTCTCTCGATATATCAGTTTCCTCTTCCTCATTCTTTTGTGCTTTTTCTTTTTTGTTTGTAGTCATTTAGTGATTGAAAATTGGTTTTCTTTTGCGCTGGTTTCTACTCTTATCTTTAGAGTCCTTTGTCGAAATTTCTTTGTATCATTTCTCCCTCTTTGTGGTGTCTTTTTTATATTTGAGTTATGATTTTTGAATTTTCTATACATGTATGTAGAAAGTGAAATGTTTTATTTTTCATATATTTTTATTTATATTTTTTTCTATTCTACAAATATTCTTCAAATAGTCTAAAACTTTTAATTTTATTTTTTGTTTATTTTATTGCTTTATTGAATCAGGATTAATTTTTAAAAAATATTTGTTACTTAAAATTTTAATTGAATCATTTCTAATTCCTAATATTTTTGTATTCGTTTTAGTTATGCAAAAAAGTCGATATTCTTTATTTTTATATTATTATTTAATTTTTGATATTTTATACCAAATATTTCATTATAAATATTTGTTATTATTATAATATTTCATTATTACAATTAGTTAATATTTTAGTAATATTAGTATTTAGTATTATTAATAATATTAGCTATTATTAAACTATTTTATTCTTACAATTTAATGTTTTATTATAATTTTGATTTTATTTAATTTACCAATTTTTATTGTGATTACATGTAAATTAATAATATTGTTTAAATTTTTTTATTATTTATAATTTATTAATATCTTATTCTTGTTGTTTATTCTTTTTTCTATGCCATATGTTTTCTCCCTTTTCAGTTGAAAAGGAGTTTATTTTACCCCAAAAAGATCATTTCTTGCTTGTGCTTTAATAATTTTTGCCCACCGATTTCATTTGCGCAACCCTTTTTCCCCAAACCTCTCTCTTTCGCCCAAAATATTCTTCTCTCTCTCTTTCACTCTTTCGCTCCCTTGAACCACAAAATTACTTGGCAACTTTGTGTTGGGCTGTGTTGCCAGATGTTTACAATTTCCTCAATGTTGTTATTGCTGTTACTGCTGTCGATGATGTTGTTGTTTTTGCTGTTGCTGCTGATGTTGTTGTTTTTAGTGTTGATGTTGTTGTTTTTATTATCGTTGATGGTATTGTTATTGTTGTTATTGTAATTGCTGTTTACATTGAAAACAAGCAACGCAAAAAGTTTCGAAAATGAAATTAATTTCTTCATCGATATTCGAACGGTTCGACATTTTCTACTTTTTTTTTCCCTATCTCTCACTCTCTCTGTTTCTGTCATTCTCTTCTGCTCTTTTACCGTTCCTTTCTTCTCTTTCTCTCCCCATCTTTTCTCTCTCCCCTTCATTCTTTCTTTCTTTCTCCGTTCCTCTCTCTCACACCTCATCATCTCCTACTTCAATCAGTTTCAGATTTTTTCTTCGCGATTTTATGATTTTAATTTAATTTCATGACTTGCACTTATATTGTTCATTGGTTCAATTGTTGTTGTAATTTTTGGGTCTGGTTCTTGTTGTATTTTTTTGAACGTAGTTCTATTGTTGTTGTTTTTGTTTTTTGTATGTGATTTATTCTATTGTTGTTGCTCCTCCTTTTCTCGTTGGTTTTTTCTTTTATTATTATTCCAAATATGAAACAGAACATGGAATTAGGGAAATAGATTTTCAAACATCTCTATTTACAGAATGAAAACAAATTTGAAATTCGATATTAAATTTCCATTTCACAAAATTTATTTCCCTGGGCCAGAACAGAAATGGTCAAAAGCTTTCAAAGCTTTGTCTGTCTCTTCCTCTCTTTTTCTCCCTATCGAAATCCCATGCAAATTCATTTTTTTCACCCTCTCTTTGTATCTCCCTTTCTCTGTCTCTCCATCTCTCTCTATCTCAACACTGCACCCTATCTCTTTCTCTCACTTATTCACTCTCTCCCTCTAGAATAGAAACCTCTGTCTCTTTTCCTCCTTCTATCTCAATCGTTTTCCATTTATCTCGCTCACTCTAAAAGCTAAATGTAATTTTATGACTAGCGGCATTTTCTGCGATTACAAAAACAACAAAACAACAACAATTACACATGAGAACAACAAGTCATCGAGCAAACAAAAACAACAACAACAAACTAGAGTAATAAAATGTTTCGTTCAACAATAACAATAATAACATTTCGAGTTTTTACAACTTTCGGATTGGAAACACAAATACAACAACAAGAAAATATTATTAAATCTCAAATGACACCGAACAACAACAACAATGGCAAAACCAACAACAACAATGACAAAAACAACAACAACAACAAAAAACAAAATTTGAGAACACAAACAGTAACAAGAAGAACAAAAATATTAACGATGACTGTCAAAAACATTTGTTAATTGAAATTTGTATTCGATAAAGCGATAGAGAAGAGAGAAAGAGAGGGGGGTGGTAGAAAGAGAAGGAGTGGGTGGGGGGAGGGAGAGAAGGAGAGGTTAGAAGTATGGTAGAGAAGGTTAGAGAAAGATGGAGAGGGGTTGAAGGGAATGGGAGGGAAATGGAAATAGTAAAATAGATGGTGGAGAGAGAAGAAATTGAAGTTTGCTATTAAAGTAACAGAATTAAAAGTAAAATGGTAAATAGTAAAAAAATAATGAAATTATAAAAATAGTCAAAATAAAAAGAAATATTTTGAAGTTAAATAAAAGAATATAAAAGAGTAAAAATCAAAAAAAAATAACGTTAAATACAAAAATAAAATTGTACAAAATAATATAAAATTAAAATAATTTAAATAATTTAATAATTTAAAATTCAATACAATAAAATAAAATAATTTAAAATAAAAGAAGTTTAAATAAAAAATATAATTTAAAATAAATTCAAATAAAATAAAATAACATAAAATAAATACATTAAAATAAAATAAAATAAAATAAAATAAAATAAAATAAGAGAAAACTAAATTCCCAACCAACAACAAAAAAATCCAGAAAGAAAAAAAACAGTAAAAGAAATAAATATATCAAAAACAATACCAGACGAAGAACTATAGCAAACTAAAATAAATAAAATGAAAACGAAAGAAACGACAACATCTTCTACAAAATTTCAAAAATCATAATAAAACAACAACATCACCAAATAATAATTACAACAATCACAATAAAACAAAATCATTTCAGAAACTCTGTTTCGAAATGGAAATGCATAAAATTCCCATCGAAACTACAACGACAGCGACAACAACAATTTCAACTGCAACAACAAAAATTACAATAACAATAACTCAAACTATTGTAAAAGCAACATGAACTCAAACAAAAACAACAACAACAACAAGGTCTCAACAAAAACAAGAGCAACAACAACCATTACATCGTAAATAAATTTGTTATTGCAGTTGTTGTATTTCTGTTATTTTCGCAAATTTATTTCTGAAACTCCGGTGGGATTTGATAGGAAGCCGAGCAACAGTTTGCCAAGGACTGAAGGCAGGAATCTCTTGGGTAGTGGGTGAAAGGGACGACAGGATAAACTTTTAGAATGAGAACTGTACGGAATAAAACCAGACATTTTTCGAATATTTTTCATGCATTAAATTTTTATATAGTTACATTTTATTTAATAAAATATTTTATTTTATATTCATTCATGAAGTTTTTGTTCACTTTTTAATAATATATATTTTTTTATATACAATTTTTTTTCATTTTTTATTTCATTATAGTTTACTTATGAAAATAATATTTTGCTTCGTTTTTAATTAATTTATTTAATTTTTATTTAAATTTAATGTATTTATAATAATAATAATAAAATTAGTTGAAATAATTCAATATTATAATTATATAGGAATTATAATTAAATATTAATGTAATTTTGAACATTGAAAAATTCTACAAACAATAAAAAATTCATAGCAATTTTTTTTTCTCTTCTTTACAGATCTGTCATCTCTCTACAAGGAAATTTAATTAACTATAATATTAGTAACTATTCAAATTTCATCACTAAAAAACAAATAAAAAACTAAGCACAAGCTCTAACTTCGTAGTGCAAGGGTTAATGAAATAGGTTTCTATACAAAAGTTCAAAATCCTCCAAAGAAAATTAAATAAAACCGAAAAAATAAAATAAGATATTTAGAAACAGATAGACCAAAAAAATAATTAGACACAAATAGAAAAAATAATTAAAAAGTAATAGAAAAAATAATTAAAAAGTAATAGAAAAAAATAATTAAAAAGAAATAGCAAAAATAATTGAAAAGTAATAGAACAAATAAAAAAAAATGTTTTCAATTAGGGGAAAACTTTAAAAACTAAAAAATTTTAAATAAGTAAAAAACTGTGTTCGAATTCTAGCGAAAACTTATTGAAAATCAAAGAGATAGAAAGAAAAAAGAGAGATTGAAAATAGAGAGAAAGAGAAAATACAATAATAAAAATAACAAGAACAATATCAATGAAATGAAATGACCAGAGCCTGAAGTCACGACGACCGGAAGCGGAAACGGAAATCGAGAGCCGACAGACGGAAATGCAAAATTAAGTCACGCCCACATGGAAGGCTAATTAAGAGGCGAATGATAACAACAAGAACAAGAACAACAAGAACAACAAAAACAACAATAACAACAATAGAAACATTAGCAATATTAGCCAGAGGACGAATACCAACAAGTGGATAGAGGAGAAAATTACAAAAAGATTTCCGCCGTTTTGTGTCGAAGTCTGAAAGGGAAGAGCTTTAAACAACAGAAAAAAGCTCTCAAATGACATAGACATCAGAGAGCATCAGTAGTTGAAGAAGAAGAAAAAGCAGGAAGAAGAAGAAAAAGCAGAAAGAAAAGAAGAAGAAGAATAAGAACAAAAGGAAGCTCGGGGCCATTGTTGACAACAGCTGCAACAACAACAAAAACCAAAACAAGTACAACGAGAAGCTGTAGAAAAGCAGGAAGTAGAAAAAAAAAACAAGTTAAAACAAAGAAAGACGAAGAAAATATAGAAGGAGAAAAAAAACAGAAGTAGGAGCAGAAAAAAAACAGAAGCAGGAGTAAAAAGAAAAAAATAGTTGAAGGAGGATAAGCGACCGGAAATCATTATCAGAGACGCCATTTGTTTTATTTTGGCGCTTTCCAGCTCTTCTTCACCGCTCTGTGGCCACGCACGAGTGTCTCTATCTCGCTCACTCAAATCAGTTGCTGTCTCGCTCACTCAAACCACGTGCTATCTCGCTCACTCAAACTCAGTTGCTATCTCTGTCATTCATTCAATCTCTTACACAATCTCTTCTCTCTTTCACAAACACACATTCGCTCGCTCGCTCGTGTTCGCATTCGCGCGCTCTTTCGCTCATACATCGTGCTGCCATCAGAGAATCGTAGAATCGCGCTTTCACACTCGCACTCGCACGCTATCTCTGTCTCTCATCGGTATTATCGGGTCGTCGTCGTCAACGTCGTCGTCATCGCAGTCAACGTCGTCGTCTCTGTCAACGTCTCTGTCGACGCCAGCTCGTCTCAACTTCCTGGAATTCAACTCAACTCAACTCATCGCCGTGAGCCCGCAACAAAACCGAGGACATGGACTCGTCGCTCTTCCTCGTGTTGATCTTCCTTGTGATAATTAAAGGTGAGTCCATTCTCCATCTCACTCTAGCGCGCCTGTGGCGACAACGACCCTCCCTCCCCCTATATTGCTATCTCTTTCAGCGTGGGCTACGCGGGCATTCACTTGATTGTTATTGTTGTCATGGGTTGTTGTTGTGTTTTTGTATTTTCTCTCGGTGTTGATATTTTTTATATTTTTTCTGGGGTGCTGACATTTTTTGTTGTTTAATTTTCTGGTGTGTTGATCTTTTTTATATTTGTTTGTTATTTTTTTTTAGTTGCTTTTTTTATATTTTTTGTTGCCATTGTTGTTTACATTTTTTGCGGCTATGACATAATTAGTTGCCGCAGGTGTCGAACGTCTTCCGCCGGCGCTTTCATCTCATCCTGTTTTCATTTTATTACTTCATCGTGGCTTATTATTATTTTTTGTTTATAGTTCTTTTCATTTTTTTTGTTTGGGTTTCATTTTTTTCTTTTCGTTTTGGTTTTTTATCCGACATTTTTTGATGATCTCCTCTTTTGACTGTAAATTTCTGTTTATTTTTTTTTCTTTCTGTTTTTTTTTGTTCCTATTCGTTTTTGGTCTTTTTATTTTGTCCCTCAATTGAAATGTGTGTTTTGTCATTTCATTTTTTGTATATTAGAGAAAAACTCTCATTTTATGTTTGTTTTCATTTTATTCTTTATCTTTGTCTCCCACTTTCTGTTTGCTTTATTTCTTTCAACTTTAATTTTGTCGTCAAAAATTTGTTTGCTTTTTTGTAATGGAATCTCACTTATCGCTTTCGTTTTAAATTTTATTATATTTTTGTACTTTATTATATTTTGTATTTAATTTTTAATCTTTTTCTGTTAAAATTTTTTGTATTTAATTATTTTTACTTCATTTTATTATTATTTGTATTTAATTATTTTTTCTTCATTTTATTATTATTTGTATTTTATTATTTTTATCAATTTTATTATTTTCTTTCATTTCCATTCAATTGTTTTCATTTTATTTTTTATTTTTTCTGTTCGCTCATTATTTTTTTGTTGCTTCCTTAGTATTATTATTATTATTGCTGTCTCGTTTTTCACCAACCAAGAATCTCTTTTGTTTGAAGTGTAAAAGAATGCGAAAACTTTTCTCAGGTTTGTCAGTGAAAATTGAGTGTTTTATGAGCTGGGCCAAGTGAGATTTGTCGACAAAGCGAGAGCGAAGTATTTTGGAATTAGAGGGAGGTATTTTTTTTATCAAGGTGGACGCGGAAATGAAATTTGAATGAATTTTCTTAAGTACCTGGGATTTGCTTTGTGGTGTAATAATGATATTGTGGATTTGTGGTGGAGTTCATGTGGAATGTTGAAATTAAATTAAACTAGGTTGATAATCTGCTATGGAATTAAAATAATGTATACTTCAACCAATACAAAAAATTGGTAATTGTAATAAAAATATCTAGATCATTTTCGCATTTGAAATAAAATATTATATATATATTATGGTTAAAATTGGTTTGTAAAATCAAAACGGAAAAAAAATTTAAGAATTTTCAAAATGTCAAACAAGTATGACGAAGTCTTCAAAATTGTAAAAAAATGTTTTATTTTTAAAAGTTTTTTTGATTTTCCGAAAAATATTTAATGTAAAACTTTTCTAAAAAAAATTAAAAAAGTCGACCTTAGCAATTATTTTATATAAGTTATCCAACACTCTTGAGTAAAACTCAAGCACCTCAGGACGAAAGTCCTTCTACAAATTAAAATCCTTCAAGTCCATTCTGTGAATTAAATCCCGTGGAGTCCATTCGCTCAACACTTCGAACTAATTCCCGATAAGCAAACAAAATAATTACGAAAATTCCCACAACCATCAAAAGGACAAACATAACTCTCATCACAAGAACAAA
Organism: Coelopa frigida; assembly: GCA_017309665.1. Taxonomy (NCBI): domain Eukaryota; kingdom Metazoa; phylum Arthropoda; class Insecta; order Diptera; family Coelopidae; genus Coelopa; species Coelopa frigida. The sequence goes on from CM029565.1 coordinate 35,173,319, forward strand.
GTAGGAAAACAAATAATAAAAACCAAGGGGTCAAAATGAAGAGCAAAAAAAAAAAAAAACAAGTGGAACAACAACAAGAAAAATAACGGAACAAAATAACATCAAAGTAAGAAAGAGAATTACAACAAGAGTGTCAACAAATGCCAACAACAACAACCACACATTCAGCCGATGAGTTCTCTGAACCCTCGGGCTCCATCGATCTCTAGGGATCGCCCCATCTCTCTTTCCCACCATCTGTCCATCTCTTTCGGTTTTCCTCTAATGAATGCGTCCATCCCGGAGTCAAGTGGAAAGTTTATAAAATTCCACATCTCTGTCATTTTATTTACGATTTTCTCTCATTCTCTTTTCTCCCTTTTTTTTATTTACGATTTCTTTCTCTTTTCTCCTTTTTTATTTACGATTTCTTTCCCTCTCCCCCTTTTTTATTTGTAATTTCTCTGCCTTTTTTTATTTACGTTTTCTTTCCTCCTTCTCTCTCCCCTCAGTACTTTTCACTAATATTTCTTTGGATAGAAAGAGATGTAATGTGGAATTTTCTAAAACGACTTCTCGATTGTCGTCGGACGAATCTGATGTTTTATTAACTCGAGGCCCGTTTTCATCCTAATATTTTCTTTTTGTTGTTGTTGGGATTGTACTGAATGTTATTGTCTCGAGGATATTTATTGTTTTTGTAGTTGTTGTTGTAGTTTCTGTTGAAGTTGTTGTAGTTGAAATACCCAAAGCAATACTTAGATAATAACTTGAGAAGGAAAGAAAAATACATGACAAACAATAAGTAGCAACAAAAAGAAATGTAAAAAAATAAACAAAAATAAAAAATATATAAATACAAAAATACAAAAATACATAAAGACAACAACGACATAAATACAACAACAACATAAAGACAACAACACCAATAACACAAAGCGGACAAAAATATTATCTGCAGTTCACATCAGAGACGAGTTGAAGAAAGAGAAATTGAAAAAAGGAACAAACAGCACACGAAGAAAGAGAAGAAAAATATTTGAAAAATGAAAAGAAAAAGTGAGAGAGAGAGAGAGAGAGGGAGAGAAATTTCTCACACACATATGTGAATGTGTGGGTGTATATAAACAACAACAACAACAACAAACACAACAACAAGAAGAAGAAGAACAATATTGAGATATCCTTCTTCTTTCTTTTGAAAAAGCGAGGACATCATGCGAGAGTCGGTTGAGTGGATACAACAATAATAACAGCAACAACAAAAGCAACAATAAAAACAACAACAACAAAAACAATTGAAAAAATACAAAGATACCAACACATACACTCATTCAAAGACATACACACAAGAACACAGTGAAACAGAAAAAGACGAGTGGCGAGAATCCTTCGACAATTGTTTTTAACTTTTTGTCATTGGCACACTAGATGTTGTTGTAGTTTTTCTTTTTTTTGTTATTTTTTTGTTGTTGTTCCTGTTATTGTCTGCTGTTGTTGTTATTGTTGTTTACAGTAGCCAACAACCGAGTGTCGACGGGTTTCGCCTCGGCCCACGGAGTGTTTTGTAAACTTTGCTCCAGGGCTGCGAAGAACGAAACGATTGAGGAATGAAAGGGGGCCAGTGAAATAGAAGGGAAAAGAACAGAAAATAAAAGGAAGGAAAAGTAAAGGAAAGAAGAGGAAAGGAATCCAAAATATAAACACAACCAAACAATAAAAATACTGAAAATGGCAAGTTGTTGTGGTGGTAGTTCAGTTGTTCTTGTTGTTGTTATTGCTGTTCTCATTGTTGATTTGGCTGTTCTTGTTGTTGTTATTATTATTGCCATTGTTGTTATTGTTGTTGTAATATAGCTACAGGCGGTTTGAGCAACAAAATTCATCTCAACAACGATATAGGGACGAGAAAAGAGAACCAGGACAGAACGACGATGACGATGGCTAAAGAAAGGTTTGGGAGGAGAAGGAATAAAGTAAGAGGGAGAGAGAAACAGGAAGAGGTAGAGGAGGTGATTGAGAGGGAGAGAGAAAGAGGGAGAGAGAGAGAGGGAGAGTGATTGGGAGAAAGAAGACAGAGAGAAAAGAAGAAGTTGGAGAGTGGAAACTTTTTAGTGACGAAAGGAAAAAAGAGAACGATGGATGATGAAACGAGTTGAAAAATAAGGAACGAAGAGGGAAAGAAGAGGTAAAAAAAAACGAAGAAGCAGAATAAAAAATACAAGAAGATGAATCTGAAGCTGGAATATGAGAATGAAGTTAATCAGGATGAGGCGAGTGGAGGCTTAACAAGTGATTGGGAGGAAGAGGTTAAGGGAGAGATGGATGAGTAGATTGAGGATGATGTTGAGAAAAAGGTGGAGGAAGAAGACGAGCAGAACTTTTGAAGAAAGATGTCTTGAAATATAGCTAAATTTGTAAAAATTTAAGAGAATTAATGAAGAAATGAATAAAAAACATAATATTTAAATGAAAGAGGAAATAATTCACGAAGGTTGAGAAATATTTTAAAGTTGCGGACTTTAAGAATTCATCCTGAGCCATCGACCTCTCGACGCCATTTAAACTTTTTTGAATTTCTTTCTACTCTGCAATCAATCATTTTCGCTCTTCCCATAAAACTCTTCCCTCTCTCACACTCACTCTCTACCTTTTTCGTTTTTCTTCACACTTTGTATTCCTCTCTCTCTCTCTCACTCCCCCTCATTCATGACTCATGACCGTGCGTTTTTGAATCATTTTTTTTCACTTCTCCCTCTCGTTTATTCTCGAAAATATTTTCATATTTTCCACTGCGTGCAATTTCACTTTGGCAGCACTGGCTGCGGCACTAGCATAATTTTCAATTAGTTTCCACAATTTTTCCTCCGTTTTGATCTCTTTTCACAAGTCCATAATATTCTCTTTCACTTTTTTCATAGTGTTCTCTCTCTCTCTTTCTTTCCATAATGTTCCCACTCTCTCTCTCTCTTCCTCGGCATGATTTGTGAATTGATTTTCCCTCTTATTCACTTGGAGAGAGTTCAAAAATGGTAAATGTTGGATAAAAAAAAATAAAAATTATGAATTTTTCTGAATTTTTTTTATTTATCACCCGAACCTACGTCGAGGTTCATTTACTTCAGTGAATGAGATGGAGTGAGAAAAATATTGAGAGAAAAAGAAACAGAGAGTGGTAAAAGCGAGAAAGAGAAAGATGTCGTTTGAGGTCCTTGAGTTTAAAGTATTTTAAAGGAAGATTTTTGGCTTCAAAGTTGAGATGAGAAATTTGCTCAGGGTTCATCCCGTTCATCCCTAGGGACCTTCGGATCCTGGGTTTCATTAATCACTCGCATTGAAGAAGGTTTCTTTCGATTTGAAGGGGGCTGAAGAGGATTGAATTATGTTAGAGGGGGTGGAAAGGGGTTTGAAGGAGGTTTAAAATGGATTAAAGGAGATTTGAAGATGGTTTAAAAAAGGTTTAAAGAAGATTTGAAGATGGTTTAAAGAAGGTTTCAGATATGAAGATGGTTTATGGGGGTTAGAGAGGGGGTATCAGTTGAATGTGATTGAAAAAGAGTTGAAGGTAGTTGAAGGTGAGTTTAATGGTGGTTGAAGTTGTTTGTTCCTTCGAAGGAAGGTTGAAAGAGGTTTGAAATGAGGTTGAATTGAGTTAACGAGGGTTAAAAGGATGGTCTGAAGGGTGAATGAAGAGAGATAAAAAGAATTTAAGGAGCTCGAAGGAGGATTGAAGAAGGTCAATGGAGGGGGTTGAAGCGGTCTAAAGGGGATCTGAAGGAAGATTGAAGTGTGCTTAAAAAAGGTCATCTCACGATGGTCAGTTGTCCAGCCTTGGCTCCATTAATCAGAGTATATTAGAGTCTTATGGGGTTTCTCAAACAATTGCGATTAGGAGTTTAAATTTCTTGTTTATCTTTCTTCTTTGTCTACATATATATTTTTGTCTCTTTGCCCCCTTTAACGTTCATTCTTTGCCTTTCTTTATTTGTTTTATGTGTTTATTTTCTCTCTTTGTTTTCTCTATTTGTTTTCTTTCTTTTTTTCCCCTTTTGTTTTTTTCACTCTGTCGCTTTCCATTTATGTCTCTCCCTCTTTATTCCTCACTCGTTGTCTCTTTCTCCCTCACTCGTTGTCTCTTTCCCTCTCCTTCCCTTTTTCACCCTCTTCATGACTCCAAAATCGACTCTCAAAGAGATTGAGTTTTTCGGAGAAACATCAGGCCATCAGGCTTCAGCTGAGTCCTTTGCTGGACCCTTCATGCCAATTACGAATTTATGACCAGCCCCAACCCCTGCTTCAACCCCTCCCCCATTTTTCTCCGGAAGTTCATAAACTTTCAAAGGGGTTGACCCAGTACTCGAGAAAAATCTCGTGTGCGATGAAACTAAGGCTGAAGAACGAATAAATTCGTGTGGAGAAAGAGAGAAAGGATGTAGAAAGAAGGATGAAGAAAGGAGGAAAGGAGGATGAGGAAAGAAGGATGAAGAAAGAAGGATGAAGTCCGTAGGATCTCGAGTTTGGGAAGGGGGGAAACGATGAAGGTCGAAATTTCTCGGCTCGTGGCATGTGTTTTACGAAGCGAAACTTAATTTCGGGATTTTGTTTCAATTGCAAATAAAGCATGCATTTCATGGGATCGGCGTCTACTCGTCTCCAAACTCCTACTATTTCGCAATTTTACTCTCAGTTTTACTTCTTGTTTTTCTGGATCCTCCTTCCCCCTCCTCTTTCTCACATTCTCAGTACTCTTTCTCCTCCTTTTTCTCCCCTTCTCTCGCTCTCTCCTTTTTCTTCCCTTCTCTTTCTCTCTTCTTTCTCCTCCTCTCCTTGTTATCCCTGTGGCTTGAAGCAATCCAAAGGATTTCATTTAAACATTTGTTGGTCCTTCCTTTGTTTGTTTTTGCCTTTGCTTTGGATATTGTTTTAGTTTTAGTTCTTTTTTTATTTTTTTGTTTGTCGATTTTTTTCATTTTTAAATTATTTTTTTTGTTCATTATATGTTTTTTTTTATTTTCATATTTTTTTGTTTTTATTTTCATTTTGTTTTCGTTTTTTTTGTATATTTCAGTTTTTTTTAATTTTTATATCTTTTTTTTGTTTTTTTTTTAGTTTTTCTTTCTTCTTTTTGTTCCGTTTTTTTGTTATTTTTTTAATTTTCTTTTCTTTACTTATTTGCTTGGTTGTTTTTTATTTGTGCTCACATTTGAATCTGTTGGCAACATTGCGCGGGGGCATTTTCCAATGTTGCCGTCTGTTGTTAACTAAACAACAGGAAGATGCCGCCCGGTCCTTTGTTCTCGTCCTTCTCTCTTTAGCCTTTCGTCCTTTTACCTCTAGTCCTTCATCCTTTTCCTTCCAGCTTTTCGTCCCTTTCTCAACCTCCTCCAGACCTTCGTTCTTCTCCCAAATTTGCTCCAATCCTTCGTCCTTCTTCCAAAACTTCTTCCATCCCTTCGTTCTTCAGTCCTTGTGAAACAAACATAAGCTTTTCTCTTATGCATACAATTACATACACGAGGGCACGTGTCGACTGTGTGTGTGTGAAACTTTGAGTGAGGGTAAATGTGTGTGTGTGTTCTGTAAGTGTGTGTGTGTTAAGGTGAACTTGTGTCTGTGTGTTAGCTTGGCATATTTTATCAAAACTTATTTAAGCATTTTAATTGAAATTTCGTTGCAGTCTCTCTGCTTAACTCGTTAATTTTCTCGCTCTCTCCCTCACTCCCTCACTCCCTTTTATCATTCTCTAATTTTCTCTCTCTTCCACTCCCTTATTTTCTGTCCCTTTCCCTTTCCCTCATTTTTGCAAATCTCTGTGTGTGTTTTTGTGAGCTTGCGATTAGGTCAAAGAAAATATTTGTTTCAATTTCTGCATCAAATTACAATTGATAGATATTCTCCATAATTGCAAGAATGGATGGAAGAGAGAGAGAGAGACGAAGGGAGAAACAGGAAAGAGAGGGTATGATAGAGGTAGATTGTGAGAGAGAGAGAGAAAGAAAATTTCATTACACTCATTTTATCGAAGTGAAATTCCATAATCCTTTTTCGCCCCCAAAAACTTTTCCTCAACTACTTCACATCGTGAGCTTTAATTTGCGAACTCCATCTCAGACATAAATTCATTGCAAAAGAAGAAGTTTTTGCCCAAATTACTATTTCACTAAGTTTATGAGATCGCATGCGAAGTTTTCGAACGAAACCTTCGACGGCGACGACGACAAATCGAAGTAGTTTACATGAAAGGGGGCGTGGGCGTGGCAAGTGGGCGTAGTAAAGTTATCGCTGTGAGATTTTCCAAGTTAAATGAAAATCACATTTCATTTGATTTTATTTCATTCTATTTCTAGAAGAATATTTCACAAGGGTGAAATTGAAAGATTGGGAACATGAATTGAGAGATTAACTACATGATATATGGATTTATCGACTGGTATTTCCACGTGAAAAAAATTAACCCATGAAGGAATTTTTACCAAAAAAAGTTGTCTCCCATAAAAAATTTGTTCCAAAAAAAAATATTTGTACGAAAAAAACCAAATGTTGCTCTGAAAAAAATGAGCATGAACAAATCGTTTCAAGGAAAAAATTGTTCCCATGACAAAAATTTGTCGGATTAAAAGAAATTGAAAGAAAGACCCATTAAAAAATATTTCCAAAAAAAATGTTTTCCCTTGAAAAAATCCCATTGCAAAAGCTTTCGACTTTTTGTTCATTAAAATCGGATGATCTCCATTAAAAGGCGGGAGCTGAAAAAAAAAACCAATTGACATGGAAAATTCCGAGAATTCAAGTGGTTTTGATCCGATGCAATGGGAGACGGGATCCACATGACATCGGATAAATTTTTCCAACCTCATCCTCACTTTCCACCTTCTCTCGTCCTCTATCCACCTTTTTTCGACCTCCTTCTCATCTTTTACAAAGCCTTCCTCCCGGCCCCCCCTTCAACAATTAACCATTCGCTGGGAAAAGTTTCGTTTAATTACGGTTGCCCTTGAAAAATGAAAATGAAAGCGAAAACGAAACATCAAACATGAAAAAAATGAAGCTCGTAAATTCCAATCGCTTTGAAATTCACCCAACATTGTGTGATCATCTCTCTCCCCCTCCCTCTCTATCACTCTCTCTTTCCCACTCTCTCTCCACCTCTCTCCCTTTGACTCTCCCCTCAATCCATCTTTTTTTGAAACCAATTAAAATCAACCCCTCTCATCACATCACATCAGTGAAGCTTGTACAAAAATCTCAATCGCTCCCCTTTTGGCGCCATTTTTGAAGAGATGAGAGAGGTAGGATAAACGTGTGAAAGGGATGAAGAGGTGTTCGAGAGAGAGAGAGAGAGAAAGACATAGAGGTAGGTCCTTTGCTCATTGCACTTGAATCCTTTTGGAGCTGCACTTGAAGCCTCCTCCTCCTCCTCCGCTCAACAACGCTTCACTTCGTTCTCAAGTGAAGACGCCGTCATACTTTCTATCGCTATCTATCTGTCTCACTCTGTCGAGTTGTCTGTCTCATAATTTGTCTCATTCTCCCCCTCATTTTGTCACACTCTTCATCTCTTTCTACACTTATTTTTCTACACTTCTCTTTCTACATTTCATTCGTTCCCTCGTTCTCTCATTCAACTTTTTTTTTCTATTTCGATACTTCTTTATCTCTATCTCTTAGTCTATCTGTTGCTCTCTTTCTACACCACTTTCTCTCCCCATCTTTCTCTCCCCTCTCTTTCACTCTCTTTCTCCCCCTCTCTTTCACTCTCTCTCTCCCTCTCACAATCTGTTGCTCTCTCTCTTTCTCCCCCTTCATATTTTCTGCTCAGCTCGACGGGTTTCAAAAATATTTCCATCCTTCGGCATCAGCAGCTCGTAAATTACATTTCTCTCAAGTGAATAACGCGCATCTGCTTATCCCCATATCATGCTATCTCTTTCACTCTTCTACTCTTCACACCATTCTCTCTCTTTTCCTCCATTCATCCCCTTTCTTCTTCTCTCTTTCCTCTTTAATTTCTTCTCCATCTCCTCGTGCTTCACCTGATCATCGTCGTTTCGCTTTTTCCAACAACTGCTGCCAGGAGACACTTCATCGCGCACACACACACACATTGAAAGAGGAATATTCACAAACACACATTTATAGGATTCCACACAGTGTTAGCGAAGTGATAGAAATAACCACACAAACACACAGACACTCACTCTCTTACACACACACTCCAACACTCACTTGGTGTTATCCTGGTCGCGATTTTTATTCCCTCTCCTGGGGGGCGAACCTCGATTGTGGGCGTCCAGAAAGGGGGCGGGGCGCGCAAAGCGATTGTGGGCGCGAGAAGGGAGCGTGGGCGTGAGAAGGAGGCGTGGCCATGGCTCAGTTGGAGCTTGTTGGAGTTGGAGGCGAAAAAATTCAAATTGAATAATTTACGTTTGATTCCCAAATGGAATCTTGTCGAGCTTAAAGGATATCATAGTCGTCCTTGTTTTTGTTGTCGTCCTTGTTTTTGTTGTCGTCCTTGTTTTTGTTGTCGTCCTTGTTTTTGTTGTCATCGTCATTCTCATTCTCTCTTACTCGTTCTCTCATCCTCTTTCTCTCATTCTCATCGTCCTGCGACGGCTGCAGCGCGAAATATTAAACAAATACATTTAAATGAGCTTAAATTGTGCCGTAGGGCTCGGTGGGCGTTTTTATCCAAAGGGGCGGGGCCGATGCCATCGACGCCTGCTGAAAATGTCCTTTGTCTCTTTCTTTTCTGGTGAAAATGACCTTCGTCTCTTCCTTCTCTGGTGAAAATCTCCTTCGTCTCTTTCTTCTTGTCCTCTTTCTCTTCTGCTAAAAATGTCCTTCGTCTCTTTCTTCTCGTCCTCTTTCTTCTCTCTCTCACCCTCTCTCTCTCTTTAAGGATATTTTTGCAAACATTATCATAAATTGCAATAAGCACGAGATATCGTCGCTTGGTTGGCGTTTTATTAAATTTCCCTTTCGCTCGCTCTCGAGGGAACCATTTTTTTATTTGGTTTTGGTTTTTGTTTCCGCAAGTCACGTGATTGTGTGGGTGATGGAAAATGTGACGAAAATTTGGTGAAAGAGTGGTGAATTAAGGAAAAAGATCAGAGAAGAAAAGGTGGAGACAAATCCGTTGAAGGATGAGCAAATTACCTCGTGATGGAGTTTTAAAAGTTTCACCAAAGGAAACTCAAAGATTTGCAAATGGATCGAGATTGAGGCGACAAATGGAAAAGGAAATTAAAGAGAAATTTGTTCTTTAAATTTTGGGAATAAACAAATTTTTTACGGGTTTCGTTGGTGTAAAATTTGAAATTCAGATTAAATATTTATACCATAGGATTATCGAAATTCCCTTGTGTGTTTTTATTTATTGAACAAAATTCTTATTCTTTTTTAATTTTTGCTGTGATTAATTTTTTATTAGATTTTGTAGATATGTTTTATAATTTTGTTATTTATTAACTAAATTACAATTTTTATTAATATATATTTTTTAATAATTTTTTGTGTTTTAGAATTAATAAAATTTCTACAAATTTTTATTTTGTATTTATTCCCTTCTATATTTTATAATTTTTTTCATTATTTTTTATGATATGAATTTCATTAAATCTACTATTTTATTTTTTCAATTAATAATATATTTGTTTATATTATTTTCTATTGAGTATTTTTTATTATTTAGTATTTAGTAGTATTTGTAAATTGTATTATTTTTTAATATATATTATTTGTTCTCAATATATATATTTATTTTAATTGTTAAATTGAATTTTCTATTTTTAATCTATTTACAAAAAGAATAAGTTTATCTTAAATTCCTTTTTATACGGATTTCTACGATATTATTTTTTGTTATATTTTAATCATTATAATATTTATTTTTTTATTTATTTTATTTTTTCTTCATTTTAATTTATTTTATGTTATTTTACTATAATTTATTTGATAATATTTTATTATATTTTATTATCCTGTTGAATCACCTTACTTTACACCTGAAGGAAATTTTCAAAAAACCTTGCCAAAAATCTACGCTAATCTTTTAAAGACGAGAAACAAGGACGAAATATGAGTGTGAGGAAGCAACGAAATTAAGGGTAGAATGAAATATGACCGGAAATATTTCCTGTTTCTCGCTTTAACTGGAAATGGAAATCGTTTGAGCTCATTGCCGGAATTCACATAAATTTGTGACAGAATGAAGTAATTACTTAAATGACAAAAACAAGAAAAGGGGACAACAAGAATAAAGAGATATACAAAAACAAAAGAAATAACAACAGGAACAATAACAAAAAGACCTCGAATAATAACAACCATAAGAAAAACAGCGATGTCAAGAACAGCAACCACCGTCGAGGACATTCGCCCGTTCACTTCCTTCATCCCCCTCTCATTTACTTCTGCACTCTCCCGTTTCCTTCATCCTCCTTTTGCATTCTTCATCCTCCATCATCCTCTTACTTCCTCCTCCTTCCCTTTCATCTGGGACATAAAAATTCCCGGCAAAAAAATTCTCTCCTCTCGGTTAAAACAAACAACATCCGACTACAAGTGTCTGAATGACATTCTGTCTCTTTCTATGTGTTTCTGTCTCTTTCTATGTGTTTCTGTCTCTTTCTATGTGTTTCTGTTTCTCGCCTCTGGTTTTACTCTCTCTCTGACTATCCCTAATTTGTTGATCCTGTTCTTTGTTTGGTCGCCTCTTCGTCTTTCGTTTGTCCATCCTTCGTCTCTTTGTTCTGTTTCGGTTCATCCTTCTTCTGTTCATCCTGCGACTCTTCATCCTGCATCTATTCGTCGTACATCTATCCGTCTGGCTTCTCTCTGACTCACGTCTGTCCGACCTCGAGTTTGTCGTCGTCCCACCTTTTGCTGATTATGACCTCTCTCTGATGACTTCTGTCGTTTTTGTGTTTTGACTTCCTCAGCTATTTCTGTGTCGACTTCAGTCACTTCTCTGTCTTTTTCAATAATTTTACTGTCTCCTTCCGACGTTTCTCTCCCCTCGCTTAGTTGTTTTTCTGTCCCCTACAATTGTTTCTATTTCTCCTTCACTCAGTTTCTCTGTCTTCCTCAGTCGTTTCTCTGTCTCTTTCAATAATTTCTCTGCCTTATTTAGTCCTTCCTCAGCCTCTTTTTGTCCTTCTTCCTCCTCCTTCCACAGTCTCACTTTGTCCTTTCACTGCCTCCCTCTCATCCTCCTTTGGTTTTCTATCGTCTTCCATTGCCTACCTCTCTCTTATCTCTTCCTTTGTTCATCCTCTGTCTCCTTCAGTACTTCTTCTGCCTCCTTTAGTCTTCCCAATGCCTCCTTTAGTCCTTCCAATGCCTCCTTTAGTCCATCCTTTGCCTCCCTCAGCCCTTCCTCGACTTCCAATTCTCGTTGTTCTTTTTCTGCCTTCCTCTTGTCTTATTTAGCCTCCCTCTGACTTTCACTGTTTTTCCTTTGCCTCCCTCTGTCAATTCTCGTCCTCCTTCAGTCGTTGCTCTGCCTCCATCAGTTCTTTCTCAGCCTCCTTTAGTCCATCCATCTTCAGACCATTCTCTTTCTACCTCTTCCGTCCCTCTTGCCTTCTTCTTTCCTCCCTCTTGCCTCCCTCTTATCCACCCTCTTTCCATCCTTATGTCACCCTCTTTCCTTCCTCCACCTCCTTCTGCTTCTCTTCCTTCGCTTAATGAAATTTAATCATGCCATCCGTCGCCTTTGATGCCGTTGACATTAACCTCCGCCGTTGCCGCCGACACCCGTCTTTTTCTCCATCACCTTCCTCTTATCTTATCTCTCACCCATTGTTTCCTTCTCCCTCTCTTTCTCTCCCTATTCACTATTGCTCTTCCAATCTTCCCACGAGATCCCAACGAACGAACGCATTGAGGTTTATTGTTTTTGGCGAAGAAACGAGAACCTAAAGCAAACCAAAGCTCCGAGTCCAAGGCGAATGTTGCGAATTTTGTCGCAATGTGGCAACGCCAACAACCGGGTGACACTCGGTCTAAATGGTGTCACTCGCATAAAAGTTGAACTTAATTTCGCGTTGCCGGCGTTGCCAACTCACCCTCATCCCTCAGGGCGAGATCTGGTCTCCTTATGTCGCGGCTGGTTTTAGAATTTATTGTGATCTGGTTTTTGTTCGAGGACAATGTTGTTGGAATTTTGGAATTGTTGCTGAAATTGAAATGTTTCGTCTTGTTGTTGTCGTTGGTTTTATTGTTGCTGTTGAATTTCTTGTTATTGGTTTTGTTGTTGTTGGAATTTTTGTTGTACCTAATTTTGTTTTTGTTAAAATTTTTGTTCTAGATTTTATTGTCGCTGGTTTTGTTGTTTTTGGTTTTGGTTTTATTTTTGTTGTTGTTCTTATTTTTGGTTTTATTTGTTGATTTTTGTGTTCATTTTGGAAATTGTTTTTGTTATTTCTGAAATTTTGGTTTCTGTAATTTTTGGTTTTTTTTTGTTATTTATTTTTGTTTCTTTTATTTTTGATACATTTAGTTTTGTTTCTCTTGGCTTCATTTCTTTTGTTTTTATCTCTTTGGTTATGGTCAAATATTGTTGTTGTCATTTCCCATTTTTATTGTTGTCATTACCAGTGTTTTTTTACTTTGTTTTTCATTCCAATTGTTTTTGTTCATTCCCACTATTGTTGTTAATTCCCACTTTCTTGTTAATTCCCTTTGTTGTTGTTCATTCTCATGGTTTTTGTCATTCCCATTGAGTTCTTGTATTTGTTGTCAATTTTTTTTCCATTTCCTTTACTTTTCTTTGTTTTTCCTCTCGATGTCTGTAGCCGAACGAGACAAGGATGAAGGAACAAGTGAAATATGACGGGGGAGATGAGTGAAAAAGAAAGGGAGAGTAGTGAGAAGAGGGATTGAGAAAAGTAGGAGTGAGAAATGGGAGTGACAAAAGTAAGAGAGAGAGAGAGAGAGAGAGAGAGAAAGAGAGATAGAGAGAGAAGAGTAAGTGAAAAGGACTTCTAAACGTTTGTGAAGGAAGCTCCATTAGGTGAAGAGCGGGAAAACGAAGCCCAGAAGAATCATTTAAATGAAAATGCGAAAACGCCGAATGTCAAACGCAGCAATTAAATTAGAGATAAATGGCGATAATGAGAGTGAGAGAGAGAGTGGGAGGGGGTAATAAATAGATATGGTTAGATAGAGAGAGAGAGAGATGTTTATAGGGATGAAAAGGGGAGATCGTTGAATCCCATTCATTCACACCTTGAACCTTGAACACGTGTTGTTTCTGCAGCAAGTGTTGCCACCCTCATTGGTGAAGCAAGTGTTGCCACCATCTCTGAAGGGTGGGGCGAGGACGATTAAAATGTCAACGAAACGCGATACTCGAAATTATTTTCATCGTTATTCTTTTTTTTTTCATTGCAATCGAATGAGATTGTTGGTGAAGATAAGGGGAGAGTGAAAGGAGGGAGAGAGACGAAAAGAAGGTGTAGAGAGAGACGGAAAGAAGGAGTGGAGAGAGATGGAAAGAAGGTGTCGAGAGGGAGAGGATAAATTAACATGTAGGAAGTGAATGAGATGGAAAGAATGAAGAAATGAGATGGAAATTTTCGCTCAAACGATAGGGTGTAATTTATGGACGCGAGTATAAGCAATTACCACAGCCATCAACAGATCAGGTCAAAGAATGAGAGAGGGAGAGAGATAATGAGTCAAAATAAGGATAGTCAGAAGGAGAAGATGAAAAAGACAAAGAGATATGAGTGGGATGGATAGAAGAGAACAAAAAGATTATCAGAAAATTGGCATCGATGGCAATAAAACTAAGGAGGAGAAATTAAATATAAAGAATAAAAGAAGAGGAAGGAAGGAAGGAAGATAAATGAAGGAAGAAAAACGAAGGATGAGAAATTAAGAAAAGGATATCATGGAAGAGAAATTAAGGAAAATAAATTAGGGAATAGAATTTGAGGGACAGAAGTCATGAAAACTAAATGAATGGAGATGAATGGATGAATGGAGAATGGAGGAAAATCTAAAAAAAGAAATCAAAGGATAGAAATCAAAGAAAAGAAATCAAAGCAAAGAAATCAAAGCAATGAATCGAAGGACCAGAAGCCAATAAAAATAAGTATATGAAGAGAAAGCAAGGAAAAAAATTAAAGGAAGGAAGCAAAACGAAGGAATAGAAATCAAGGCAGAGAAATAAATAAAGTTAGAGAAATAAAGTGAGAGAAAAAATAAAAAGAAATCATGGAAGAGAAATGAAGGAAGAGGAACTAAGTAAAAGAAATAATTAGAATGAAATAAATGGAGATGAAAGGAAGAGAAAGAAATTATTGAAGAGAATATCTCAAGATATGATCTCAAGAAATAAAGGATCAAAACCTAGGGAACGATATCAGGAGAACGAATCGAAGAAAAAGAATTAAAAATCAGAATCGAAAAGTTTTCGACAGGAAACAAGAGAAATATAGTAAAAAAAATCATAGGAGGAAATGAGAGGAGAAAAATTAAGAAAGCGGATTCGAAACAGAAATCATGAGAGATTTAAATGAATGGAAATAAATCATGGGATAAGAAACAAAAGAAGGAAAAATGAAAGCAGAGAGAAAAATGAAAGTCAGATGAATGAAGTGAGAGAAATAGAGGAATGAATCGAAGGAAGAGAAATTGAGGAAGGAATCGAATGGAGAGAAATTAAGGGAAGAGAAGAAATAAACATGAAAAGAGAGAAATTGAACGAAGCGAAAGAAATAAACCAAAAAAGGAGAGAAAATAAACCCAAAGGGAGCAAAATAAACCCAAAAGGATAGAAAATAAACCCAAAGGGAGAGAAAATAAACCCAAAGGGAGCGAAATAAACCCAAAAGGAGCGAAATAAACTCGAATGGAGAAAAATAAAGCCGACTGGAGAGAAATAAAACCGTTGTCAGAGAGTAACAAATCCAGTGAAATTCCATTTAAATCCGCACGAGAACACAAAATCCCAACTCGCGGTTGGAATAAGTTCAGAAAGGACGACCGAATGAAGGAAGGACGAGTGAAAAAAAGTCCTGTTCACTCGTTTGGTGTCGTCGTCACCTCGTTAAAGAGGCCGACTTCAGGTTCTTCCTCTTCACCTCTTCATCACTCTCTCTCCCTCTCTTTCTCATTCCTCGTTAACGCGTTCGCTGAACGTAATCGAGCTTCACATTTTCCAAGGTATTTTCATGGCCAGCCAGCGACAGATGATGACAGTTGGTGTGAGGAAGAGGAAGAAAGAGAAAGATAGAGAGATAAATAAAGTGAAAAGCCAAGAGATGGAGTGAGAAAAAAAGAGACAGAGTGAGAAAAAAACGAACAGCGAACGAAAGCGAACAGAACTATAAACAGGCCATCAAAAAGAAGAAGAAGAAGGAGTCCATGGAGCGAAAATAAGTTGTAGTCAATAAATTTTATAATCTGCCGGATCAGAACCTTTTTTACGACGAGTGGCAAATTTTCACAATTACAAAAAAAAAAAACAAAAAACAAACATAAACGAACAACAACAACCAAACATACCTACAAAGGGAATATGAACACATACAAAGGGAATATTAACACACCGATACACCGACAAAGACAATCGTACACAAACAAACAAACACAAATACAAGTAAAAACAGAGAGTGTGTGAGAGAAATAAACGGACACAGGAGACAAACAGATAAAGAGCCGACGAAATGACTGCATAAAAAGACAGTTGTAGAGGGAGAGACCGAGAGAGAAGGAGAGAAGGGAGGGATAGAAGAGAGGGAGAGAGACAGATAAAGAGAGACAGAGAGAGGGAGAGGCGGAGGTGTAGTGAAAGAAGGCCACGAGATGAAATGGAAAATACGGGAGATAAAAATAATAATAAAAATGAGTATTAAATTTAAATGATTTCACTATAAAGAAGGGAGAGGAAAATGTAGGAATAAAATGGAAAAGAAAAAGAAAATCATTCCAAATAAGAAAAATACCAATGAAAAAAATCATCAAAAATAAGAAAAAATACCAGAGTACAAAAAATCATCAAATACAAGAAAAATGTCGAAAGAAAAAAAAAATCATCAAATACAAAAAAATGGAAACACCAAAAACAATCGAAACTCAAAAAAAACAAACACTAACAACAATGATAATACCAACAACAATGATATTACCAACAATATTGACAATTTCAACAACAACAATGACACCAACAAAAACAACAATAATGACCCAAAAAAAAGTACAAAAACAACGCATTCGTCCAGCAAATAAACAAAGGAGAAATTGCGCCGTGAAATGAAGGTCGAAAAAGGACTCGCGAAGCACTTGAGCGGACGCCCACAATATCCCAGGTGTCTCTCACTTTATCTCCCGCTCTTTCTCTTCTCTTCCACTCTCACTCGTTCTTTCTCTCACTGTCAGTTCACCCACCTCAAATGAAGGTCCTGTGAGGCATCCTTCGTTTTCTCCACCTCTTTCTCTATCCTCGTCCTTCTCTCATCCTCCTTTGAAAACCTTTCAAAGTTCGCCGACAACCACTTGAAAATCGTTCCCCAGGTGACAGCAAAATCCACTGTATTGAGGAAGAGTCCAAAAACGACAACTACAAAAAAAACATTAGTATGACAACAAAAATATGACCACAACAACAATGAAAACCAGAAGTGCCCCCTACAACAATAAGAACAACAACAATAGCAGCAATAACCGAAACGTTGATGGGGAGCTAACAATTTTAAATAAAGTCGAAAAACCAGGCAACTACCCCCGAACATATGCAACGAAAATTTAACAGCGACAAAAAAACAAAAAAATAAAATCGAATAAAAAAGGGACAAAATGGGACAAAAAAAAAATGGAGAGGAATAAATGGACAGGGGGAAAAAAGAGGAGTAAAAGAGGGGAGTGGAAAAGAAGAGTAAAAAAGGGGATTGAAAAGGGAGAGTGAAAAGAGGGAATGGAAAAATTGTGAGTTGAAAAAGGAGAATAAAAGAGGAAGAATAAAAATGAGTGTAACAGAAGGGGAGATTAAAAAAGGAATGTGATAAAAAGAGCTTGAAAGATGGAGCGTAAAAAAGTAGAATTAAAGAAGGGGAATATGAAGAGAAAAAGAAGATTCCAATATAAGAGTATAAGAGAAGAGTCATAGAAGAAGAATGAAAAGATGAGAATTAAAGGAGCAGAATGAAAGAAGAAAGAATAAACAGAGGAGATTGACAAGAGATTGAAAGGAGGACAATGAAAAGACAACAGTGAAAAAGGCCGAAAGAGACCTCGAGAAAATGCCAATTAACGTCTCGAAGCAACAGAAGCTGCCTCTCGACGTTGATGGCTGATGGTGGCCGTTGGCGATGGCCGCTGGTGCTTCTCCTAAAAGTATGCAAATGTCGGTAGATCGAAGGCATTTTGTTCACTGTTCTGTTCTTTCACTAAAGACTCGTCGAGTTTTTTTTACTTCCCCCTTGACGTTCATTCGTTTTAACTTTGGTGTCATTTTGTTTATCCCTTGATGTTCTTTCGTGTTTCCATCAATTCATTTTGTTACCTCTCACTTTAACGTTCTTTCTCACTTGATCTCTTCTCATCGTTCTTTCGTTACTCTTCTTTTCATCATCCTTTCTTCCACTTCTCAGTTCCTTCCACTCTTCAACCTTCTCTTTATCGAAGAGTTCTTTTCCTTTATCTCTTTATTCTCTCCTTTATCCAACCATTTTGTCTTTTTTCCTCTTCGTCCATCTCTTCATCCAAATATTCCATTACTTTCCTTCTTTGTCCTTCCCTTCATCTCATCATTCCATCCTTTTCTTCCTTTCCTTTCCTTTCCTTTCCTTTCCTTTCCATTCCTTTCTTCTTCTCTTCTTTCATCCATCCATCCGAACCATTCATTTGTTCGTTTGGAACGTCGATAAAAATGAAAATTCTCGCCTGGGAGGAATTCGAAGTCACAACGAAGAGGCTGGAGAACGATTTCAGGGGGAGGAAGAGGAGGAAAAAGGATGGTTGAAAAGGAAGAAAAAAGGTTGAGGAAGAAGAAGGAAGGAAGCAGAGGGAAGGAAGAAGAGGGAAGAAAGAAGGGAGATGAGGAGAACGTGGGTAGCTTGAGTTGAGCGAGAGAAGTCTGACGGAATGAGAGAGAATTTGAGAAGAGCGAGGAGAGATTGTGGGGTTCGATGCCAGCCGTGGGGCTTCGATAAGGGGCGTGATGAGCATGAAGAAGAATCAGGGGTGGAGCATGAAGAAGAACCAGGGCTGGAGCATGAAAAACAGACCAAGAGGACAGAAAATTGAAGGAGTGGTCGAACTGGCCTCGACGGCTGGCGCTAATGACAGGTGGCTGAGTGTCCGCGTCGACGAACTGAGGACGACAGCGACAAGGGAGGCAACAAACACTGGGGGCGTGTGGTGGGCGGTGGAGAGTTGGAGGTGGGCAGATGGAGGTCGAGGACCAGAGTGAAGGAAGGCAAGGAAAATTAGAAAAAAAAAATTAAGGCGTGATGAGAACAAGACTTGAAGAAAATTAGGCGTGAGCTGGCTGGACTTGAACAAGACCAGAAGGAAGAAGATGTTTTCAAGGCAACAACGTGGGAGGATGACAACAAGGCGTTTGCCTGGAGAAGGACAACAAGAATTCAGGAGAGAAGAAAATAGGCGAGTGAGCTTCAAGGCCAGGGGTTGAGGAAGAGAGTGGGTGAAGGAATGTAGTGTAGAAGGTAGAGAAGGCAATGTAGAGGGTGAGAAATGGATGGTGCAGAGAATGGAGGAAAGAATGGTGTAAAGAATGGTAAAGAAGATAGTGATGAAGATGGAGAAGGGAATGGTGTAGAAGATGATGAAGCGATTGGCGAAAAAGATGTTGAAGAAAATATTGAAGGAAGTGGTAATGAGGATGGTGAAGAGGAAAAGACGCTGAAGTAAATTGTGAAGAAAATGGTAAGGTGGATAATGACAAAAACAAGGACATGATGATGGTGGATGACATTGGTTTGTAAAAAGCGTAGGTTGCTTCGCTCCGACTCGACTCGACTCTGGACATTAATTTGTGGAGACGTCCGTGTCGAGGACAATGAGGAAAATGAAAAGCGTGAGAAATGACTGAGGTTAGAGAAGAAAAGACGAGAGAAGTAGAGGCAAGAGAAGAAATTTCAATAGAAGAGGTGGCAAAAGAAGAGAAGAAAAGACCAGAGAAGATAAAGTTGAACGACGTCGTGGTAAACAGGAATTTGTAAATGAAATGGTGAAGAACGTGTGGTGGATGAAGGGCAGAAGTTAAATGGATTAGGTCAAGGTAAAATATGCGAATGGAGGAATCGAAAGAGAAAAGACATCAAGGTAAATGAAAACTTTCAGAAGAAAAATGATGTCGAACAGAATGGGTGAAGAATTCGATGTAAAACAATTTGAAGAACAAGAATTCGAACATAGACATAGAATAATAAGTTTACTCGGATGAACATATATTTGATCAGAAAGGAAGGAAGGAAAAGGAATTAATTCGAATAGATAGTGGATGAAATCGAACTTAAAGAAGAAAAAAAAACTTGATTTAAAGAAATGTAAAAGAAAATCGAACACAAGATTACAAAATAAAAAATAATGTGAAATAAAATAAAATTGACCACAAAAAAAAAAAAAAAATAATAAAAAATCTGACAAACAGTTAAAAATGAAGTAAAACAAATATATGAATTTAAAAGTATGGAAGAATAAATTAAACCAAACTTCTTCTTTCGAATAGGATAATGACTAATTCGAAGAGAAATAAAATTCAATGTCGACTAGAAAGAAAGTAGATGTAGAAAAATTAGAAAAAAATCGGATAAACAGAAGTCGAACAAAAGGCAGAAGAATCAGAATGGAAGAAAAATAACTCGAACAGGTTGATGAGGAATTTCAAGACTACAAGGACGAAAGGTAGAAAACAAGGACAAAAGGTAGAAGAGAAGGACAATAGATGGAAATAACAAGGACGATAGATAGAAAAGACAAGGACGACAGATGGAAAACAAGAATGACTAGCCAAGGATGACTAAGATAGAAAAATGAATGCGAATGAAGGCAACAGGAATGAAAAGGACAACAGGAACAACAAGGACAACAAAAAGAACAATAGGATGGAAGGATTGGAGCTTCGAGATGAGGAGAAAGTCGACGAAGATGACGTGGTTGAATATGAATATAAAGAAGAAGATAATTAAGATGAAGATGACGAAGTAGAATGTGATGATGAAGTAGAATATGATGATGAAATAGAATATGAAGATGAAAAAGAATATGAAGAAGAAAAATAATATGAAGAAGAAAATGAATATGAAGTGAATAGGTAGAATATGAGACGAAGAAGTATATAATAAAGAGGTGAAATATGTAGAAAAGATCGAATATGTAGGATAGGTAGAAGATGATGATGACGAAGAATATGTTGAGATAAAATTTGATGAAGATGAATAGTGTAAAGACGAGAGAAAAAATATGAGCACAGAAAATGTGATGACGAAGAAGAAAAAAATAAGGACCACAGAGAATATGATGACGAAAGAAATAAGAAAGGCAACTGCGAATATTATGACGAAGTCGACAATGACAACGAAGACGAGAAACCGAGGACTACAAAAAAAAAACCTTTTTCTCCAACCTCCATGAGAACGATGACGACGGCGTCGGCGACTCGTGGAACGGCGGCGACTTTCGAGACGACGATGACGACGTCGACACCGACGCCGACCCAGTGACTGAGTTTTTCTCTCACTCACTCCTTCTCTCTTTCACCCACTCACTCGCTCTCTTTCTCTCATTCACTCTTTTCCTCTTCTCCATTCCACCTGAATCCTGCATCCAGTCCCTAGCGACGAATTTCGCAAAGCTTCAACTTGAAAATCCTTGACTGGAAAAATAAGGATGCAAATCCATGGGGAAACCAGAGAGATGAAGTTAACTAAAGAGAAAGAGAGAGTTGAATGGAGGGGAGAAGTGAGTGACAGAGAGAGAGGAGAAGTTAGTGATAGAGAGAGAGAGAGAGAGAGAGAGGAAAGTTGAGGTATATTGAGTGATGTGAGTTTGAGCGTTTAGAGAATGTGTGATTCGCTTGAACATCGAGTGAAAGCCATTAGAGAGCGGAAACAACCCCCGGAGTCTGGTGCGTAGAGACATTGAAAACATGACACCTTCCAGCATCCCGCTCTCTCTCACTTCCTGCTCTCTCTCTCACTTCCTCTCTCTCTCTTCATCCTTCGCTCTCGTATCCTCGCACTCTCTATTCTATCTCACTCTCCATCCTTCCAGCACAAAAACTCTCTCTTTCGCTTCAGTCTCTACATGACTTTCTCTCCATCAAACCCACTCAATTATCTCGAGTTCTCTCTCTGACTTGTTGTTCTCTCTCCACTGGTCGCTCTCTGACCCGGGCTGTCAATCGGCTGCACTCAATACGCTTTCTCTGATCCCCTCGCCAACTCTCATCCGTTCACCTTCTCTTTTCCCCCCACCTCCCTCCCTCACATCGTTCTAATCTAAAATCAAAGCTCTTCCATAAATTCTCATTTATTTACATTCAACATGGTGAGCCCAATGGATGAGAAGCGAAGCCCTCTTTTTTTGTGTCGTGAGTGAGGAGGCTTTGGAAACTGATGGGAGTGAGATGGGGAGAGACTTTGAAGAGTGAGAAGGGGAGACTTCGAGGAGGAGGGGAGGTGAGATGAAAGGAGACTTTGAAGAGTGAGAAGGGGAGACTTCGAGGAGGAGCAGGAGAGTCGTTTGGGGCTGGGAGTTTCGAGGACATACCTCGATGGTTGGTGGTGTTCTCACCATTCTCGTCGTCATTCTCGTTGTCGGCCTCCGAGGGTTGATAGTCAAATAAGTGCTGGAAATGTAAATAGATTCGGATGAAAGTAAACGCTTGGGCCACGCACAGTGTTGCTTCTTGGCGAACGCAGAATTTCGCCCCCAATTTTCCAAATGCGAGGACCCATGGAGCAAACTTAGGATAGGGATTGAGGGAAAGGACAAAGGAAGAATCCTAGAATGAGGACCTAAGGGGGAGAAAGAACCCAAGAGGATGAAAGCTACTGTTTTGGTATCACGAAGAAAGAATTCTGGCGTTGATTTTGTGGTTCATTAATAACTTCATTAGCCAAGGATACACAACAATTTGTAAAATATGAAACGTGCTTCCGCTTTTATATCACTCTCTTTTCCTCTATCGTGCCCTTGACTTTATTTCACCTTTTTGTGAATTTTTTGTAATTTTCTCTCCTTACCATCGTTCAATTTCTACGTTTGTTTGGTTTTCGTTCTACTTTTGGTTATGGTTTAGGTTTGATTTTGCTTTTGGTTTGGTTTTCATTTGGTTTTCGTTTTGGTTTTGATTGGGTTGTTTAAAGCTTTGATTGGTTTGTTCTCGAGAGTGAAATTAATTCGCTCTCCCTCTCACTCCATGGCCCCCTCTCACTCTCTTTCATACACAAACTTCCTCATCCTCCCGTCTATCACATTTTATTCTCTAATCCTTGGGGAGTTGATTTTTTAAACAATCGTAAAGTTTTCCTCCAACCTTCGCTCTGGGATCTCGAGGTATGAAATTGCTATGGTGGCGAATCATGTGATGATGATTATCTCGATGGTCATGATGACGAGATGAGAAGGAGAAAATCATCCCCTGGGATGGGGTATTTAAGCTTCTTGGCTTTTACTTAGCCATTATTGAGAATGCGATACGAAATAAAAACGAAATAAAGATGAGAAGACGAAATAAAAACGAAATTGAAGACGAAATGACGACGAAGACGAGAAGACAAAGAGAAGATGAAAATAACTTTATATCAAGGTGAAAATCCCAATTCAGAGAAGGAAGAAGAAATGAAGATGGTTTCAAGAAGAAACCTCTTCAACATCTCGATTCGAAAGACACTTGTAACACGAGAAATACTTTACCTATACCTATAATAAGAATTATTTTTCATATTTTTATACACATCATATTTTTTTATATTGTATTCATTTATATATAAAAATTATAATCATAAGAAGAATCATATTATAAGAATTATTTTGATCATATCATAAAAATATTTTTCTCATAAAAATCATTTTTCTCGTTTTTTCTTATATCATAAACATTATTTTTTTCATAAGAATTGTTTTTCACATAGAACAAGAATTATTCTCATATCATATGAATCTCTTTCTCAGAAGAAACTACTCGATTCTATTAATGGAATATTCTTCTTCGTTTAATTGGTTGAAATCACTATTTCTTTGTTCGTGGGCATCTCTTCTTCATGGAAATCTCTTACTACTAAATTTTCCTCACTGAAACTTATTTTCATACTACATTTTCCTCATGCAAACTTCCTTCCTGTGGTTTGTGAAAACATCTTCTTACTATATATAAGAACTCTTTTATCCACTTAGAGCAAGTACTTTTTTAATACTCTTCCTACTCACATCTCTTATTTCATACCAACTTCCTACCCACCTCATTCTGATTCTCCTGAGAGTCCACCTGAGTCTCAGTTATATCCATATTAATTCGCCCCTGATTGTCCTTGCACTTGTGTCCCTTGGACATAGGGACAGACATTGATGAGGAAAGAGACAAAAGGAAGAGAGAGATTGAGACAAACTAAACACAGAAACATAGACAAGAGGGCGTAGGAAAAGAGAACGATTGAGAACAGTAGTACACAAAAGAGTGAACAAAAAAAAGGACGATGTAGACATGAGACAAAAGTGAGCTTCACGAAACGATCAAGAAAATGAACCCCTGAAATCCTTCTACATTCGTAACCATTTAACCATCGTAACCATTTAACCATCAAAATCTTTTAACCGTAGTAAGCTTTTAACCAAGAAAGTCCTTCTTCTTCTTCTGTACCCAAATCCAACAACGATTACCACGAAATCCCATCGGCCATTGGGAATATCCTTTGGTCAAAATGTATTTCGGTGAAGAGGATGAGTGAAGGAAGAAACGATAAAGGATATAAATGAGTGGATTCAGATTGAGTAATGACACGATGACGAGAGACAGAGAGGCAATCAAAATTCACTTAAGTTCGCTAAAGGGTGAGAGGATAAAGAGAGAGGGAGAGAGAGAAGTTAAGGTAGAGTGAGAGAAGTTAAGGAAGAGTGGAAGAAGTTAAGGAAGAGTAGGAGAAGTTAAGGAAGAGTGAGAGAAGTTGAGTGAGAGTGGGAGAAATTAAGGGAAAAAGAGATTGAGAGAACTAAGGAGAGAGTCAAAGCGGAATCCTTTCTCCGTTCTCCTTGAAGGACCTTCAGCTAAAGGTCATCTCATCATCCTATGTGTGTGTGTGCGTTCGTGTTCGAGACTCCTTTGTTAATGGTCAACGACGATGTCGACCATATCGAGGATAATTATATCCTTCGTCAAAACGACCTCCACCATCAATTGTTATTTCCTTCACTCCGACATCGACATCGTTCTCATTCTCATCCTTGCTCTCTATTCGCAAAGTGACACATCGTAGTGTATTATGGCTTAAATGACATGACATTTAAAAGGACATCCATCCATTCGCAGCATCGGTGTGCATCATCGTCCGAGTCCTAGTCGTTGTCGTTATCATTTTCGTCGTCTGCATCCTCTTGTCCGTGTCCGTGTCATGTGTAATGGTGAAGCTTTTAATTTGATCTGCGAGCTCCTGCTGGAAGCCTTCCGACTCAATTAGAAATACAAACCCTAATCCGCCATGCCACGCCCCCCTGAGTCTCCTACCCTTCTACCCTTTCACTGGGCGCTATCCATCCATCCATTCTTCTCTCAATTTATCCACCTTTCTCTCTTCACCAATCTCTCAAATTCTCTAACCCCATCTCTTTACCAATCTCTCCACCTCTCTTTATCCACCTCTTCACATCTCTCCACCCATTTATCTCACGCCATTCCATCCATCATCCGCCCAAAACTGAGCGAACACAAAAACGACACGTTTTCCTCACCATAAGTTGTGCCCTCCACACCATAGTCTAGTCTAGTTGAGTTGGAGTTGAGTAGTTGGCAACACTACTCGTTGGCAACACTGGCAGAAAAGGGTGGGGGGAGGAACGAGTTTGGGGGTAGAAATTTGCATAAATAACTAAAGTGAAAGTGAAGGTCTGCTGTTGCACCAGAGCGGCAGATTATTGCATATTTTACGGAGCGAAAGCATGTTGCATGCAAAATACATACAGAGGATAATGCGAGGTGCAAATGATGAGGTTAGAGGGAGACAGAGAGATGAGATAGATATATATACATAAAGAGGGAGTTATATAGAGAGAGTTAGAGATAGAAATGATAGAAACAGAAATAGATGTGGAGAGATAGAGAAATTAATTGCAACAAATAGAAGGCTACCTAGTGATAGAAGATAGAGATAGAAAGAAGATAGTAATAGAAATATCAACAGATAGTTTGAAGCATAGAAAGATATAAAAGGCCGAAAATTATCTATGGAGAAAAACAACGAAAAAAGAAGGAGACAAAAAGTACCCATAGACTGATGACAGAAAGAGAAAGAATCAGAATATAAAAGGCTACAAATTTATGAAATAATGTTCCAGATAAACCGAGATAACGAAACCCAGAGAGAAAAAAGTGAATAATTTGAGAGGTAGATAGAAAAAGACCTAGAGAGAAAGAGAAAGGCAGAGAAGAAGAGAGTGAGAGAGAGGGAGGGAGAGAAAACTATGGACAGAAATGAGCTTCCGTTGAAGGTGGAATTCGAGTTGCATTGGGAAATTGTGGCAGCGTTCACATGGGATTCTCATGAGAAAATGCAGATGTGTGAAATGAATGGTGAAAGTATAGAGAGGAAGGTAAAAGGTAAAAGGTAAAAGGAGGAAGGTGGAAGGAGGAAGGTGAAAGGAGGATGATGAAAGCATGAAGGAGATGGTATATAGTGAAAAGTGAAGAGAAAAAAGGTGAAAAAGGTCGTTGGATGGATGATCCATCGTCTGGGGACTGGAAACATGGAAACAATGCGTTGTTTGACATTTAAAATGTCTCCTTGACATGTTTTACAGCTGCTCTGTGTGTGTACAGAAGGTTGAGGGTCATGAGGGAGTCATGGGACATAGAGTAGGGTGAGAGACAGAGAGAGGTAGATAGTGTGAGGTAGATAGTGTGAGATAGATAGAATGATGTAGATAGAGTAGAGGAAGTACATGGTTAGGTGACAACGAGTCTGTTTTGCTGCGTAAGGATGAGTATGAGAGTGAATTATTAGTGGAGTTGGGATAAAATTCAATGAGCAACAGCTGATGTTGAATTTAGAATTAAATAATGTGGGAGAACAAGTCTTAGGAAGAGAAATATAGAAATAAAATAGAATACAAATAGTGGAAAAAATAAGGAAGGTGGACAGAAGCTTAAAGAAGATTGAGAAAGTATTATGAAAAATAAGGATAAATGATTATTTAGAAGAAGGAAAGAGAGCTTCGAACTAGAAGGAGAAAGAGTTATGAGAAATAAAGGAAAGAACATAAAAAATATTGAGAATATTTGAATGAAATATTAAACAATAGTGAAGTGGAAATGAAAGCCAAGATTAATGATTGATATATGTATGACGAATGAATGAATGATGAATGAACGAAAGCCAATGGGTGTGAGTGGAATTAACATGCTGGAGAAGAAGAAGAGTTGAGATGATAAATGAAGGTGAGAACTTGTTAAAAGGAGTGCAAAGAATTTTTGAATAGATTTAGATTTGTGGGAATTATGGGAAAATATAAGAAATTGAGAGATTAAATTGAAAAAGACTTGGAATAAAAAAAAAACGTTATTACAAAGAAAAGAAAACATAATATTAAACATGGATTGAAGAATGGAAACTTGTAAAACTCATATAATGATATTTATAAAAATTTAGAACAATAAAATTAAATTGAAAATTAATAAAAATAAATTATATTTCACAAAATAATTATAAAAAGGATTTTAGAAAAAATAATAGAAAATTAATAAAATGATTATATAATTAAAATTTAAATACAGAATTTGAATGAAAACTATGTAATCCATTATTTGAAACATGAAATACTAAAATTCATTCTAATAAATACGGAAATAAAATGCTTGAAATACCAATAAAAATAGGAAAATGTACTTGAGAGAAATTTCTCTCAAATCGAAGATCAAAAACAAGTCTCAAGTCGCACAAGGACACTCAAGGACTCATCGTGAACGCCATTTAATCTTCTACATTGATCTCTTCACATACACTTGAACACTCGCATCAACACATCAACACTTACACACACACATTTCTTCACTTCGATCTCCTCGTTCATCCTTCGATTGCGATTTCGATTGAACGAACGAATTCCTTCAGCAGCAGTTATTTTCGCTTAGTTTCTAATGCTCGGTCGTTCTAAGTGTTCGTTCGCTAATATGTCGCTGAGTGTGTGTGAGTGTGTGTGTATGTGTTTGTATGTGTGTCAATTGTTGAGTGTGAGCGCAATTAAAGCGACGCCATTAACAATTACAACAACATTAATAACAACAACTACACCAATAATAATACAATGTTGTTGCTGTTTACACGTTTACACGATTTTGCCTTTGCTTCGCTCGTTTCGCTCGATTTCACTTACGCGCCATATTGTTTGACAATTTGTTGTAATTGTTGTTGTTGCTATTGTAGTTGTTGTTGTACCAATCCCTCTATTCCCCCGTGTTATCATTCTCTCTCTCTCTATCTCTTTCTATTTCACTCCCTAACTCTCGCTTCATTTCTCACACTTTCTCTCTACCTTTCACTCTCTTCCCTCTTCTCTCATCCTCCCTCTCTTTTCCCACCAGTCTATCTCTCTCTCCCTCTTGATCTCGCATCCTCTCCCTTTCTCTCTTCATTTCTTCCTCTCTTTCTCTCTTACACTCTCGTTCTCTTTCTCTCTGGCACCGTTTGCTGCCGTTTTAATTTATGTTTTTATGACTTGTATTGTTGTTAATATTGTTGTTGTTCACTCTTCATGTTGTTCTTCACATTCTCGTCGTTGTTGTTCAGGTTCATTTTCTTCTTGTTATTATGTTGTTATTTTTGTCGGTATTGTTTTTTTGTCCTTCTAGTTATTATTGTTTTGTTTTTATTATTCTTGTTATAATTGTTGTTGTTCTTATTATTATTTTGATTGTTGTTGTAAAGCATTTAATTCCTTCTGGAATTTCTATTGATTCGTTCGTTGCCAACCGTCGTCAATCGGTCGATCGCAATTTTCTCTTTCTTCTCCTCCTCCTTCGTCTTCCACCCTTTTTCTCCCCACTCGACATGACCAATTGCAGGTGTTTGTATGTATGTATGTGTGTGTGTCATATTCATTCACTCACAAATACATAAATATTGAAAGCATTTAATTTTGCGAATTATAATTAATTTTTAGTGCCATTTGTGGAGCGAATTATGTGAAAACTTTTAACTTCAATCAGGTTGTTGTCGTTGTTGTTGTTATTGATGTATTGATTGCTATCGTTGTAATACTAATTCTTGTTGTAATAACGACTAGTTGTTGTCCTACTCTTTGTTGTTGCAATGATTGTTATCTTAATTGTTTTCGTGCCACTTGTTGGTTTTGTTTGTACAATGTCATGTCCTGTCGTCCATTGTTATTCTTCCAATGAATAACTCATTAATTGTTGTTGCAAAGTAATTAAGAACCTCGAACGACTTCCAAGGACTTCAAATTGAAGGGTTCGAGGATTGAGGAAAGAAAGGAATTTATGGGAATTTTAAAGGATTTTTACAACGTTTTCATATGAAAAGAGTAATTGATAAGGGTTGTTTGAAGTTTCTTAATTGATTAATGTTTAAGACTAACGTTTTATTTTTTAAGAATTCTTTTAAAAGTCTATATTTGGCAAAGAATGAAGTATTGATTAATGACAAATTTTTCAGGATATTTTTCGCTTCTTCTAAAAAGAAGAAAATATTTTACTTTAACATTATTTTGTTTTATATAAAAATCTTTCTTGCAATATTTTGTATTTCTATCAAATATGAAATAATATTTTATTGTAATGAAAGGAACAAAATATATATTTTTTTGATTTTATTCTCAAGAAATAATTTGTCAAAAAAATATTTTTCTTTAATAAAAGATCAGAAAAAATATATAACTTTATCCAGAAGAAATAATTTTTTATATATTTTTCGAAGCTTTTAAAGAATTTTTTAAAATAATATGTACATAATGATATATGCATTTTGTAAAAAATAAATAATTTCCTAGAAATTATTTTCTTAGAATTTACTTCTGCTATTTCAAATTATTTTCCGAATTTTTAAAGACATTTTTCAACCTCAAGAATCATATGAAAAAATTCCTCTCCTCTCAACTGATGTAAAAACTCATTATTTGTCACTCACATCGCATCCTTTTCTTCTTCTTCTTCCGGCCATTGTCGTCGCCATTTTGTGTGCGACGACAAAGAAGAAGAATATGAGAAACACCTTTTCCGTTTATAGAGATGTTGTTTGCACAGCGTTTTACCGCCGACAATGTCAAGTCGTGCGAAATGAGCACGACTATTACTTCCGTCTCATGGGAAAATACCTTTTCTAGTACTTTTTTTTCAAGTTTTTGCCATTTGGGTTTTGAGGAATTTTCATTTGGTTTTCATTTTGTCATGGAATTCAAAGTTTTTACCCAATACTTATATAATTATTTGTTAATATTCTTTTTTGCCTTATTCTTAACTAGTCCTATTTCTAATAATACTACTATTTCCACTACTATTTCTACTACCATTTCTACTACTATTTCTACTTTTATTTTATTTTATAATTTGTTTGACCGATTTTTTAATTTTTTTTATAATTTCTTTTAATAATTGTTTTCCTACAATTTTCCCCCTCTTTTTATTATTTTCTGATTTAATTTAAAATTCTGTTTTTAAGTCTACTATTATACTTCATTCCTTTTCTGTATACTCCCTTTTACACTACTATGTTATTCACTTTTTTCATCAGCTACTTTATTCTGAATGCATAATTTCCCACTTAATTTTCTTATGCTGAAAGACTGTTATATTCCATTGTACTCTTATCAACTCTTTTTTCTATCTACTACTTTTTTAACCTCCGCAATTTGAGTCCTCTCTTATTTGCTACTCTCCTTTCAGTTCACTCATTTGTGTCATCTGGTTTTTTCCTCAATCTTCCGATCTTTTCTGCTGCCTTTACCGATCTACTCCGCATTTTCCACTTCAATGATTTTTGTTTTTTTTGTTTGTTTTTCACACCCATCAGGTTTTCTCTAACAACTGTATTTTTCTGCAACTCGTGCGTTTTTCGCATCCAACATTACTATTTCTGTTTTTACTGTCTGCTCCTTCTCCGTGTTTTTATTATTACTCCTTTTTTCTTTTACTGCTTTCTTCTTTTACTTCTTTTTTCTCTTACTCTTTTTTTCTTTAATTCCATTTTTCCTTTTACTCCTTTTTTCTTTGTTACCCATTTTCTTCTTCTTTTCCACCATGTTTTCCTCACTCCACTTTTCCAATTGACTCATTTTTTCTCATTTACTCCATTTTTTCTTTTGCTCCCTTTTTCTCTTTTGCCTTTACCCCTTTTACTCCAGCAGTTTTTCCCATTCTGGTTTTTATCAGTTTCTTGCTCTTCTTCGCATACTTCCGGGATTCGTTGCAATTTCGAGTTTTTAGTTTTTTTCTTGTTCGTATCTTTTTGTTCATTTTCTGCTGCGCTTCACTTCCGTCTCTTCTGTAGTTTGCTTTCTCTCTTCGTCTTCGTCCTTGCTCTCTCCATAGTCATCCTCACTCTATCCTTCTCTCTACCTCTTCCTTTTCTCTCTCTCACTCTACTTTTTCTTTCCCTCTTCGTTATGACTCACCTTCCTGTCAGAGGTTCACTATCATATCCTTCTCAACCTCTTCCCATCTTCATCTTCTCTTCCTCCTTTCCTCCTACTCTTCAAGCATTCTCTCTCTGCCTCCCTTCAACCTATCTCTCTCTCTCAATCTTCTTCAACCGCTGTTTTTAAATGGTTTTCCATTCGTTCATTTTGTGGTTTCTTTTATCGTTCAATCGTTCGTTCGCTCATCGTTCAATCGTCGTTGGCTCGTCGTACTTTCGTCATTCAGTCGTCATTCGATTCGCTCTTCATTCGTTCGCCCTCGTCCCTCGTTCCAGCGTCTTCCGTTCGCTCTTCATTCATTTCTTCCCTTGTGATCCTTTCCCTCGTCATCCTCCCTTCGTTCGTTGCTCATCGTGCGTCGCTCGACGTTGTCGCTTCGTGCGAAGAGCATTTCCGGTTGCCTGGAGCGAAGATGGCGATAGTGTCATGAGACCGAGATGGATGAATGAGGGTGCAGATGGAAGTGAAGCGAGAAGGATGAAGAGAGAAGGATGAAGGAAGAAGAGTGAAGGGAGAAGAGTTAAGGAAGAGAACTGAAGGAAGAAAACTGAAGGAAATGGAGTGAAGGAACAGGAGTAAAGAAAGTAGAGGAAAAAGTAGTGAAGAGATTGAAGTCTGAAATGAGATGGGGCCAACGTTTGTGTGATGAAGTGTGCGTGGTAAAAAGTGTGAGAGGTGAAGATTGCGAGAGGTAAAGAGTGGGCGAGATAAAAAGTATGAGAGATGAAAAAAAAACACGTTGATGAAGAGTTGATTTCGGAAGTATCGAATGGTGGCTGAAAATCTCACGTTTCCATTTCGTTTTAATGGAAACTTCACGATAGCTTCCGCTTCACACATCATCTGACTTTAGTCGCTATCTATCATTCATTTTTCATTCTTTTCTTCACTCCTTTTGCTGCTCTCTTTCTTAATATCTCAATATATGCTTGAACCTTATTTTTATAATTTTTCTTCAGAATTTCAATATTTTTTCGATCTTTCACTGAAGTTTTCCCTCTGAATTTTTCATTATTCTTATTTAATTTTTATCTACTTCAGTATTTTCCATCTTCCTTATAAATTTTCACAATTTTTAAAAATTTTTCTCTTTCTTATAAAGTTTCTATCTTCCTTCTCTGTTCCTTATAATTCATCACTCTACCTAAAAATTTATTTTTTCTTTGATCTTTTCTTCCTTCTCAGATTTCTTTCCTCTTCCTCTGAATTATTCCATCCACTTCAAAATTGTTCTCTCTTCCTTCAGAGATTTACCTCACTTCCACAGAATTTTCTCTCTTCCACAGAAATTTCTCTCTTCCTCAGAGATTTCTCCACTTCTATGGCATTTTTCCATCATCCTTCGAATCACTATTTCTCTATTCCATTTCCTCTATTGCTCTCTATATATTCACGGTATTTATTTTGATATTCATGACCATCGTAAAGACTTCCTTTATCATCAATGCCATGAGCGATTTCTCTTCCTCCTGTTACTCCCTCCTCCTTCATCCACCCACACATTATAATCATTATCGTCGTTACCTTCACGCTTTCTCAGGCCACCATAATCATCATCATAATCACCATCAACGATGTCATCAATGGTGTTTCTCGAGTTGTCAACGTCGTTTTCGTTGTCGTCAAACGTCGTTTTCGTTGTCGTCAAACGTCGTTTTCGTTGTAGCCAACGACCTCCTTGTCGTCATCTACCACACCCCAACCGCCATCGATCTCACGACACCAAAGACCACATCATCATCCCTCTCACTCTATCTCACTCTCTCCCTCTCACACTCACACTCTCCCTCTATCATCGTGTCCATCAACATCGTTCATCGTTCCCAACAGCTTCATCAGCCTCATTCATGAAGTACGTGACAAAACGAACGGAAATGAAGAAACGGATATTGCTAACATATACTCAACACACACACATACAGACTTAACTCACACACATACACACACTCACTTATACAAATACACAAAGCGACACACACACATACAAACTCTGAGACTCGAATTTCTATACGACGTTTGCTTTTAATAACGTTTTTTTCTGGTGGTGGGTTTTTTTTTAAACTGGGTTTTCGATTGTCTTTTATAGAAACTTTGGTGAATTCGGCTGGTTGTTCGGATATGCTATGGTGTGGTTATTTAAAGCTTCTCATATGTATAACTAAGCATTCTGTTGTTAAAAATGTTGTTGTTAAAAATTTTGTTGTTATAGAACTTAAAATGTTGAATTCTGGTTTTAGTTGTTGATGATTCTTTGATTAGGAGTTGGTGATGAGTTATTTCTCAACCATAAATCGTGGGTGGGTTCATCTTTGTGGAGGAGAGTTAAATATTATTTCGAATGCATTTGTCCTTAAAAGTTGCTTCTTCAAAAAACGATTGAGGTTAATTAACAAAACCATGATCGCTTTTTCGAATGTACTTTGACATATTCTTTCTCCACTCCCTTCTCTTTTTACTCGTTCTCTTTTCACTCGTTCTCTTTTCACCTCTCCTCCCTGATTCGTTTCTGAAAATACCTAAGTAAAACTATTAAATTCCCCGAAATTTCAACGAAAATTACACAAGAAACTACAACAAAAAACAACCACCAGAACAACAACAAACGAATAACCATCAGAACAACAACAAATCGAATAACCACCAGAGCAACAACAAATCTAAGAATCGAACAAACAATCGTTGCACTCATCAAAGAAAAAGTCGAAGACGTGAAGTAGTGGTAAAAGGATCAGAACCGGAAGTAATGAAGAAAGTTGAGTGGAAGATCATAAGGGAGGGAAGGGAAAACGAGAAGGAAGATCAAGGGAGCGAAGGGGAAAACGAGAAGGAAACAACCAAACAGATGTTGAGAATCGAGATGAATTTAATCGAATCTCTAGTAAATATTTGCATTTCCTGCCGATCGATGTTTGCTTGCATAAGTGAGAGAGATAGGGAGAGAGAAAGAGTGAGAAGTAAAGGGAATGAAATGAGAGGAGAAAAAGGGACAGAAGGAAGAGAGAGAGAGAGAGAGATAGAGAATCAGATTGGTGAAGGAAGAAATAAGTTTTCACTCTGCTTGTGTGTGAGCCTTAAATGCATCCTGTGTCCGTCCATCTGTTTGAGTCCTTCAGCCCTTGCAATCGCAAAAACATTATTTGATTTCGGAGCAACATGTGGGATCGAAGATAGGATTCTCTGCAGTGAGAAAAAACAATGTGAGAATTCTTTAGAAATTTTATAGAAAAATATTAAATTAAATTAAAATAATTTACACACCTAAACGGTTATATGAAAAAATGTTAAATGAAAAATATTGGACTAAAAAGTCAATCAAATAAAATTATAAATAAATAAAAATTTTAAAATGTTCTCGACATTTTTTATTTTTTAAACAAATTTGACATATTCAAATCCTAATAATAAAAATTATGAAATGAAACAATTTTGAAATAAAAAATGGAATTTAAATTAATTCAATAAAAAATATAAATAAATAAAATAAATTAAAATAAATACGAAAAGAAAAACATTATTTACAATATTTTAATATATAAAATTGTATATATAAAAGGTACATATGAAATGATAAATTTAAAAAATATTCTAAAAAATATGAAATTTAAAAAAATGTATACATAAAAATCATAATATAAAATAATATAGTGAATAGTGAAATTCAAAATTTATTAATACCAAATAAAAAATTTAAACAAAATAACTTCAAGTACAAAAATGCAAAAAAATAAAAAATATATTTGTATATGTTGATATTTTCACATGAACGATTTTTATGAGATTTCTTAAAGCGTGAAAGGAGAATTTCTCAGAATCACAAAGGTACCCGCATGTTCTAACTCTCACTGTATCATACTCTCTCTATCTCTCTACTTCTCTCTCTCTCCTTCTCTGACCATCATCAATTTATTTCGGTTTCATGATAAGAGGAGGAGACCACGAAGGATTCCGGTGGACAAAGGATCCCTTGAACTGAGCAAAAAAAATATGTCGATTTCGTATTCAAATTTGAATTCAAATTTGTATACGACTGAAATTGTTGAGAGAGGGGAAGAAAACGGGTTGAGAGGGTTAGAGATGGAGACGAAGGATAGAACGGGTTCGAAGTAGAGGAAGAAAAGGGAAATGGAAGGAAGATGCCACGAGGATTCGATGATAGCTGGGGAATCATAAAAGGAAGCGATCGAAAGAAGCGGGTGAAATGCAAATGCGAGAGTTGTTTGTTGTTGATATTGATGTTGTTGTTGTCATTCTTGTTGTCTCTGGTATTATTTTTGTTGTTGTTGTTGTTATGGATGTTGTTGGTATAAAATTTGTTGATATTGTTGTAGTTGGTCTGGTTATTAAAATGTTTCTTGTTACTCTTATTTTCGTTGCTTTGTTTTTATTATTATTTTTTAATATTAATTAATATTAAGTAATATTTTTATTATCATGATGGTTGTTGTTAGATTTCTTGTTGTTGTTGTTGTTTTGTGCACTTCTGAAATAACACAATACATTAACAACAACAAACAAGTAAAACAGCAACATGAAATAAAACAACTACTTGAAATAAAATAGAAACAAATAATAAAACAACAAGAGCAAAATAACAACAATACGCAAAAAACCAGACACATGAAAAAATAATAACACATCGATTACTATTGGTAAAATCATAACAACAACAACAAAGATTACATGGAGTCACTACAACAACAACTCCCATGATTCCTTTAAAAGCCCTTCCTTCTTGCAACATGAAAACTGAGGGCGTATGCAAATGTATTTATGCATATATATATTGGTTGTGTGTGTGGGTGTGTGTGATGTTTGTGTATGTGTGTGTGTGTGTGTGTGTGTGCGTGGGAGTTACAAGATAGTGTCAATATTCGAGCAGAGTTGTTGTTGATGATATTGTTTCAGTTGTTGTTATTATTGTTAAATGTAAGCAACAGCATTTCTTTTGTTATCATCATCATCATCGTCATCATCATTGATTTCGTATTGAACAACAAGAGAGAACAAGAGAGAGTGAAAGATGGAGTGAAAAAGGTGAAGAGAGGATGGTGGAGTGAGAAAGATGTATAGAGGAAGATGTATAGAGTAAGAAGGAGATCGAAATACGAAAAGCAGAATAGAAGAGAGCAAAGTAAACTGTTAGGGGGAGATAGGGATATGTTAGAGTGAAAACTACGTCTGAGTTTGTGCATGTAGAGTGTTTTGGTCTGTGCAACTATCGAAGAAGCGAATGCTTGTGTCAACAATGGACACGTGTTCTCGGCTTTATCTTTGCTTCTTGGTATTCTCATTCCCTTCATCTCTCAAACAAACATTCAAATCCATACATCTAACCCACATTTCAACACACTTTTACAAACCCATACTAACCCACAGAATCTCACACAAACCCGTGCAAACTCACAGAAAACCACACACACATATTTGCAACTACCTCACTAACATTGGAAATGCATACATGAATTTACTCAGTTGTGCACAGAGGAATTTATGTATGTATGCAGGGATGTATATATGGATTTATATTGAACACATTTGCACATCAATCGTTTGATCGGTTAATGCATTTGCTATCGGTATAATTCCAATAACAAGAAAAGCAACAATGACTATGCTATTTTACAACAAGAACTGTACCATTTTACAACAACATCTATAACATTTAGAACAACAATTTTACTATTTTACAATAACATTCTTACAATTTTACAATAACATCCTCACAATTTTACAGTAACATCCGCACAATTTCATAACAACGTTCTTAAAATTTTTTACAAAATATATACAATTTGCCAAGAACATCCTGAAAATTTTACAATAATGTCCATACCAATAAAAACCCAAACACTACTTTGCAATTTTACAACAACTAATTTGCAATTTTACAACTTTTCCATTTCACAACAACAACGTGATCTTCCTACCACAACAATAATATTTGCGTTTGCTCTAAAACCATGAGTTGGAAAACAATTGAAATTCAACAACAATTCCTTCTACTAATAATAACAAATCCACTAACAACAACAAAATTTATACCATCTACAACAACAACAACAATGAGAACTATACCATTATCTATAATACATATATATTTACTAATATAAGAAGAATAACAATTATATTGTCACTAAGAAGATCATCATCATCCACATTCTACTGATAATCAAAGTCTGCCGTATGACTTTCTTCTTCTCTACTTCCTTCCTCTATCCATCTATATCTATTCATCTTCTTCTAATTATTTTGTTCTCCTTCTACCGAGCTCTATTCGCTCCTTCTACCATTGTTCTTCATCATCTACCTTCGCTTTAATCAATAGATGGAGCATGAATCAACAGATAGAGCGAGAATAAGTCAATAGATAACTAAAACAATAGATAGGTAGAACTAAATCAATACATAGGGAAAGTTAGAAGGATGTATATGGAAAGCTTGAACGAGAATTAGATATGAAGTTCAAGGATTTTCTCCTTGGAAAGTCAAATTTCTGCCTCTAACT
This sequence comes from Coelopa frigida, assembly GCA_017309665.1. Classification (NCBI taxonomy): domain Eukaryota; kingdom Metazoa; phylum Arthropoda; class Insecta; order Diptera; family Coelopidae; genus Coelopa; species Coelopa frigida. Next base: position 35,210,637 of record CM029565.1, read on the forward strand.
CGAGATCAAGCCTTTGATTTGCATATGAAAGCAATTATTTTCATCTCACCATTGCTGGATTGAAGGGAATGGATGGAAAGGTAGATGAAACTAAATGACGATATCTAAACTATCTGTCAAAGAGACTTTGGTTTGAGTAAATTATCTGAGGTTTGAGTGAAGGGTTTTGGATTTGAGTCAAGGGTTTTAGATTTGAGTGAAGGATTTATGTTTAAATGAAGTGTTTTTGGTTTGCGTTAATTACCTTGGATTATATTGAAGGGGTTAAGAAGCGAGTCAATGGGTCGATTGTGTGCTATAGAAATTCTAATCTAATCGTTGACACATGACCAAAGTAGTTTCAGTAGTGAAATTTATTGCCCAAGGGGGATAAACTTTATTATTATAAAGTGGATAGTGACAAAACTGCGAGAAGAAGAATAAGTCTGTTGATGGATGAATATGGTAGATTTTAAGATGCAGAATACAAATTATGGGACAATGTTCAAATATCAAAACTCTTGTGAGATTCGTTAGTAATAATCTGGAACAACTGTTTCATAAGTGATACAAAATTATATAAATTTCTTATCTAAAGAGGCAGAAATCTCCAAATGTCAAATATTTCTAAATTTTCAAAAATCCATGCAAATATCTTCGTCAAAACCTGATTTCTGGAACAAATTATTATGGTCAGCCTTAATTTTGGGTATTTGTGGCCCAGCAGACGACAGAAACTTCTGTTAAAAATTATCGTCATCAACAGGAGAGAAAATCAAAAAGAGGAAACTTCAAGAAAATATAGAGAAAGAGAGAGGGGGAAGAAGGGAAAAAGAGAAAGAGTGAAAAATAGAGAGAGACAAATAAGAATAACCAACGAATGAGACAAAACACATCAAGGGCAGCCACTGACAAATCATTGGCCATCAGAGATTTTCAAAGGACTTCAGAAACAAAAACCACACAGAGTTAATTACATTTTTACTCTCGCTCTTTCAGTCGCACTATCGCTCTATCTCTTTCTTTCTCTCTCTCTATCTCTCTTCTCTGACCCTCTACAGTTTTCTCTCTGCTGCTCTATTTCTATCTCCGTCTCTCTCTTTCGCCTTTGATCACTTTTGGTCGCCCAGTGGACGTCGTTTTTGATAGTTTTCGTTTTTTTGTTTTCTTTGTTCTTGTTTTAGTTTTTGGTTTGGTTTGTTATTCCTGTTTATTTTGTTGTTGGTTTTTATATTTGTTTTTATTTTGTATTTTTGGTTCATTTTTTTTGTTTTTTTGTACTTGTTGTTCCAGTGATTGACATATTGCTGATGATGTCCTCAGTGACTATCAGTTGGTCGAATCCTTTGAATCATCAGCTGCCTCAGCTCAATCAATGTCGTGTCCTTTGAGTGAATCCTTTGTTCCGTTTTTGTCCTTTCCTTTCAAATTCTATGAGCTTTGACTTGAGTCGATTTCTTTCTCAGCGGTCAAATTGATGTGGTTTGACTTCAATTTGTCAAAAAAATCTAAAAAAAAGAAAATATATATCACATAAAAGATAAAATCACAAAAAACTAAAAACTATAGGTATCCTAAAATTTAGGAGAGAAAAAAAAACATTGAATAAAAAAAATATATTAAAAATATATATTAAAAATATATATTAAAAAAATATTTCAAAAAAATAGGTTACAAAAAATTAAACAACGTAAAAAATTCCACAAAAATAAAAAGTCCTTACAATAAAAACTAACAACAACTAAATCTGTTTCCCTACAACAATTTCAAAGTCAGATCTATTATTCAACGAAACATGTTTACAGAGGGAATAAAGAGAGAAAGAGACGATGAGATAGATGAAGAAGTAGTGAGAGAAGAAGACAGAGATTGCGATTGACAAAAAAAAACTACTAGAGAAAAAAAACTGAATCCCCCAGCATGGCGACAGCTGAGCAAAAATGGCGTTTGTCGCATGTGTTGTAAATTATTTATGTCGTTGTTGTGATTCTTTTGGTTCGCAAGAAACAGATTCAAACAAATACACACACACATATTCACTTTCTCTCTCACACACACATGCGGTGACATATGGTCACGAAATAAGAAATACACGCAACAACAACAAAAAGGACATGCAAAAACCACACACAACCATCATTTACAAAACCATCAGACACAGACACAAACACACACCTACATGGGATGATCCGCAAACTTACACACAACAATCAGTGCCAAACTTACTCACACACACACATGCATACGCCCACACAAAACGCCGCTGTTAACGCCCTTGCCACGCCCCTTTTCTCCCACGCCCACGCCATTCATCGACAGGCTGTCGAGAAACGCGAGACGCTCGATTTTCGCCGCCTTCGAGTCACGTGACAACGACGACGAGCACGACGTGGATGATGAAGACGATGAGAAGGAGAGAGATAGAGGATGAAGGAGATGAGAGGTTGAAGGAGATGAGAGGTTGAAGGAGATGAGACGAAGGTTGAAAACCAAACTTGGCGGACGAAAATGACGATGTGGAGGATGAGACGATGATGAGAAGGACGAAGGCTGAAACGAGAACGACGATTTAGATGAGGACGAGGTCTGCGATGAGGACGTCGTGTGTGATGAGGACGACGACGTTGATGACGACGAAGATAAAGACGAGGAGGACGAAAAGAACAAGGGGACGAAAAGAACAAGAGGATGAAAAGAACTAGAGGATGAAAAGAACAAGAGGATGAAAAGGACGAGGAGGACGAAAACGACGTGGGGTACGAAAATTATGAGAAAAACAAGGAGTACAAGGAGAACGAAGATGACGACTGATCCTGGCAACAGTTGAGCCTGATGCACAACCCGCCCCGCCCCTTTTTACCGCCTTCGTTCTCGTCTCTTCATCTCTTTCTCTGCTTCCACTTACGATTTCTACTCGTTCTCTTTCGTCTGCCCTTTTATTTATTTTTGATTCTGAAATATTTTCTCATCATTCTGGAGTTTTTTCCAATTTTTGATTCTGGTATATTTTCTCAACTTTGGGCGAATTTTTATCTCCTTCATTTTCTCAATAAATTTTATAGCTTTCTATAGAAATATAAATCGAATTTCCGACTAAGGGAAAATTCATAAAATCATGAAATTTAATGATAAATAATACATATTTTTATACAAAGAAATATATTTCAACAATTTTGAATTTATACAATTTTGCTATTGTTAATTATTTTTTAATAAATTAGTTATTTTATTTAAATTTTTCTTATCATTCAACTTGATAAATTTTTAGGAAGAATAATTTATTTAAAATTTTAATTTAAAATTAAAATTAAAAAATTGCAACAACTCAAGAAATTTTCTTCTCATCAAAAATATTTTTGTCTTCAACAAAAAAAATATTAATTATTTAATATAAATGTTTAAATAAAATGTTGTTTAAATCATTAATTTAAATTATATTCTTTTTTTATTGAAATGTCTGTATAACAAAAAATTTTCAACATAATCCAACCTTAATGTGACATTTTCCTTTTTGTCTTTTCCAGGTGAGTTCTAAAAACAAAGGTCAGAGGATCCGAAGAAGGACCCAAATCCATGTGGCAAGTAGAAAATAGCAATTTAACTAGCTTCAAACGGCCTCCACCCAGCATCCGGTGGCCGCCTCTGTGCGTGATATCGAACATGGCTGGGCTCCATCGGCCTCAATCGACCGACATCAGCATCGGTCGATCCCCCTCTGACCCCGCTCTTCCGGCCCTCTCTTTTGATCTCCACCTCTCGACCTTTCCTTTGACCTTTCTAGCCTAACGAAGTTTTTGACATTTCACTCGAAACTCGTGAAACTCGAAGGCAGTTGACGGAAAATCAAAATTTCAAAAATCGAGATGAGGGAAACAACAAAATAAAAGGGGAAAAATCAACAGCAAGTGTCTGGAAAAAATAAAAAAAAAGAAATGAAAAGGTGAAAGAAGAAAAAATATTGGATGAAAAAAAGCAAAAAAATATTGGGTGAAACAAAAAATGTGGGAGAAAGAAAAATTGTGGGTTACAGAAAAAATGTGGGTGAACAAATAAAAGTGGGGGGAAACAACTAAAAAAGGTGGTCAGCAACAGTAGGTGGAGCAAAAAATAGAGATAAAAAAATCAGATTAAAAAAATAGGAAAAAACAACACTTGGATCAAAAAAATGAGAGCAAAAATTGAAAAAAAAGTGAATAAAAAATTTAAATAAGAAATAGGAACAAAATAACGGTTTAAAAAATATAGGAGCAAAAAATTGAAATAAAAAAATGGGAACAAAAAAATATATCAAACCATTTTTTTTATGAATATTAATATTTTGTTATGGTTATTTTTTTCTTTTTTCTAAAAGTTTGCAACAAAAATTGCATTAAATGTTAAAAACCCACAACATATTCTAAAAATAAACCTATTTCAATAATAAAAACAAAAAAAAAAAACCTGAAAAACTAAAACTGCACTAAACAACTTAGGAAACACCTACAACATTTTCTACTACACTTTAACTACTACAAAATACATGGAGAAATACAATGAAAAAAAATAACAACAGGAAAAATATGAAAAACAATAAATTGAAATAAAAGTACAAGAAGAAAAATAAAGTGAGAAAAATAGAACAAGAAAAATACAACAACAAAAATACAGCAAAGAAAATACTAAAACTACAATAATAAAAGTACAACAATAACAAAAGTACATCGAGAAAAATCCAACCAAATGAAATTTGATTCGAACAATGTAAAATTCGACAACAAGTAGAAAAACAACTACAATGTCTTCTACAACAAAATCCACTACAATCTCTCATACAACATCGTTTACAAAAACATCAACTGCAACCATACCAACTACAACAATAACAACACAATCTATAACAACATTCTCTACAACATCCACAACAACAACAATCACTGTAACAGCAACAACAACAATAACAACGACCATACTATTTTAGCCATAAACTCCTGTAATGGCCAAATGGTGACGAGGCTTGAAAAAGTTGGTCCAAACTGTAAACGGTCAACGATTCAGCTGATGGTTATAGGTTTTTTTGTTGTTGTTGTTGTTTTTATAGTTGTTACTGTTTTAAATCATTTTTTTGTTGTAGTCCTTTTTGTCGTTGTAGTTTTTATTTTTGTGGATATTTTTTTGTTCATGCCACTATTGTTCTTGTTGTTTCTGTTACTTTTGTTACTTCATGGTGTTGGTCAAATTAATAAAATGAAAACAACAACAACAAAAAATATTGTGAATGGACCTCTAACAACAACAAGAGCAGAAAGTAACGATGGACGATGAAGCAAAA
>CM029565.1:35216023-35234240 GCA_017309665.1 Coelopa frigida
TTTTCCATCTCATTTTTCTCGATTTCACCACTTGTCGTCGCATGTGGTTTCTTGTTCTTAATACCAGAAACTTGTTGTTATTTTTTGTTGTTGTTTTTATTATTTTTCTTAGTTTTTGTTATTGCAAATCACACTTCCGTTTTCGGTTACGCCTTGGGTCCCACGTCGATTTCTCTTCATCTCGTTTCGTTTCGCTTGGATACGATTTCGAACTCAATAAAAATACATCGCCGTGATTGAGTGGAGGCCTCTCGCTCACTCTAGATTTCTTTCTCTTTCTCTCTCTCTTTCTACCACTCTCTTCTCTTTCTCTCATTTCTTCACCCTCTCGCTTTTTCGCTGGATTTTTATACAGTTTCAATTGTTGTACATAAATTTCAAGAGCTCTCTTCCTCATCGTCCTCTTTATTATTTGTATGTATATATAATATACATATATGTGTTTGTATGTATTTTCGTGTTTCCATGGCTCCCTAGAGAATATGAGTGTGTGTGTGTTTGTGTAGGTGTGCAATCGTTTGTGTGATTTTGATTTATGTTCGTGCAATAATTCTTGACGCAAAAATTAAGTGCATCCTCGAGATTCTCATGTCTTGTTTTATTTTCTCTCCTTTTCTTGCTTTCTTTCTCTCTTCATTTATTTTATTTTATTGTTTTCTTTCTTTTTAAATTCAATTTCAAATGTCAAGCCGTGGGCTTGGGAATTCCCTTGATTTACTGATCATAAATACATAATAAAATACACAATAAAAGAATTTAAAAATATAATAAATGTATTTTTGAAAATAAATTAAAGTAGAGTAGAAAAGCAGAAAAATTAATTCAAACATAAGTTAAGTCTGTGAAAAAATAAATAATACAAAATAAATTAACAAGAATAATATACATAAAAGATATACAACAAATAAATAAAAAGAGGAAATAAACATATTGAAAAATATTGTTATATAATAAAATAAATACACAAAATAGTACAAAAATAAAATAAAAAATACAATAATAAACAAATAAATGTAAAAAAAAAATAAATCATGAAATTAATTAGAAGACAAAATGAACAAAATAAAAAAATAAATAAGGAAATAATTAAAAATCACATCAATTAAAGGATACCAATACCACAAAAATAGTAGAACTAACGAGAATACATAAAAATTGTCATTAATAAATGAAGAACGTGAATTGAAGAAAAATGATTGTAAAAGTAAAAAATGAATATAAATAAAAACAAAATAATTATGATAAATAATAAGATAATTATTATTATTAAGTCAAAATAATTAAATTAATAATTTTAAATAATAATTACCAATTAATTTTAAAAAGGAAACGAAAGAAAAGTCAATAAAGAAAAAATCCTTCATCAAAGCACTCAACCAAATCCATGATTTAAAATTTATGAAGGTGTTTGAAATTTTTCTCCCCGAGCTCCCCTGCGATTTAGTTTTGATATTCTCCTTCCTTTCCTTCTCCCGTCCTTCCTCAAATTAAGTCCTTAATTAATCGTTTTTCTCCACAGCAGCTGCTCCCAACCACAACTTTTGCGGGTCCTTTGTTAAATTATTCTTTTTTTTTAATGAAGAAATTTTTCAAGTCTTTGCTACCTTTTTAAGGATTTAATTTTAATCACCATCCTGGTCGTTCACTTTTCTCTGATGCCTCGGGCTACTTTCAACTTTTTTTGAGAAATTCACCTTCCTCCAGATTTATTTATAAATCTGGTCCCTTTTTGACCTTTTGTTTAAATTTTAAAAACCACTTAATTTATTTGGAAAATTTTATTTTGAGCAAATGATTTAATTTATTTGAAAAAAATTTTGTTTTGCTAAAAAAAAATTAAATTTGGTAAAAAGAAATTAAATCTGTTAAAAAAATTAAAATTTTTTCAAAAATATCAAATTCTCACAAAAACCTTAATTTTCTTAAAAGAAATAACATTTATCAAAAACTTTTTATTTGCACAAAAAAAAATGTTGAAAATCATTTAATTTTCTCAAAAACATTTAAAAAGCTCGAAACCATTTAATTTGCACTATACGATTTTAGTTGGCCTATAAATATATATATATATAAAATATAAATATATATTTTTATATATTTATATATATAATATTATTTTTAATTGGTTCGAAAAATTTTAAGCTTTAAATATCATAAAATATTAAATTTCGTGTAAGATTCGTCATTTCGCAGTCTGTATCTCAGATTGTTACCTCAAACAACCCCCACTTTGATCCCATCCACTTCGTTCTACCTCGTTGTCCGCAGTGTTTTGAACCCTTCTGTAACTTCAACATAACTCATTCTCCACACCATTTAAAATTCCGCACTAAAATCTCCATCACTTCGTCTGTCTCTCTCTAGAAATCTCTTTCTCCCACTCATAATGTCACCATCAATCCCTGTCTTTCAACCTCTCACCCTCTATTCTTCTCTCTCTCCCTTACTCTATCTCTTCCTTTCTTCTCTTCCCCTCTCTCCATCCCTCTACTTATTTATTTTCCACCCTCCCTTTGGACTTCATCAATATTTCCTTTCGAAACGCAATTAAAATTCATCATAAATTTTCAATGCAAAGCTTTTGACCAAAATTTCGACACTCAATCGACAGAAATGGGTTTAGAACAACAACAACAATAAAATGGGAACAACAATAAAATAGGAAGAACAATAAAAAGAAAAACATTGAAATGGGAACAACAATAATAACAAAAGCAACAATAATAATAAAGACAACAATTACAACAATAACATTTACAATTCTAACAAAAACTACTATATTATCAATGGTAATAGGAATGAAAGCAATAGTCATCATCATTGTGTCCTAATAAATATTTCATTCTGCAATAACAACAGCAACTACAATTTGATATTTAACAACAAAACTAGCAATAAATGTAACAACAACAAAAAAATTGGTGACAACCAACCGTTTTTAACGACTTGAAAACTAATAATAAAATTTTTTATTAATTTTGAAATCTTGTTACATCAACAATAACAATGAAAACAACAACAACAAAAATAACAACAACAAGAATAATAGCAATTACGAAAAGAAAAGCCAATCTACAACAATGACAATAACAACAAAAACACCTTCGGTAGAAATGTTAGGAGGAATAAAACAAAGAGAAAGAGAGAGAGAGATGGAGCTTTAAGTGGAAATGAGAGAGAGCGAGAAATATGGAGAGGTAGAAAGGGTGAAGTGGGTGTGAGAGAACGAGAACGAGAGAGAGCGAGAAGTTGAAGCGCTCATTTAAATTTTAATTGCTTTATAAATGTTAAAAAGCCCTTGAACTTTCTCGTTTCTTGTTTCGTGCTTCAACCCCATGGTGTCTTTCATCCTTTCTCCCTCTGTCCCTTGTACCACTGTCCCTCTCCTTCTCACTCTCCTTCTTTCTCTCCTCCTCCCTCTCATGCTCATCCATTTGGAATACTTTCTCACTCTCTCTATCTCATACCATTGTGTGAAACTCTTGGCATCTGTCTCACTTGCTCACAACAACTTGTCTTCGTTGCCTGTTGAGAACTTTTGAAATTTCATGGAGCAAGCAGCAAGAAGAAGAAGAATGAGAATTACAACAAGAATAACAGTGAGAATTGCAACAACAACAGTGAAAATTGCAACAACAATAGTGAGATTTACAACAATAAGAGTGAGAATAACAACAACAACAATAGTGAGATTTACAACAACGAAAACATAAATATAATATGATATATTGCAAGAATAAGCTGAAGAATACACTGTAAAAAATAAACAGAAGCAACTGTAAGTGCAATAAGAAATGTAAGAATGATGAGAAATAAGATGAGAATTGTGGAGAAAAGAGTAAGAAGAGGATGAAAAGAAGAGGAGTGAAGGAGGAGAGGAAAAGAAGAAGAAAAAACACCTACAAAAACAACTACAACAAAAACAAAAACAACATCAACAACGTTAGTGAAATATTCGAGTGGAAGAATTTGTAACGAGTTTTGTGTTGGAAGGAAATGAATGTAATATTTCTCACCAAACTTTGGACAACTACAACAGCAACTACAATAATAAAAACAAGAACATTGACAGCAACTAGAATAAAAACAACAACATTGACAGCAACAACAATTAAAACAACAACAATAACATCAACAGCAATAAATATTAACAAACAATCACATCAACATTTTCAACACTAGACATCAACGACAACTAAATTATTTAAAATGAGATCAGAAACATTTACAAAAATAACATCATCATCTTAATAATTATCTTAAAGCAAATCTAATTAATTCGTTATTTTCAATATAAAACAATTGTTTTTTAGAATATTTTCTTCATGAAAACGAATATCGTATAATGTTTTGTATACAAAATATTTTTGTTTTTTTTTTTTATATTTTATTTATTTTTATATATTTTTATATATTTTTTTTTTTAATATTTTTTTTTTTTAATATTAAATATTTGTACTTTTGTAATATTTTCGTTGTTGAATATTTTTACTATATAATATAAACAAATTTTGATTCTTTATATGCCTTAAACAATGTTTTTCCTTATTATATTTTCCTTAATTTTATCTTTAAACAAATTTTTTTTTACATAATATTTTGCTTTTAAAATATATTTCTTTTTATAATAATTTCTATATCATACATACTTCTTTTCAATATTGTTGTAACAAAAATATTCTTTATTACATTCAATTTTTTTTATAAATTTGTATGTTTATAAAATATTTTTCTCTTTACATTATTCTTCAGTTCATAATATTTTATTTATTAAACTCAATCGTCTTCTACTAGAAAAACTCCATATAAGAAATGAAACTAAAACATATATTTACAAGAATTCCAACAGTCGTCCTTTTAATTAATATCCTAGAGAGAGAGAAAGAGAGAAATAAAATATAAGGAAAAATAAAAATCCATAATTTCATGCCTTAATGAGAAGAAAAAATGAAATATAAATAAGTAAAGAGAGAGAGAATTCCATGAAGACAGAGATAGAGATAGACAGTGACGGGTGACGAGAAATGAAGTAGACAGAAGATAGTATCAGCAGCTAAATAAGAAGAAGAAGAAGAAAAAGGAGCAGAGCAAGTGAGAAGAAAAATAATTCTCAGCACTTCGTTAAGCATTCACTTTTTCTAGTATTTTTTTTTTATATATATTTTTGTTTTTTTGTAATATTTGTTGCTGCCCCTTTTTCCTCTCACTGATTTTATGCGAACGACATTTTGACAGAATGAACTTGACAGCTGTGGGAGGAGAATTTCGAAAGGATGAGGGGAGAAAGAAAACGAACAGAGAGACATGAGGATTGAAAGACATGAGGGAGAAAGAGACATGAGGAAGTGATAGACATGAGTGAGAGAGAGAGAGAGAGAGAGAGGGAAGAAAAGGAGAGAGGGAGATAGAGAATACAAGTCTTAACGACGACGAGGACGACGTCAACGACGAACAGCTGTCAAGGTCACTTAAGCCTCATAGAAACCGGACAGGGAGAAGCAATGCAATGAATGAGATAGACAGAGGGCAATGGGTGAGAAAAAATAATGGTTTAGAAAGAGAGAGAGAGAGATAGAAGGGAGGGAGATAGAGGAGAGGGAGATAGTGGGAGATTAGAAAGGAAAACTTCGATAGGGAGCTTGGTGAAGGACATCCATCCACAGACGGCTGAGGATGGGCTGGAAACGAAGTGAGAGAAAAACATCAGGCATCAGACTTTTGATGTCAAAGAGTGGGTGTCAGAGGGGGAGAAAGAGAGAGAGACAGGGAGATAGAAGGAGTATGAGGGAGTGGGAAAATGATAGAGAGTGAGAGTGAGAGAAAGAGTGAGAGATAGAGATAGAGAGTGTGGCATAAAAAGTTAGTTAGAGACAAAGAGTGAAAGAATGAGAATAAGCGAGAGATGGCTAAAGTGACATAGACATAGTTTGAGAGCCAAGGCCAATGGTGACAGGGCGAGAGCAACACGTCAAATGTCAAACTCACTCTCATCTCTCAAGTGTCAGAAACTTCTGTGCGAAGTGACAAACATTAGTTTTTCCGCCTCATGCGATTTTTCCTTACCTCGTTTTCTCTCTTAGCCTTTGTTCTGAACAGAAACAGGTTCGACCATTATAAGCACGAGTTTCTAGAATCATTTGAAGAGATAGAGAGAGAGAGAAGGGAGAGAAAGAAAAGTGAGAGAAAGAAGGGCTAGAGAGAAGAGTGAGAGTAAGTGAGAAAATTAAGGGAAGAAAAGAAGAAGGAGTGAATTAAGTGAAGAAGAAGAAAGTGATGTTCTATGGTCGTAAAGGGCCTATGGTTAGGAAAACTTCAGATAATGGACGGAATTCCCACGTGGCCTTGAGACTACTTTTGTACTTCTTGGTTTCTTCTTTCTGATGTTCATCTTCACGTCCTTCATTTGGTTTCTTCTCATCTCATTATTGTTCCTCTGTCGATCATTCTTTGCTTCTTCTTCTCTGTCTTTCATTCTCTGCCCGTCATCCTCATTCTCTCTTGCTCACGTTCTTTCTCAGGATTCTTCTCAATCTGTTCCTAAGTTTAAAAAAATTCATATACAAATTTCTCACTTTTCTCCTTCTCTTTATTTCTTCTTCCTCATCAACCGATATTATTCTACTCATATTTTTAGCTCAAGTTTTCGCACTCTTTCGTTATTTTAAACTCATGTCTACACTACTTCTCTGACTGTTATCCTTTTTCTCACTCCTTCTTCCATCCTCACTTCCTCCTTTCACTCTCACTTACCTCACCCCCTCTCATTATCATTTCTCTCCCTCTCTCTCTCTCTCTCAACTCTACCTCTCTTTCTCCTTCCTTCTCCCACTCCCTTCCCCTCTGTGCCCATTTAAAAAGTGAAAATTCAACATGTGTTGCAAGTCAGAAGTTAAGTCGTCCCTAAGACGTGTTTTGGGCCACCTCTTTTTTTTTGGGTTTCTCCTCTTTTCACACTAACTTTTTCTCCATCTCTATCTCTCGTTCTCCCTTTTCATCCTCCCTCTTCAACCTCCCTCTCCCTCTCTCTTTCTCAGCCTCGCCCACTACCCGACCTTGTTCCGTGGCTTCCCACAGTTCACTTCACTTTGCCTTCAGGGTGAATTTTCTCTCTCGTGGATGAAGGAGGAAGATAAGAAAAAAGGGAAAGAGAAATAGTGTGGCAATGCCGCAGTTCGCCAGGCCGCCATTTTCAAATTGGGTGAAGGTCAACGTTGAGCTTCTTCTTCTTCTACTTCCTCGTCATCTTGTTCATCATTGGTTTCTTCTACTTTTGCCTTCATCGTGTTCGTTGGGCGAAGTTTTCGTTCTGATTGCGTTCTGTGGTTTCTTTAGAAGTTTCAACAACAATAACAACCACTGTTAATACTACTATTAAAATAACAAAAAATATTGTTACGACAATAACCACTACTATAACAAAAAATACTACTACAACAACAATAGCTACTACTAAAGCCCACTACTACAACAATTACAAGATTCAAACTTCTGCGGCTTGAACTTTTTTCTTCAATTCACAAGGTTTCGTTTCGGCGTTTGAAGAAGATTGTGTTGAAGGGAAAGCAGAAAGAAGGTGATGGAAGAGAGCGAAAGGGAGAGAAGAAAAGAGAGTGAGGGAGAGAGAAAAAATTCAGTAGAAGATGCCTAAGTGAGAAAGAGATGGGGTTAGTGGAGAAAAGTAGTTTTTAAGTATTTAGCGGCTTTTTATATTTGAAAAGTTTCGAGAGCGATGCAGCTGTAGGATTATTAATGAGCATGATGGTGTAGATATGGGAAAAAAGGAGAGGGATAGAGAGAAAGATCTAGAGAAGAGATCACAAGGAATGTGAGAGCTTCAGAAAATATGGAAGGTATGATAAAAAAGAAAGTATTGGAAAATATTGATCGAAGAATATTGGGACAAATTTGTGAGTGGAAATTTAAATAAAATATATAATTCAAAGCACGTATTGAGAAGAGAGAGATAGACAGAGAGAGAATGATTGTAAAAAGAAAGAAAAATAATAAAAATATAAATATATATATAATAAAAATAAATATAGACAAATTTATTTACTAATTATTGTATGTAAATGAAAACAAAAATATAAAAATATTAAAAAAAAAATTATATAAAATTTATAAAAGAAAAAAAATTATAAAAGTGAAAAAATAAATAAAAATTAATATTAAGAAATAAAATAATAATTGTTATAAATAAATTAAATCCTGAGTCCTAAAATGGAAAGAATTTTTATTATTAAAAAAGTATTAAAAAAAAGAAAGAAAGTCAAAAGTGGGTGAGAGAAAAATAACAAAAAAATATGTCATAAAGCAGAAACATATTTCAACCTTGAGAAATTACTAGGTTAAAGGCCAGGAAGGAAAAGCAAGAAAATTAAATAAGAAGAGAAAAAGTCCTGAGGTGAGAAAAAAAATATTAATAAAAATATAAACAAAGGGACGAGAAAAAATGTGTTGGGGGAGAATTTGATGAGAGAAGTTTGCTGAAGTTGAAGGAGAAAGTGTGAAAAGAAATGGGCCAAAGGGAAGAATTAAGAGAAGAAGAAGGTGGGATAAAGAGTGAGAGGGTTGAAGAGAGAGAGTGAGATGGTAAGAGATGACTGAGTGAAAGGGGGAAAAGGCGAGGATTGAGAAAAACTTTCGTCATTCTAAGAAGCTTCTGGCTAAAGTCTGTGGCCAACGAGTTTTAATTCACTAAGTGAAACCTTCTGAGGAAATTCAAACCATAGAAGTGACCGAGGTTTCTTGGTATAAAGGAGGGAGAAAATGATAGAGATAGAGAGGGAGAAGATGATACGTTTCACTAAACCACGAGATAAAGATAAAAATCAAGCATACAAATATTCAAAATTTTCTTTCAATACAAGAATTGAAACGAAAGAATAATAAAATATTATAAAAAAATTAAGGTTGAAAAAACCATAAATTGTAATAAAAAATATAAATATGAAAACCAAAAAGGAAAATTGTATAGAAAAGTTATAATATTAAATTTGAGTAATAAAAAATATTAAAAAAAAAAATAATTAAGAAAAGGTTGATTAAATGTAATCAAAATAATACAAGAAAAATATAAAGAAATGTAATTAGATTACTAAATTAAATGCCATTGACAAAAATTATAATATAAATTATAATAAAAAAATTAAATATTATTAAAAAAATAATATAATTTTCAATACATTCGTTTATTAATTTAAAATAGATTTAATTAAATAAATTAAAGCAAAAAAAAATAAAATTCAATAAGTAAAATAAATATAAAATCTAATAAAGAAAATAAATCAGAAAAGTCAAATCAGAAATCCTCTGCAGGGAAATTGGGAAAGAGAAAGTTAAGCCAAACTTAGCAACAAGGATAAGAAGAGGATGAGTGAGCGAGATAGACATAGAGAGAAAAAGAGAGACGAGAGAGACAGACCAGAAAGAAAGCGAAAATATATAGAATAATGGAGCATATGCTGACATTTAAGCCATATGTCTCATTTTGACTAAATTTATGTGAGCGCCAACAACAACAACAATATTCACTCATACGAACAAGAAGAACTACAATAACAACAACAAAAGTATGCGAAGAAACCTCACATAATTTATGCGTTTTAATTTGTTATTTTTTTTTTCTCTGGTATTTCCTTTATTTTCGTTGTGGGTGCAAAAATTCAACCGATTTTTCGTTCTTTTTTTGGTCTTTCCGTCTGTTACCATTGTCTCTATCACTCTCTCGCTTTCTCCTCCTCTCTTTTCTCTCGCTCTCTCTTTCATTCCAGATTTTTCCTCTCTGAGTAAATCTGGCTTTCACTGTCAGGAAATTCATTTCTCTTTCTTTTTCTCTCTTCCTCTGCTTCATATGATTCCAATGTCAATGTTGCCCTCTTCTTCATAAATAACTTCCGAATAAAGTTTTGCCATCTTTTTCTGTGCCTTCTCTCTCTCCCTCTCTCTCACTGTCATGTGTCTCTCTATCTCACCCCCGTCCATTTTAATTGAATTTATGTCGTGAGAGAAGGAAATTTGTGTCGCCAATGGATGTTGAAAATTTTTACAGCATGAACGAAAAGCTTTCGGCGACGAAAAATAAACTTGTTGAAATATGAGGGCGAAAATTTTTAATTTCCACATTGAAGATTTTTGCAGAACGCTTTAAAATTGTCTTAAAATTATTTAATTAGGAAAACTGAAATTTTTCTATATTAACATTGAAATAAAAATTTAAAAAAATGGATTATGTATTAAAAAACAAAAATAATTATTAACAATTATAAATAAAATAAATGTTTAATATAAATATTAAAAAATATAAATATAAATAATAAAAATAAAATGTGGTTATATTATTTACCAAGATCAGACACTATTTACATATATATTTTTTAAATAATATATTTCATCTGAAAATACATTTTTATACAAATTAAAAATACAAACATGGAAATTAAATTCAAATAAAATGTATTTCATCAATTCAGTTTTTCTTGAAAAATTAAATTTTAAATGTTTGAGAAAATAACTTTATTAAATTTTTCTAAAAATAAAATAAATTTTCACAAAATACATAAATACTTACTTTCTATCTGACTCACTCTGTTTATATATCTCTCTCTCTCTCTCTTTGATAATCGTTTTCACTGTCTGTCGAATTTGCTGGCTCATATTTTTCTATCTCTTCATATCACTGCTTGTCGAACTTCATATCCCTAGTCGTTTATCTGCCTTACTCAGCATCTTCTTGTCCCACTTTTCTATTCTCAATATCTTGCTCCGTTTATCTTTTTTTTGCTTTTTCTTAATATTTCTTCTTTTCATTTTTTTTTCTCCCTCTTTTCATTTTTTTTTTCTCCATCTTTCCTTCATCTTACTCCATTTCCCCCTATCTCCTCTTCCTACAAAATTCACTTTCGCTATCTCTTTTTCATGCTCATTTTCTTCGTTCCGCGAAGCAAATTTTCTCAGATCCGAAACGTGCTCGAAATTTGTCCCGAAAACAAATAACTGTAGAAAAAAAACAGCACCAAAAGCAACAACATAACCCTATATATAAACAACAACAACATAACCCAATATAAAAAAATATCAACATATGAATATAAGTCAGCAACGTCGACAAGAGGAAAATGTGTCAAGGTTTCTGCGTTAAGATTTCTATGAAAAACATACCACGAAAATAGGAACAACAAAAACATCCAAAGATAATGGCACAACAACAAATGGACAAAAATACAACAAACATATAAACACCAAAAAAACAACAACAATAAAATATGAACAAACAAAAAAAGAAAAGAAAATTCGTTTAGAAAACATTTGAAGAGCGAGAAAAGGAAGGAGAGAAAGAGAGAAAGAGGGGGAGGAAACGAAAGAGAGAGTAAGTCTGAAAGAGAAAGACAGACATGCGTCAAAGCGGGAGGTGGATGGAATGGAATGGAATGAATGGATCCTGAATGCAGGAAGGTGTCAGCGACAGGTCGACGAAAGGATCTCGTCGTCCTCTTAAATGCAGTGGAGTCATTATTGTTGTTTTTGTTGGGGTTGTTGTTGTTCTTGTCGTTGTTGTGGGGCTTGTTGTTGTTGTTTTCACCATTACCATCGTTTTTGTTACTGTTGTCTGAAAGCATTTAATTGTCTGAAGCCTGCAATGAGCTTGAAAAGCCCACGACTTTTTCTTCTCATCATGTTTTGGGGTTGTTCTTGATCTTGTTGTTGATGTTCATGGTGTTGGTCTTGTTGTTGTTGTTTGTTTTGATGTTGTTGTTGATGATGTCCATGTTGTTGACCATGTTGTTGTTGTTGATGACCGTGTTGTTGTGGTTGGTGTTCCAGTTGTTGCACTTGTTCTTGTTGTCATTATTTTCCTTGGTGTTTTTTTTCAATGAGGTTGCTGTTTTTATTATTCTTCTTTCCCATGTCCTTGTTGATTCTCATGTTGTTGTTCATGTTGTTATTCTTGTTTTTCTTCTTTTCTTTCTTTTCTTCTCTCTTCTTCTTCTTGTTAATGTTGTTGCTTACATTGTTCTTGCTACCATTTAAAGAACTTGAATTCGAGCTCGAGCAGGCGCTTGAGAAAGACGCGTGTCCCTCGTGAGAGCTTCAAAAAGAGAAGATGAGAGAGTGAAAGAGAGAGAGAGACATTGAGAAGAGAAGAAGAGAAAACACATGGGATTCTTCAGAACACATTTTTTCAAATGGAATCAACTTTGTTCCAAGTGAATTTGTTGTTTCTGTTGTCGACAGATGGTAGCAATTGTCGTTGTTGTTGTTGCTTTTTGGTATTGTTGTTTACTTTGTTAAAACAAAAAAAAAACAAATCTCAAATATAACAACAACAACACCAACCTGTCGTTAGAGAACTTGTTTCGTTATTTTTGTTGCTTTATTTCAGGAAAAGTTTTCTAAAACTTTCAGCGTCTGAATGTCCTTTTTTTTCTTGCTGTTGTCGGCACAGCGGCTGGCGAAATCTGTCGCTAATTAGCATCACGGCGCGGCGACACGCTGCAAAATATCTATTAAAATTTTCAGAGAATAAACAATTTTTTAATATATAATAAAAAAAATTTGAAAAACTTTTCATAAAATTTCAAATTGTTCATGAATCTCTTCACTTTTCATAAAATTCTCAACTTTTCATAAAATTTTAATTTTTCATAAAATTGCTGTCGTATTTCAAAAATATTTCATTCGGATATCTTTTACTATTATATCTATTTTTAGAAAACACCATAAGATTTCCTTCTTCTTCCCATCATCTACATTTCATTTTTCCTCATCTCATCATCCTTTTTCCATCTTCTCTATCTCCGCCCACTGAGGGTCCTGCTGTAATTAATCCTTTGGTACTAATTGTAACAAAACCAACAGCCAAATGTGCTGCCCATCACAAGAGAAGCAGAAGTAACAAGAACAAGACAAAGAACAAAAAAAAAATAGAACAACAACAATGATAATAACAACAACAATGGCAATAACAATTATAAAAATATCAGAAAAAGAGCGTTAAGAACATTACAACAAAAACAATTGTAGGTGAAGAAGAAATGAAACGAAACAAGAGAGAATTTTCTTTTTGTTTGGGGTGAAAAAAAATACAAGTTTCTTTCACTTTTTCGCATTCTTCTTGTGCGATTTTTCTTTTTTCGTTTGTCCTCCTCTCTATCCCTTTTCCATTTTCCTTCTCCTATTTCTCATCTCCTTCACTTCTCCTCCTCCTCCTCCTCTTGTCTCGTTATCTTCTCCGCCTCTTCGCAAAATGCTGACACCGCAGTCAAGTCGAAAATTGTTGCCACCGTGTGAGTTTCGTTCTTCGTCCTTCAGACTTTATTCTCGTCTCCTCGTCTCATTATCCCTCTATCTCTTTCTCTCTCTCTCATTACACACATTTGCTGCTCTCTTTAATTCTCTCAGTTGTAGTTTTTCTTCTCATTTGGTTTGTGTTCAACCAGATCCTTTGCTCTTTTCCTTCCAGATGCCTTCATCCATCTGTTCATCCTCTCTCCATCTTCTCTTCCTCTCCTTCATTTGTCCATCTTCCCTTCCTCTCCTTAATCTTTTCTCCCACTCCTTCTTTTCCATCTGTCCGTCGTCACTTTTAATGGGAACGAGTTTAAAATGGAAACAATAATTAAATTCTTGCTCAGTTAACTAAGTTCGCTTCATCTTCTTTTAGACCCTCAATCTTCTTGTCTATCTCACTCTCTATTTCATCTCAGTCTGATTTTAGTCTCTATTTCATTCACTCCTCTATCTCACTCACTCCTCTATCTCCCTCCCACCATTATTCTTCTAAATGTTGTGGGCTCTCAGAGAGTGGGGGCGTGGCTGGGATTTGTGTGTGTCGCGTGTCTCTGGGAAGTTACGACCAATGATGAATTTTCTGGCGAAGACAAACGAGAGTAAGGAATGAGGAGATGGATGAAAGAATGAGGAGATGGAGTCGACATAGGCGAAAGTTAAAGAGGGAGTGAAAGAATGAGGACTAAACTAGGGATAGTTGGAGATAGAGGGATCGAAAAAGTAATAGAGAGAGAATGAGGACAAAAATGAAATGGATTACATTTAATAAATGTCAGCTGGTAGCTTGAATCTGACGACCAGCGACAACAACGACGACAACGACTGCAAAAATGATGACGAAAATGAGGACAAAGAGTAACTTAGGAGAAGTGGGGATAGAAAATAAAAAAAAAACAAAATCATTTTTGGAAAATCACTTCCCTCAATCTCATATCATCTCTCTCCCACATTTTCTCTTGAGGTGAGGGATTTTCTTCATTCCTTCCATAAGTTTTCTTCTCTTGTCCATCTCATGACACAGTGGATAGATTTTGTGCATTGTTCTGGAGACGTTGATTTTTGTGGACTCTTTGTGGTGTGGTGGACTTTGAGCGATGATTAAGCGATGAATTGTATGAGCGATTTTTTTTACGACTGAGAGATAGAAATTGTCATTCGGGGCATGTGAGTGATGATTTAGATTTTGAAGATTTGAAGTCTAAATGGGCTATAATTAGAAAATATTGTATTTGAATTTTGTATTTTATTTTCATATAATAGAAACAATTTATTTTCTCCCGAACCATTTCCTAATGGGAATTTTTTTCTAGTTATTTAAGAGATTTTAAGAAACTTTTAAAGTCAAATCAAATTATGTATTTTATTTTAAAAAAGAAAATAAATCCAATTTCACTCATTTAGCTTTAATTTGCTAAAACTAATTCTATTCATATAGAAATTTATATAAATTAGTGAAATCTTCGCAAATAATTTGAAACTTTATAAAAAAAATGGAAATATTATTAAAAAAAGGAGATTTTATTCAAAAAAGGATATTTAATCCATTTTGTAAATTTTTCGCTTAATGAATGTTCTCACACATTCAACTTTCCCAAATTAATATCCTCATTCATCATAATATTCGATTGAAAATTCATGACTCAGACAGACGAGAATTTTGATCACTCAAATATTTCCGTCTGCGAATCCATCAGCGAATGTCCACTGGGCGAGTCAACGAGACTGATGGAGTGATTGCTTGAGTGAAAGAATGGCCTTTAAATTGAGTTTATTACTCACTCAGTCGCTGAGGTCGACTTTTTCCATGATGAGAAGGAAGAATCAGAGCGAGGAAGGGAGAAGGAGTGAGGATGGGAGGGAAAGAGAGATGAAAGGAGAAGAAGATAAGTGAAAATAGTAGACAGACAGTTAAATCTCGCTGGGATAAAACTTTTTTAATTGCATTTCTTAACGTCGTCTCCCTCAGCAACCCACAGTAATCTGCCCATAAGCCTCAGCCCTCTTTTTTGACTTCTCTTCCTCCACATTCTTCTCGTCTCTTTGTAGGTTTCGCCTCAATTTCGTCCACGTGACCCCCAAGGATTATTCAATAATAATTTTAATTAATACACTGAAAATTTTTTTTTATCATTCTTATTTTTTTTCATAAAAATTTTTGTTTAATATGTAATTTTTACTTTATTATACATTTTTGGAACATTTTGTCTAATTTTTGTTATTTTTATTAACTTAAATTAAATTTTTTTTCCAAAAATAAATTTGTTTAATATATTTAATTCTTTCATATTTATGAAAATAATTTTTCTATTTATGTGTTTTTTTTTTATTTATGTATAATTTATATAATGTATAATAAAAAAGATATGTATAATTTTTGCTTTCGTTTTTTTATCATTATTATTATTACTATTTTTTTTCTTCTTCTTTGCATGTTTGCATTTTTTGTGTTTTTAATATTTGTATTTTTTTTATTTTTCTGGTAAAAAAGTTTCCTGAATTTTCATTAAAAATTTCATCATCGTCTACTGACAACTGTCTGATTCTGTCTTTCACGCATATTCTCCGACCCCCTCTTATTTTCTACCTCTTTCCATCTTTCCTTCTCTCTCTCTACTCTTCCTATCTCTTTCTCTTTCTTTATTATTTATTTCCTCAACTCTTGTCTCCTTCGTCTCCTTTTCATTTGTGTCTCAATTCCTGGCGTCCGCGAGCTGCAGCGACAGAGATAAATGAGTGTCGCATTGCGATAAGATTGACTGTAGGGAAACGGTCAAGAGAGGAAGAGAAAAATATGAAGAAACAGCAGGCGTTGAGGCAGAGAAATGAAGATACCAACGATGTCCAGTCAGAAGACGAAAGTGACGAACGATCAACGAATGGATGATGAAGATACAAACGATGGACAGGAGATGAAAAGTGGAGGGAGAAGCGAACAGAAGTGAAGATAAAAAAGGTGAAAAGAAGAGATGAAAAGAGAAAAGAGAAACAGACATGAGAAACAGAGGAAGGACCAGAGGAATCAGTGAGAGGACGAGGAATAAATTAAGGATCATTAAAGAAGACGTAGGACAAAGGCGAAGAGACGCTCGAATAATTCTCTTGTTTTTCACGCTGATGCAGTCAAATTTTCCCGTCGACCACAATTAATGCCGCCTGTTCTTTCAGTCCCTTGGTCCTCTCTCTTTATCTCCTGTCTCTTGTTCTCTTGTCTCTTACTCTCCCGTCTCTTATTATTCGTTCCGCCCACTCTTGGACTTTTCTCGTTCTTTGACATTCGTTTTTCTCGTCTTTCGTTCTTATCGTCCCTCATTCTTCTCATGCCACGGTCTGGGAACATTCCCCGTTCTTCTCATGCTTCGTTCTTCTTGTCTATCGTTTTGTCTCCCCTCATTTTTCTCTTCCTTCTCTCTTCTCGTCCTTCGTTCTACTGCACCCTTGCTTCTCTTCACCTTCGTTCTTTCTCCTTCACTCTTCATTATTCGTCCTTCTCGTCGCCATGTCGTTGGTTCATTAAACTCATCGTCCAGCGGGTGGACGTTTTAAATATGGTGGACCATTGTTGTTGTGGACGCGGTCGCCATCGCCATCATCTTTACCTCCATTGCAGGACGTCCTTCTTTACCTTCTCTTTCTACACCTCCCTCTCCTTCATCTTCTCCTCCTTTCTCTTCTTCCACTCTTCCTACTTCTCTTTAACCACCTCCTTCTCCTCAACCTCCTGGTTCTCCTCATTTATTGTCAACCAACTCACTTTCCTCATTTATTTCTGACCTCCTTCTTCTGCTCCACCTCCATCATTTCCTCTTCCATCACTTTCTTCTCCTCTTCCAATTCCTTCTCTCTCCTCTTCCTCTCTCTATCTCTCACACCCTCCTCACACCCTCCTCATCTCATCACCTCCTTCTCTTCTCTCATCCTCCTCCCCATTGCATCGACTCTCAGCTGTTCAACTGCTTCGACTGCTGCCGCTGCGTGGCAATTGCATAATTAATTCTGTGGCAACGCCGTTCAACTAATGAACTCCACAGTGCGTCGAGACGAAGCTGTGGGTGTGTAAGTGTGTGTGAGAGTAAGTGTGTGTGTCAGTAAGAGAATGAGTGCTTGTGTGTAAAAGTACTGTGTGTGGGTGTTTGTTTAGAGGACTTTTCGGTGGCTGCGAAGCCGAGGGCGTGGGTGCGATGGATGGCGGTCGGTTGAGTTTTAATTGGACGCAAGTTGTGGTGACGACAATGGTGGAAGGTCG
The DNA here is from genome assembly GCA_017309665.1 of Coelopa frigida. Classification (NCBI taxonomy): domain Eukaryota; kingdom Metazoa; phylum Arthropoda; class Insecta; order Diptera; family Coelopidae; genus Coelopa; species Coelopa frigida. The sequence continues at coordinate 35,233,557 of CM029565.1, forward strand.
AAGGAGGCGAGAGAGGGAGAATAAAGTGGAGGAAGAGAAGAAGGAGGAGATTAGGAGGAGGAGGAGATCAGGAGGAGGAGGAGATCGGTAGGAGAGATCGAGTAGAGGATAGATAAGGTTAGAGAATATGAGGAGGAGGAGATCAGGTGGAGGAAGGTGTAGAAAATGAGGAGAACCATAATTTGAAGTAAATGTAGATGACGAAAAAGGAGAAGATTACGAAAGGTAGGAGTCAATAGTAGGAGGAACAATTGGTGGTTAATATCGTAAAATACGAAGGACAGAAGTAGGAGGAGGAATAGATCAATAAAAAGGGAAGATAAGAGGAAATGACGTTGAGGTTGAAGGTGTAGATTTTAATTGCTCTAAATGTCAAATGTCACAAATAAATTAATTTGGGTTCTCTAAAACTAATTCTCTCAAAATTTGAGTAGACTTAAATAGTTATTATAACTATACCTGAAAATCTTTTTTATATACATTCTTTCATATTAATTTGAAGTATTAAAAGTAAAGCAAAGTCACTTAAGATAAGATTTGGAGTGTTTTTGGAGCTGTTTTGTCTTGCAACTAATTTTTGATATTTATTTATCTTTCAGGTATGTTCTTTGAGAATTTAGCAGATACATGTATTTTGAGGGAGTATCTGTGAGTATGAATGAAATTGGAGGCATGAAAAAGTTT
>CM029565.1:35234340-35370164 GCA_017309665.1 Coelopa frigida
AATAATTTGTGACTCAATTCTCATATTCTTTTAGCTTCAAGTGATATCTATCAGTAAATATTCAGTAAATTCAGTTCAATTCAAAGGAGATTGTGAAAGATAATCTCTTCGATCTACAAAAGCAATAGCTTTCATTCGTTCGTCTTTAGACGATAATTCCTCTTTATGAAATCGTGTTTTTTCAACTATCTCTCTAGCTTTTGTTCTCTTTTCCTTTTCCTCTTTCTTCCTCTTATTTCTTTTCTCTTCTTTTTCTCACACTCCTCTCATATGAATTTTTCCTCTTACCTAACTTCATTGTCTCATTTCTTCTTACTCTTAAATTGCTTCTTTTAGTCACTTTGCTTTCTCCGCTCACTTAAGTTTTTCCTCGTCTCACTTAGGTTTTTACTCATCTCACTTAGGTTTTTTCTCCTCTCACTTAGGTTTTTTTCTCCTCTCACTTTACACCTCTCATTTGCTCTCCCTACATTTTCGTTCCCCTAAGCTTGTGCATGATTCGAGCATTAAAAATGCCCAACGCAAATATTGTTGCACTTACCATGCAAAGGACTAAAACTTCTCCTCATCTTCGTCTCATTCTCCATCTCATTCATCTCATTCTCCAAAACCTTCATGTCCTTTTCATGCCTTGGCTTGAGGTGAATTTTGTTCTTTTTTCTTTACAACTTTCGGGCAAATTTTTTAGCTCGTTTACACAGAGTGAATGCTGCTCATATACAGCCAGATGCAGTCTGTATTAGCATGAGTAAAAAGCAACAAGAATGAAGGAAGGACAACGAAGGAAGGGGTGAAGGACAACAAAAACATGAAGAGTGTCAACAACAATAACAACAACAACAACATGTTGACCAACCTACACCATCCCAGTCCTTTAAGTGTTTACTTACAGCCTCCTGCATGTGAAAGCCTACAACTTGTTGGGCCGGCCACCGGCCACCAGAGAACATTTATCGACTCGGCCGCAATTTCACACTCATCGTGCCGGGAACGTTGCCAATAGCTTAGAATCGAGTGCTGTGGCCTAACGAACGAACGAAGGCGCCCGAAAGGATAAATTTATCGCCATCGACGACGTGTTCGTGGCAAAAGCTGTGGCTGCGGTTCATGGAATGAAAGGAGGATCCGATGCGATCCGGAAGTCGTGGCCGGAAGTGAAGTCGATTGCGGATGAGATATCTTAAGTTAAATGATTTTATTGAATAGAGGAGAAGGATTAGAATTGGGATGGTAAGGGAAGGGAAGGAAGAGGAAGATGTGGAATTAAAGCGATGGAGTGATATTAAAAGAGAGGATTGAAATTGAAAGGAAAGGAATAGTATTAAAGGGAAAGAGTGAAATTGAAAGGAAGCAGTGAAATTATAGAGATCCAGAAGGAGAAGGAAAAAGAAGCCTCACATATCAATGCGTTAGAGGATTTACCCGTTGGACAAATGGAGGTCGAGGAGAATTCGGTTTTGGGGCTTCCTATGATGAAGGGTTTCTGATGATGAAGGGCTTCATCTTGGATTTCGTCTCCCTTTCTCCATCCATCTATCTCTTCTATCTATACGATAGATTCAAATCTAATAAAAACGTAGAAATAAATTCATATGAATTTCATGCAAAGGAATATATTTTAAATACAGAAAGAAGAAAATACAAATTTCTTCTGAGTACAAATCATACACAGGAATCTCTTTCCTCATTATTCATTACTATTGGGATTTATAATGAGAAATTTGATCACACTCGGTATTGTTGTCAGCCTGACAGCGAAACCGCAGACAGAAGAAGCAACAACCACGGCAATGGAATTTTAACAAGAATTATAATGAAAATCACAACAACAATTACAAGGAAAATGGCAACAATGAATTTTACAATAAAAGTAACAATGACAACGAAATTTACAACAAAAATAATAATGATAACCAAATTTACAACAAAAATAACAACGAATTTTACAACAAAAATAACAACGAATTTTGCAACAAAAATAACAACGAAAATTACACTGCAAAATTACTATGAAGATAACAACAAAAATAACACTGACAATGAAACTTACAACAACAAATACAATGTAAATAACAACGAAAATTACAACAACAATTACAACAAAACTTAAAGCAATAATAATCAAAACAAAAAGATCAAAAAGGACAATAATCACAAAAACAAGTACATCAGTTGCAACAAGAAGCACCAATAACAATAAAAACAACAATAACAACAACAAAACAGACACCAATTTCAACAACAACTTAAAAACCAACCACACCCAAACCTTCCATCGTTTGTTTTGAAAACAAGCGACGGCAACGTTGACCACAGACCACGGTGTAGCCAACCTCAGACAGAAAAGGAACGAGAGAGAGAGAGATGAAGAGTGAGACAGAGAGAGATAGTGAGATAGAAATTGAAAGAGAGAAGGAGAGAGACAAGTGAAATTTGGGGTGAGGAGAGAAATTGTAATAGACAAAAGGATGCATATATGTATGAATGCAGGAAATCCTTGTCGACGTCGTCATCGTCATCGTCGTTGATGTTGTCGGCGTCGGTGATATTGTTGTTGTGGTTGTTGTAATTGTTGTTGGTTGTCATTGTTGTTGTTAGTTTCGTTGCTGTTGGTTTTGTTCTCATTGGTGTAGTTGGTTTCGTTGACGTTGTTGTTCTGTTGATATTATTGTCTTTGTTATTGCATTTGCAATTGTTGTTGTTGTTGTTTGATGTTGCCGCCTCGTTTTTAATCATTGCTGTCGAATGTGTGTCCGGAACTCAAGGATGGGGAAAACAATTTAATGATGTCTGTTCAAACAGAGTTCGCCAGTGATAGTTGTTGTTGTTTATGTTGTTGTTGTTGTGGCACTGTAGTTCTTGCTATTGTTGTGGTTCATTTACATGGCCACGATGATGTTGTTGTTGGTGTTGTTTTTACTATTGTTATTGCATCCACTCGATTCCACTACCAAAAATCGTTTCAACTGCTCTTCTTGCTTCAGCCGTTGTTTGTCTTGTTATTGTCGATATTGTTGGTATTGTTGTTGTTGTTATTGTTGAGGTTGTTACTGTTGAGGTTGTTGTTGTTGAAATTGTTGTTATTGAGCTTGTTTCAGTCTGTGTTGTTGACATTCTTGATGTTGTTGGAATATTGGGAATATTTCTGTTGTTATTGTTTTCCATCATTACTCTTGTTGTTGTTGTTTTCATCATCACTATTATTATTGTTGTTGCTATCAAGAGAACTGTTGCTGTTTTCTTCCTCATTCTCCACCACCCCCAAGCTCTGATCACTCTCAGATCAGGATGAGAAATTTTGTTGCCTTTTCATGATGAGTATTCATATATGAGTAGGCGTATATGTGTGAGTGTGTGTGTACATGTGTGTATATATGTGTGTGATATTCCCAATGTTGCTTTTGGATCCATTGAACGATTGGCTGCCGCTGGGATTTTGGCTTTTGAGTTTGAATTTTCGTCCGTTCGTTCGTTCGGTTTTGGATTTCGTAACAAAAGGCATTTTTGAATTTTGATCAGGGAGGCAGACGTTCGACCACACATCGACTCAGTCAATCTCTCTCTCTCTCCCTCTCTCTCTCTCTCTCTCTTGCTCTTAGCATATCTCTCTTTTCACCTCACTGTATCGCTCTTCTCCGTCTCTCTCCTCTCTCTCTCTTCCTCCCATTTGCTCGCTCCCTCGAGACCTTCGCTCGATTTTCAATTATTTCCTCATCAACATTTCCCCAACATTCGTTCGAACATCGTTAATTACATCATCTGCGATAAATTATCGATATTTCCTCTCTGCGCTGCGAACGCAATCGTAATCGAATTCATCAGCTCGACTTGGATGGAAATTAAAATCGGATCCACGAAATTCTGTTAATTTACACAAACATTTTGTGAAATTTAATGAACATTTTTTTTTTATTTTCTCGATTTACTGTAAAATTATACTTGATTTTTTTTTAAATTGATGTAGATTTTATTTTCATTGTTAATTGAAATTTGAACTTAATTAATATCGATTTTAATTGTGTATTCTGTATTAATTTAAATAAATTTTGTTATTAAGTTTGATAAATATTTTCAGAATTTAGAAACAAATGTTCAATTTATAAAATGTACCTTAAAATTAATTTTATATTAATTCAAATTAATTAAAAATTAAAATGAATTTTATATTAATTTTAATTTTATATTTAATTTTATATTAATATTTTTTTTTGAATAATGAAAACTAAAACTTAAATCTTTTTGATAAAACCTCAAACAAAATAAAATCTATTTTCTCTTTTTGTTTTTGTTATAAGAAAAAATCGAATTTTTGTGAGAAATTTCAATTGATTTCAATTTTAATCCACTGAAATTATTTTAATTTGATCATAAGTTTATCATGAAATTTGAATTTTATCAACGTTCAGAAATCTTCACAATTTCACAGAAAAGATAAAACGATGGCGATTTTATTCCCATATTTTCTGTATTGAATTCATTATTAAAGAATGTATAATTTTATTCAAATTAAAATAATTAAAAAAATTTCCTGAAAATGTAAAAATAAACTTGAAATCTTCTCATAGATAATTTTCCCAGAACAATTCAAGGAAAAATTCCGGAAAAATATAAATTGACCTTTGTTTTATTAATAGCATCATATTTAATCAGATATTAATAATGAGGATATTAGGAAATTAAAGTGGGATTTTTTCCAATTCAATGTTCATTTACACAGAAAATCAGGATAAATTTGTGGTGATTGATACTGATTGTAAATTGATTTTTATTATATTAATGCATTCTTGTATGCATATTTTTGTATTATTTGTCATTGTTATTATTGTTATTGTTATTGTTATAATTATTTCATTACTTTTTTATTTTTCTTGCATTGTTTCGTTATATTTAATTTTTTTATATTTTTATTATTATTTTATTATTATAATTTTATTATATATATTTATTTTTCATATTATTTTATTATATCTTATTGTGTTTTATTTTTCATTTTGTTTTTTTATTTTTTTTTTTTTTTTAATATTAAACACTTTTTGAAAGGACTTCCCGTCAATGCGTCAATTGTTTCGAATTGAAATCCCAGCAATGACAATAACAATAACAACAAAAGCGAATCACAGACGCCAGTTGTTGCTCAATAATCATTTTATTTTATTTCGCTCTTTTTCCTCTCCCTTTCTCTCTCCCTCACTCTCCCTTTCTCTTTCACTCACTTGTGATTTCCGCCCCTTCTTTTCCTGTTTCTCCCACTCGCTCTCGAGGTCCACCTACGCGTTGAACTCTAAGGATTGAAGGCACGTGCCATGCTACGCCCACAGACACGCCCACCACGCGTCAGATTCTCCTCCTACACCTGTCTCGCTCACACACACCCATTCACTCTACTTCTATCACCTTCATTCTCCTTCCGATCATCACAATGGGAGTGTGGGATTTTTTTTATTTTTGAAGCTTTTAAAAGCTTTTCAGCAAACATTCAACAAGAGCTAGAGAATGGGAAAAAAGGAGGAAGACAAAGAGGAAGGCAGAGAAAGTGAGAGAAAGGAAAATAAGACATAAATAAGAGGGAAAGACGAAGACAGGTTAATTGATAGAGCAAAAAGGAAGAAAAAGAGAAGAGATCACAAAAATTTCATAAAATGTTTTGCAAATAGAAAACAAATTGTGGGAAGTTATTTCTTATTCTAATTTTTTTCACGTGTGGGGTTTGATCCCATTATTGTTGTTAGATTATTGTTTTCATCGCCTTGAGCACTTCTTATTTGTCTGGTTTTTTCTCTCCATATCTTTGAGATGTAAAAACTTTTCCTAAAGTTTTGGGAATTTACCAAAAACGTTTTCAATACCGGTTCCAAAAATTTTTCAAGAAATTTTCAAAAAAGGTTCTCAAGACTTTTCCAAAAGTTTTTGAAGAACAAAAAACTTTTTAAAAACTTTCAAAAAAATGTGTTCAAGAATTATCAAATGTATTTACAAGAATTTTTACAAGATCGTTTAAATTTATTTCAAAAAAAATTGTAATGAAGAATTTCCAAAACAGTTTTCAAGAATTTCCTCAAACGTTTTCAAGAAATCCTCCAAAATTCTTTCAGATAATTCTAAGAAACGAAAAATCTTTCAAACATGTTTTTAAAAATTTCCAATAATTCCAATATCCAAAAATGTATTCAATAATTTTCCGAAAATGTAGTCAATTAAAATAAAAAAGAATTGTTCAAAAATATTTTAATGAATTTTTCGAACATTTTTCAAAATCTTTTGCAAAACAAGTCTCAAACATTTTAACGAATGTTTTCAAGAATTAAACAAAAAATCCTTTTAACGGTTTTGCCCGCGGTTGTCTTAAAATTATTCTCTTTATACTTAAGCTGAAGACACACGTGCTTTCATTTGCAGACACGCGCACATTAACCTATGTTCATGGTGTCACACTCATGAACTCAAACACACACACACACACTCATATACACAATCACACACACACATACAAAGTCATAACCCTGTCTGAGCCAGAGTCTGAGCATAAAGTTGCAGCACATGTCGTAAGAGTTTTATGAGCTTTTATTGAATCATAAACACGTCCATTTCCTCCCACTTCTCTCAGTCGACGACCACGCCCTCCGCCCACTGCTTCTTCTGAGTATTGTTGTGTGCGTGTCAACGTTTCTATATATATGTAGATACTTGTTCTTGGTTCGTTTTCATCGTGTACTTTGAAATATCACGTTTCTCGCTAATGCGAAATTTTTCAAAAAATATTTCTAACATTGATCGCGATGCCATCTCTTTAGCTACCTCTGTCTTAGCATGTCTTCATATCTCTCTCTTTCACTCTCTCCATTCCACTCTTCATCTCCCTCCCACTATGAAACTCTCGTCGTCAAGGTGCGAAATATTTTTATTCCTTCTCCTGGAATTTTTTATCATTTCCTCCCGTTGGTTTCACTTTACATTTGTATATTTGATTATGGAAATATGTATCAAAATTTTAGAAGTTCCTTTTTTTATTTTCATATTTTGTTTAATTTTGTTCAATTTATTATTTTTAACTGTTTATTCGGATTCTTGAATTTCAGTATTATTTACATTTGAGTGATTTATTCAAATATAGAGTGGAATTCTGTAGCTGATGTTATTATATTAATTTTAGTATTCTCAATTTTAAGAGGAAAGGAAAGAATATAAAATTTAATATAATACAATTTCACTCAAAAATAATCTTCAATTTCAAAAAAAACTTTAATTGGATTTTTTAAACCAAAAACAAAAAAATAATTTCTCATCCAAATGTTTTTGAATTTAATTCAATTAGTTTTTTAAATACACTTAAATTTAATTAATATAAAATAAATTAATTTAATTTCTTCCAACTTTCACTCAAATGAATATTTTATTTCCACAAAATTCAATTATTTGTTATTTTATTATTTTTCATAAATCTCTATATTAATTTTCAGTATTAATTTGCATTTAAATTCATCTCTTCAATCAGTCTTCAATTTCCTTCATCCTTCAATTTGCCTCAATATTTTAAAATAATTGAAATTGCTCCAATATTTCAAATGTTTTTCCAATATAATATGTTTACATAGCAACAGCTGCAGATGACCTTCCAAAATCCTAACGAAAAAACATAGAAAAAACACCAGACGAAGCAAAATCATTGCCTAAAATAAATTCTCAACGGCAATATTGTTTTGGATAAGAAAATCATCAAAAACAAACAAGAAGTCGACAATAGAAAAATAACAATAACACGAAGAATAAAAAGAACAACAAAAAGAACAACAAAAAGAACAACAATAGCAATAACAACATGAATAATAACAACAACAAGAATAATAACAACAACAACAATCAAAATAATAAAAATGATAACAACAACAATAATAACAACAATGAGAAATAGTGCAGATATTGAAATTTTGCACAAATATTTGCAGCATTTTTCAAAGCAAAGAAAATCGGAATTTGAATTGGAATTCGAAGGATGAAATAGATGTAGTAGAAATTTCATTAAATATTCCCAACAGAATATAGAAAATAACACAAAAATAAAACAAAAAATATTAAAAGAACAAAATAATGAAAAATAAAACAAAATAATAAAAAATAAAACAGAATAATAAAATAGAAAACCAAATAATAAAATATAAAACAAAATAACAAAAAAAAAAACCAAATAACAAAAAATAAAACAAAATACATAATACAATAGAACAAAACAACATAAATGAAAACAAAGTAAAAAAACGATTTAAATATTCCTCACAATTTGATTAAATTTCAATCTATTCTATGGATGATTTATTTGTTCTAATATTGAATTTTTGATTATTTTTCTAAACTTTTCCATTGTTATTTCCGTTCACCTAACAATTCAATGTTACTCATACGACATGATGAACTTTATTTTATTTATTTTTCATTTATTTTCTCTTTGGCTTTTCATAACGATCCGGTTTTCATCATCACGTTACCCTTGAGTAAATGATGATATATGAATTATTATTTTAAATGAAACAATAACCTTCACCGACGTTTTCAACATGTCACTGATTCAACCATTCCACCCTTCAATCATTCCCAACCTTCCATCGTTTCCTCTCACTCTGGCAACATTTTCTGCTACTCAATCAAATGTCACTCATGCATACGTTGTTGATGAAAATGAATCTCTTCCATCACTATTTCTTTCTCTTCCCTACTCTGTCGTTCACACAACAACGAAAACAACATGTGTAAAAACAACAACAACAATAAAAATACCAACATGAGTAATAACAACAATGAAAACACCAACATGAGTAATAACAACAACAACCAAAAATGAGTAACAACAACAACAACAACAAAGAAAAATCCCATTATTAGTGCAATAATTAAATGTTGCAATTTTCGAGTTTCTTCTTAATTAAATGTCACTCATACCAAACCACTCTGAGTTCTCCAACTGCCCTTTTCTCTCCTTCACTTCTCTCTCTCTCTCTCTCTGTCTCTCCTTCACTCCTATCTCACTCTTCTTTAGTTCCTCTCCTTCACTCTCCTTCTCATCTCCTCTCTGTTTTTGTTTCTTCTGAATCAACTTCATTCAACTTTGACTGAGTTTTCAAGAGCTTTGTCGAAGAGGAAACCACAACAAGAAAAAAAACACACAAACTCAAGCACATACATCGACTTTTACATCCACACCTACACACAGCATCAGCTTACACCTACATACATAAATTTCCTTACACTTACATACATACATATAATTCAAGCTTACACCTACATACATATATTTCAAGCTTATACATACATATATATGTCTACTTATACACGCACACGTGGACCGCAACATTTTATACGATTCATGAGTGAGTTTGAGGATTTTCTCAGCAGGCAACCAATTGAAATATATTTCTCGGTATTGTTGAAGTTTTTTCTTGTTTGTTGACTTTGTTTTTGGTGTTATTTCTTTTGTTATTATTTTTGCTTTGCGTGTTGTTTCTTTTGCTGTTTTTTTTTGTTTTCGGTATTGTCTTTGTTAATATTCTTGTTTCTGTTATTGTCTTTGGTGTTGTTGTTTCGTTTGCTATTACTTTTCCTTTTGTTCTTATTTTTGCTTTTTCTATTATTATTTTTCTTATAATTGTTTTTATTTTTTGTTGCTTCTTCATATTGTTCCTTATGTTATTTTTTCTTCCTTTTTCCTGTTTTCTTCTTCAACCCTCAAAGGGTTAAAGGATTTAAGCCATTACATGATTAAAATATGAAGAAATTCCATTCGTCTCCTTCGTCTGGTGGGGGAAAAAGTTTTTTCATATTTTTCTTTTCACCTCTTCGGAGGCGCCATCGTTTGATTTTTCTTTGGTCGTCTGTCTTTTGTTAGTTCCTTCTTCGTTTGTCTGTTCTTCGTGTGTTTATCCTTTTCATTTGTTTGATTTTCATTTGTCTTGGTTTCGTTAGTCTGCCCATCATTCGTCATTCACTTGGCCATAATTTTTCTATCCCATATTCATCTGTTCATCATTGTTTTTGTTCGTCATCTGTCCATTGTCCATCAGTCTATCGTCCTTACGTCAATCTCTTCGTCTGTTCTTCATCTTCTTTTTCTCTGTTCCTCATCCTTCGTTTTCTGTCCCTCGTAATTCACCTTCTGTCCCTCATCCCCCATATTCTGTCTGTCTGTCCATCTACTCGTTGGCACGTCCTTTAATTAAACATAATTAAAAAGTTATCCTGGCTCGCATTTGGACGCCATAATGCGACCACGAAAAGAAAATGGAGTGGGATGGAGGAGAAAAAAGAAAGGGATTGGGGGATAAAAAGAGGAAAAGACTTGAGGAAAAAAGTGAAAAAGTTAAGGAGAGAAAGGAGTGAAGGAGAGAAGAAGGTTTGTACAGAGTGATGATGGCAAATGAGAGGAAAAAATGAAGGAGTCCAAACAAAAAAGAAGGAGTTGAGGAGACAAAAAAAGAGTGCATGCGGCAAAGGAAGAAAGAGTTTAATGATAAGAGGCAAAAAGCCATCGTTAGAGCACAAATTAGAAAATGAAGAGAAGGAGGAACGATTGAACGAAAAGAAGGTGGAGGAAGAGTTGAATGAAACAAAAAAAAGAAGAAAGTAAAGTTGAACGCATTGAAGAGGGAGGAATTGTTGAAGGAAGAGTTGAACAAATAGAAAAAGACGAGGTTGTGGTACGTGAAAGAAGACGACAAGAAGGAGGTGAAGGATTCGACGACGATGGAGAGACCGCGAAAAGGACGATGGCGATGGCGAATGGTGTCCGTTACGTGCCTCGCAGCCGAGTCGCGAACACTTGCCTAATGACGTGGTCAAGTGAGAGCTTAGTTTTCTCTCTTTTTCCCTTATGCCTTCTTCATCTCTCTTCTCCATCTACCTCCCCCTTCATCCTTTATCTTCTTCCTTTTCCTTCTTCACCTCAACCAAACTTTCATTATTATTATATTTTTCTTGAAGAAGAAAAAAACCAACTGCTTTTAGTTTTCCTTCCACTTACTGCTCTTTCCTTTGTTTTCTCTAGTTTAATACTCATTTTCTGAGTCGATTTTTTAATTTTTCCAACAAAGAAAAAAATATTTAATTTTTAAATTTCTTTCATTCGGTTATTGTAATGAAGGAAGCAGAAAGAGAGGGAGGAAGAGATGTAGAAAAACTTTAAAAGCTATTGAATGATATTTCACTCAGAGTTCCATTTATTTTTTTTTTTGTCTTGTTACATCTCACTTTTTTGGATAAAGTATTTGTATATCTGAAAATGTTGGAAAAATTCTAAACGTTTTACCAAATTCTTGAAATTTAAGAAAATTCAAAGATTTTCATATTCTACAAAATTTATACAAAATTCTGAACTTTGTAAAAAAAATTTTTTTTGTACTTGAAAAATCAATAAATTTTACAATATTTTAAAAATTTTCAGAAAATGTTGGAATATTTTAAAAATTAAGAAAATTTAAATATTTTTAAATTAAGAAAAAATCGAAAACTCAATTAAAGAAAATTCTGTAAATTAAAAAATTATGAAAATCTTGAAAAAATCTCTACAAAGTTGAGAATGTTGACTAATGTGCAAAACTTGAGGTAGAAAATGCGTGAAAATTTCCCCTTGAGTGGATGCTGAAAATTTGCTTTCAAAACTTGTTCTCTTAATGAGATTTTGTTTGTCGAACAAAATAATTTGCCCAAAGATTCATCTCGAGTGTGAGAGAATGAGTGCTATAGAGAGAGATTTTGAAACGTGACAATGTTTGAGTGAAATTCTCTTGTTAAAGTTGAAGCGAAAATCTTAAACTTCAAAATGGTGTATGGAAGAAGGTGAAGGATCTATTTGAGAAAGTTTCTGAGCTCCTTCAGAAAGCATTAGAGGAAGTTTCTAATTGTAAAAGTGGTCGACAGATGGTTTCTAATGAGACGAGAAATTCATTTTGAATACCTGTGGAATCTAAAAAGACAAAGAAGTAAAATATAAAAACAAAACTAAATATTTAAAAACATAAAAAAGGGAATATATATATATTTTCTTTTTAAATGTTTATAAAATTTTTCAAAAATTCGTTAATTTTGATATTTTTGTGCATTCGTTTTGATATCATTTCTTTTTTTTTACATAAACGATTTTTTAATATAAATTTAATTGAAAAAGATATTGTATAAAATAAAAATTATAATTATAATTTAGTATTTTAATGAACAAATGTTTGAACTCAAATTTTTGAATATTAAATTTAATTAAAATAAATTTTTTTTAAAAATAATTTTCGAATGATATTTTTCTTCGTAGTTTTTTTCATTTTAAAATACACTATTGAAATTAAAAATTTTCCAATAGTAAAAATCTTATTTTAAAAAATCTTTTTTAAAATAATGATACAAACAGGTAAGCATTCCAAAGAAATCAAATACCCACATGTACATATATGATATATGTATTGGTGTATTTATATGTGATACACTCACATACACAACCACCCACCCACACCAACTCACATCGAGACACATGTGGAGAAACCCTCAGAGCCTCATGAAAAATGCATTCGCAGCAGATTTCATTCAATTTGCAATGCAATTTTTACAGTCGTCCAGGGAACGCGCGAGTGAGAGAGAGAGAGAGAGAGGGGCAAAGTGAGAGGGGGAATGAGAGGGAAATTGCGACTGTAAAAGCGGAAAAGATTCCGGGAGTAAAGAAAGTCGAAGTCGCAATCGAAGTGGAAGGTGATGAGAGAGAGAAAGGTAGAGTAGAGTGGAAGAAAAAAGAGGGAGAAAGAGAACGAGAGAAGGTGAATTTGGGACACGTGGAAACTCATTGAAATATATGTCCGACAGCTCGGAAATCACTTGTGAGAACGCTGCCAATTTCAATTTCGATTTCATATTGTTTCTCAATTTTTCGCTTTTTTATTTTTAGTTTTTTATTTTTCATTTTTTATTTTTCGCTTTTTTATTTCTTGAATGTCCTTTTTTTTTGAAGTTTTGTCATTTTATTTTTAGTCATTTATTTTTTAACTTTTTATGTTTTTGTTTTTTTGTTTTTTGTCATTTTATTTTTCGTCTTTTTATTTAATTATTAGTTATTTGTTGTATATATCGTATATTTATTTTATTTTTCATCTTTTAATTTATCCCCTTCTTTTTCATATATTTTATTTTTAGTATTTTTTTCGAATTTCGCCTTTTTTTCGTATTTTTATTTTTTCATCTCTTTATGTTTCTTTCTTTCCAATTTTCTCCTATTTTCTGTTTTTTTATTTTTTTGTAATTTTTCTTATTTTATTTCAGTCTTTTAATTTTTCTACTTTTCATTTTTCTACTTTCCATTTTCGTAGCTTTTTCGTCGCTCTATTCAACCGTTTGCTTTATATTTTCTTCATCCATTCACACTATTTACCTTCCTTTTCACTCCTCTCTTCCCATCTCTTTCTCTCTCTCTCGGATCCTGAAATCGTTTCCAATCTGGCTTTCATCGTCTTTAACTAAACTGAACTCTATTTCTGTCCCTCCCTCTCATTCTCAGCTCACTCACTCACGCTAAGCCACTCTCGATGCAATTGCAATAAACACTTCCGAGTGCTTTTTCGCACACACACATACACATTCACAATCATACAAACACATACACACACAATTGACACACTCTCGACATTCTCCAACCTGCTCTCGTCCCTTTCGTAATCGTTCATTCACTTCCTCTGGTTGTACGCGATTTTTGTCGCTTTGATTTTCATCCTTTTTTCATCCTTTTTTCCTTTAACCAGATTTTACTTTTTTTCTAGAATTTTATCCGCTTTTTTATCATCTTTTTGTCCTGTTTCTCACTATCGTTTCTCCCTCTTCTTCCTACAAAATTTCGCTATTTCCGTCTAATATTCTTCTCTATTTCCTCTCACCTCTTGCTCTATTTCCTCTCATCGCCTGCTCAACTTTACTCAATCTCACTCAATCACTCTCTCTCTCCCTGATTCAATCCATCCATCTCTTCATCTCTTTCCTTCATCTCCTCCCTTCATCCATTCCATGATCTCTTTTATTCATCCATCCCTTCCTTTGGTCCTTCCTTACGTTCCTCAAAAACTAAAACTTTGATACAAAAAAATCAGTGATTCTCACGTTCCATTTTCCGTCAACCGTTTTCAGCTCTACCCCCTTTTCATCCTTCACCTCCTTCACCCCATCGTCCTCCTTCTCTTCCTCCTCCTCGATTTCATCTCTCCCATATCATTCTCATCCTCCTTCACCATGTTTCGTCTCATTTCGGCCTCTCGTCATTTTTCTCTGACTTGGATTTGGATTTTTTCGCTACCTCATTTCATATTCCTCTCGGTCTCCCATTCACTAGTGGAATTTCGATTCTTTTATACCTTTTTTTCAATAGTGGAGGCTCAATATTCCTCTCCCTCCCTTTCTTCATGGATCGTCTCGTTGCCTCTCCTTTCCTCCCATTTCATCGACTTTCCTCCCATTTCATCCCCTTTCCTCTCATTTCTATCGACTCATTTCATCTCCTCTCCTCTTGTTTTCTCCTTCTGCTCACTTCCTCCTCTCATCTCAGCTAATCCTTTTTCACTCCAAAAAAAAAAAAATCCGCTAAAATGCTGACATTGTTTCGTCTCGCCATATCTGCCTCTCACTCTGATCCTTCCTCCATCTCTTTCTCTCTCGATCTCTATCGTGCAATCAACCTCTCTCACTTGTCAATTTCGCTCTTTCTCTTCTCGTTTCACTCTCTTCTCACGTGCCGCTCGATTCGTCGTCGTTGTCGTCATCGTTGTCGCCATCGTTGTCGTCATCATTGTCGGCAACACATTTAGGTCAACGACATTTTATTGTTCTGTTGCTTTTCACACAGTTGGTGTCGGTGTTTTTATTGTTTTGTTTTTTTGGTGTTGTTGCTATCGATGTTTATATTGTTGTTGTTGAAGCTGATGCAGTTGGTATTGTTGTTGTTGATTTTCTTGTTGGTGTTGCTTCTCTTGTTGTTGTTGCTTCTCTTGTTGCTGTTATTGACGATTTTGTTGGTATTGGTGTTGTTGCTATTGTTATTTGTTGCTTTTGATATTCTTGTTTTGATGATTTTCTTGTTGTTTGCATTTGTCTTTCTATTTTTTTTTCCATCGTTTTTGCTATTTTTATTGCCATCGTTGCTGTTGATATGTTATTTTTTTTTGTTGTCATCGTCGTCAATGTCGTTGCTCCATCGGCATCAACAAGCCTGCCCCACTTGAAGAGGGTATTTTTAATCCCGCCATCGTCCTCCTTCTCACAGTCTTCCTCCTTCTCCTTCTCTCTTCCTCATCCTATCCTTCTCCATCTCGTGGTCTGGCCAATGTTGCTTGTTGCATTAAAAATTTACGAATTAATGCAATCTCATATTTTTGCACGTTTCGTTCGACGACGATAACAACAACAACAACAACGACAATAACAACAACTACTTAGACAACAACAACGACGAAGGCGACAACGACATCAGCATCGACGACGAAGCCGATCGTAAAATTGTTTACGAGGACGTGGACGAAAGGTTGCCACAGTGTGTAAGCGAGAGGGAGAGAGAGAGTAGGAGAGACTAGGAGAGAGTGAGAGTGAGAGAGTAGGAGAGAGAGAGAGAAGGCGATGGAGAAAGTGAGATATGACGATGTTAGAGAGGGGCTTTTAAGGTTTAGCTGTAAATAAGTTAGCCGTTTTTTTCTCACTCCCACTCATTCACACTTGTCGCTCTACCTCTGTCTCACTCACTCCTTCTCCCTCTCTTTCTCACACATGTCATTCTCTCTTTCTCCTTCTCTCTTCCGCCCACTTGTCGCATCCCAATTCAAAACCCTTAGCGTTGCTTTTATTGCCTCTGTAAATCGTCTTCTGTTGCCTCCAACTTCAACCACGCCCCTCTCGTGAGTCCCATGAGTGCCCTCGACTTGGCCAATATTTTTTCGCCAGCTCATAAAAAAGTGACAACACACCGCTATGTGTGGGATGCAAAAAGAGAAGATGAGAGATGAGAAGACCCTTAAATATGGTAAAATTGCGAAGCTTCAGAGTTTGATGAATGGCCGAATGGTTCATGGGGTCATCTCAATTGTTGTTGTTTTTGTTCAATATTCCCATTGAAACTCTCTCCCTATGTTTTTTGCACACAATTTCCTCTCACTCTATATCTATCTCCCTCTTATTTTCTCCCTTTCCGCCACTGTTTCAAAATGCAATTTCTCGTCCTGAGTCGAATTTTATGTCGCATTTTATTGAGTGTCCTTTTTATACATTGTCCTTTTTACGACACTGTTTAGGTTGTAATTTTTTTTTATTTATTACCTTTATTTATTTTCTTGTTTTATTTCTCCGCTATATTGTTTTTTATTTTGTCCTGTTTTATTTATATTTCTTCTTTTTATTTGTATTTTTATTTTCTCCTCTTTGTTTATATATCTTTTTTCATCTCCCTTTTCAAGGATTTCGCTGGGCATAAATTTTGAGGTTTGGTTTTATTGAATTTTCCCTCGTTTTATTGAGTTTTCCAATCGTAATCAAAGTCGATTCGCCGGTGCGTATGAGCGACATTTCATGTGGAGTTTATTTCGCAAAATCCATGAATTGTTAGCCAGAAATGAATATCGAAAATTTGCTGAATATTCCAAAAAGATTATACTGAAATTCAATAAAAAAGTTATTGCTAAACTTCTATATGAAACAAGAAAATAAATTAAATAAAAATTAATTTGAATGTCTATACAATATTGAGAACTGAGTAGATAAAAAATAAAGAAGAGAAAACAATTTTGAACATAAAAGCATTAAAAAGGAAAAAAATTAGAAATTATAAAATTGACAACAAAATTGAAAACAAAAATAAGGAACAGAACAAAGTTAGTACAGAAAAATTTGAGAAGATTAAATTAATTCTCATTTTTCCGAAGAGCTTTTCAATTTAATTGAATATGGATTATAAAAATATTGATTTAATAGAAAGAATATTAACGGCAGAAAATAAAATCAGCTGAACTAAAATTTTACACACTCTGACGTTTTTCCATCATAATTATGGTCTCACTCTTCCTTTCTTTTATGTTTTCATTTTTCTTCCTTCTCTTCCAATTATTTCCCTTCTTTCTTTCTCCTACAAAGCAATCGAAATCGAATACAAAATCTCCTCCAACTCCACGCTTTTCATTACGATTCATGTATAATAAAGTTAAATGATATAAGTGCATGAACGTATACATACAAAAACATACTTTTTATAAGTACACACACACACACATACACATACTCCATCGTATTCTCATATCAAGAGAGAATATTTCGGTAAAATGATGAAATTTCATATACTCAAGCACTAATTTCATAAAAACAACATGAGGGAAAAGCCTAATAAATGAATCATTAAGTAGGCGCGAGTTCTTTTTTAACAAAAATTTTTTTAGGGTGAGGATGTAGGACTGTGTGCGTGAAAGTGTCTGGGAATAAGTAGGAGTGTATCTGTGTGGACGTGAAGCACACGAGAGTTTACGACTGAATTTTATGGGCATTAGTGTTGTCCTTGTCTCTCAGCCTCGACTGGTTTACGAGTTTATTTTTTCTTAAATATATTTTATTTTTATGAATATTGTTTTTATTTATGAATTATATTTTTTTTTTACTTAGTTATTATTTATTTTTAATAGAACGCGCCGTTTTTTTATTTTTTAAATTAATTAATTTTATATATTTCTACAATATTTTTCTAATTCTTATTTATTTGATATCATATTTTTTATCATTATTTTTTTTTTGTTACTTACTATTTTGTTACTTATTATTTTTAACTTCTTTCAAATTTTGTAATTTTTTATTTTTTTTTTTTTGATACTTATTATTTTTCACTTCTTTCAAATTTTATAATTTTTTTCATATATTTAAATAAATGAATTAGAGTAAATATTTTAATTTTTTTTTTTCCATCAAATTCGATCGAAAAAATAATATAAAAACAATCCGTAAAATTTGTAAAATCTCGATTTTTCTTTCGTCTTGCGAGAAAATCCAATAAATCCTTTTGCCTCGATGCGTCGTCCTTGCGCCAGAGACAGAGTCACGTTTAATCACGTGATTTACGACGACGACGCCGCTCAACCGCAAATTCGTTCTAATTTATTGGCCACGACTGTTGCGGCCAACCGCATCCCATCCCAAGGCAACGAGTGTTGCATGAGTGAGCTCAGATCGTCGTCATCGTATATGTGACTGTGTGTGAATGTATGTGTGAGAATGTGTGTGCGTCATCTGCCTTCGCGGTCGCAATTTTGCGGCCGAGGATTCGCCTGAACTTCACTTGCAGCCGTCGTTGCTTCTTTTTCACCTTGTGAGTTTCCTCCAAAGGGAAGATTCAATGGCCACAAGACCGAATGTGGAAGCGTGGGAAAAGATGCAAAATTTCGATAAAAAAAAGGAAGACAAAGTGGGAAAGAAAGAGAGAGAAAAACGAAGTCATGAAGATGAATTCAAGGTCCGACCTTGGGAATTGGAGAAATTCACATACATGATTTTATTTTTCATTCGATCGAAGCCAAGCTTTAAGCATTAAAAACTTGTGAGAAAAAATACTTTAAAAACCAAAGAATTCACTATATAAGAAAAAGTTATACATAAAAGTAAATTAAGAAAAAAATTAGGAAAAATAAATTATAGAGAAAAATTAAATTAAATTAAATTAAAAAAATAAATTGTATAAAAACCTCAAATCAAAGAAAGTTTTTGAAAAAGATAAACTAATATTCCTCAAAATATTAAACCAAATTGAAAAAAAAAAATATACAATAAATTTCAAATATGTGAGAGAAAGAGTCAAAAATATTCCAGAAAATCAAAACAAGAGAGAGAAAAATAAAAATTCCAATAAACAAATATCTTGGAAATGAAAACGATTTCATAAAAGAGATAAAAATAAAGATTTCTAGAAGGCCATAGAGATATTCTCAACATAAGTAAATAAAATTCTGAGAAATCAGATTTATTTCGAAATCCCAATTCAAATGCTAATTTTCCGATGTCCAAAACATGCATAATAAAAATATATAAATAAGGAAATTTGGTAATAACGAAAGGAGATGAAAAGGAATATTTGGTGAATAAGAATAATATTTGAAGGAAGAAATGCGATGGAGAAGGAAAAGAGATGGAGAAGGAAATGAGATGGAGAAGGAAAAGAGTTGAACAAGGAAAATTTGGTGAATTAGGAAAAGAAATAAATAAAGTGAATGAATTCGAAAATAAATGAATAAACCAAATTGTTGAACGAGAACGAGTTTCACAGAATTTTCATTTGAATTTCTCTTTCGGAGAATATTTCATTCAATCTTTTGGAGATATCAAATAAAGCTTCGAGTCACGTGTGGCCTGAACAACAGACACATGTGATGCTAATTGAAGACCCGGGCATCATTTAAATTTCATCCATTTGTAGGCTGTAAAGCCTTCATTGAAAAGCCCCAGAATTTCATGTCATTTCGTTCTATATTTCTCTCTCTCTCTATCTCTCTCTCTCTCTATCTCTCTCTCCATCTCTCCTTTCTTCCTCTATCATGAGTTCTTGTGTGGAATCCCTTTTCGGCCTCCGCTTCATCATACGAAATCCTCTTCAAATTACATAATTATGCAACAGCAGGCAAGTGCTTCGATTGTAATCCGCAAACTACTTTTCTAATTCCCTCGGCGGCGTTTTGAGGCTGGTCTGAATTTCATGGACTTCACCATCGTTCTCTTTCTGCCTTTATTTGTCCTCTTCTCTTCTTCTTTCTCCTTCCTTCGTTCTCTTTCTACATCGTTATTTTTCTATCGTTCTCATCATTCCTTCGTCCTCACTCGTCCTTTTCCTCCCTTCATCTTCCATCATCTTCTTTCTCGCTTCATCTTCATGGTTCTTTTTTCTCCTCCCTTTCACTCCTCTTCCAACCTCCTCCTTCTCCTTCATCCTCGTAGTCCTTTTACTACTTCTCGTTGTAGTCGAGTCCGCCTCTTGTGTCTACAAATTTTCGTCCTCGGTTTTTCTGCCTTCGCGTCTGATGTTTTTCCCTCCTACTCCTTGACTATTTTTTCTCCTTTTCTATTTCTCCTTTTTTCCATACCATCTTCATACCCTCCTCCGCCTTCGTCATGTCTTCCTCAACCTTATTCATGTTCTCCTCCGCCCTGTTCATGTCCTCCACCTCCTTGCACTCTCTCCACTCCCCCCTCCACCATCTCCCTGGAGCACTTGTTACGATTGCACACATGCCGCACACCCGGCTCGACAATAAAACAATTTCAATTGTTTCTATTGCAGAGTCCTTTTTCGAGATCTCCAACATATCGTACTCCAAAATAACGTACTCTAACTGTCCTTCTCACTCTAGTGAGCACAACTACTCCCACTCTTTTCTCTTTCACTTCACTTTTTTCCTTTTTACTTCACTTCTCCCCTTCGTTTCCTTTCCACTTCGTCCATTGTCATATATCCAGCTCACTTCTCCTTTCCATTGATCCTCCCAACATCCCTGACTCTCCTTCTCTGTCTTTCCACCTCTCTCTCTCTTTCCTCTCTCTATTTCCTCTCTCTCTCTCCTTCCTTCCTCTAGTCTTTTTACTATTGCTTCCCAACACTCGACGTCGTGTTCCAGCTCATTGCCGACCTCTTCACAACGTCTCCTGTTCCCTTTTTGGCCACAAGCTTCGTCCTTCCTCTACCTTCTCTCTCTCTCTCTTCTCATTTCGCTCTTCTCCTCCCTCTCTCGTTGAAGTTCTGTCTGCTGCGGCGCAAAAATTCATTCACAAAAATATGTCGCCACCGCTGCCGTCGTCGGCGTCCTTAACGTAGTTATTGTTATTGGTGTTCATATTCTTGTTGTTTTCCTTCTTCATGTTCTTGTTGTTCTTGTTCAAATTGTTGTTCTTGTCCTTGTTGTTTTTCTTTTACCCTCCTTGTTTCCTCAGTCATCGCAGAATCCTCGATTCGGCCTCCCTTCGGAGTCTTGGTTAACTTGCTACATTCATATAATTTGAAGCGCATTCATAAATTATGAAGCGAAGTTTGGCGCTCACATTCACACACATACACATGGATAGAACCATCCAGACATTCAACCACACACACACACATACAATCTTACAAACTCATACTCACAATCTTACTCACACTCATACTCACAAGCGCCCACTCAGTTGTAATATTTGTAAGGCTCAACATGCTCAACACGTACAAACCAAAACCACCCAACGATAGACGACGATATATCCGGCTTTTTGCGAGTCTAATTTAATCGTTCTGTTTTCATGGTTCTTGCCCTGAAGGACACCCGAGTGAGACGGTTTTATTGGTGAGGGATTTTCAAAGTGTTTTATTTTTACTCAATTTAAATTTAATTTCTGATATTACTTATAATGCGTAAATCATTATTATATTATTTTAATTATTCATGGTTATTCTTATACATATTTGAATTATATAATTCTATATTAATTTTAAAAACATCGGGTTTTAAATTTTATTTTTTTTAACTTTTATAATTACAAAATATGAATTTTTTAATATTTTGAAATATTATGATGTTTAATTTATATTTATTAAATGTATTTTATATTTCAAATTTTTCGGATTTATATATTTTTCATTATTAATGGAATATTTTTTATTTGAAATTTTGTAAATTTATTTGTTCATCATTTTGAAATATTTCAACTTAAAATTTTTAATAATAAAAATTGTTCACCTATTTTTAGATTATATTGAAAAATTATAACTTTTATATAATATGTATTTCTATAATTTTTAATGCAAATATTTTTTTTTTCTAAATATTTTTTATATTTATATTTTTACATATTTTGTTTATAATTATATATTATTATTTCTTGTTTTCTTTAACATTATTGATATTTCATCCATCATTTTTATAATTAACCGATTTTTATAATATTCAAATTTCTAGATAAAATAATAAAAGTAATATAAAAAATTTTTGTTTTTTTCTTTTCATTTTTTTATTCAAAATTTAATTATAATTCTTAACTTTGTTTATTAAATTATATTTAAATTATTTCATCACATATTTATTCCTCCTTCTTTGCTTCTTCCTCCCTTTCACTCAGCTCCGTCGACAATCGTTCGACACTGAAATTTCGCCGCGAAACAAGATTCTCGAATGTTTCTCCCACATGTGTGTGGTTGTTATTACTTCTTCTCTCACACTCTCTCACAGATTCTCCTTATCTCTCTCTCTCTCTTTCTCTCTTTCTCTCTCTCTATCTTCTCTCGATTCTCTCTCCTCCTGCTTATCATTCGCAAGTGTGTGTGTGCTCGTTGACTAAATAATTCCACATATGATTTCGTTACAAATACACAAAATCCTATGGGAGGAGAACGAAAGCTGATGTGGTAATGGTGTGTGGATGTGAGAAAGAGAGGAGAGAGAAAAGGGAGATAGGAGAGAGGGAGATGGAGGGAGTTAGAGAGAATATGGTAAAGAGAGAGCGAGGTTTGCGTGGAAAACGTCTTAAAGATTTCCACTTATGCGAATTTCATGCGAAGAAAATAACGAGCTGAGTCTCAAAATTTATTTGACAAGCAGACAGTTTCACAAATATCCATTGAGACTTATACAAGTACATATATGTATATGTGTGTATGTATGTATGTATGTGTGTAGAAAATAAGTACGTAGCTTTACTTGAATGTCTTTGTGTCTGTATGCGTGCGTTTTTGTGTCTGTGTATTTTCGCGGTTGTGGTAAGCGCCGAAAGTCGTTGAGAAAACGTATTAAACCGCAAAGTGTGTTGCTGTTGCTCTGAGGAGTCATTTTTTTTCAAACCTCCTCTTCATCTTCGTCTTCTCCTTCATCTTCGTCTTCTCCTTGAACTTCGTCTTCTCCTTCAACTTCGTCTTCTCCTTCTTCTTCCTTGTCTCCTTGATCTTCGTCGTCACCTTCATCGTCTCGTGCTTACGAGATTTTCGCCTAACATTTTCAGGATATTCGTGAGTGATTTCCATAAGGATTTCACGAGTTTTCATGCGCCGTGATTTCCAGAGGAATGAGAGGGAGAAAAACAAAAAAATTTGGAATACAAATTTGAAGCTGAAAATGGAAATATTTTAAAGTGAATTCTTTATTTAAATTTTCGGTAAATTTATTTTTTTTTGTTCTAAAAGTTTTCGCTCATAAAAATAGTTTTTCTATGCATATTTAAATAAATTTTGTTTCAATGATAATTTTTATGCAATTAGAGAATTTTTTTTAATACATTATTATTTTATGTAGAATACTTTGTTATGGATTTGATCATTTTATTTTTTTAATATTTCTTTACTTTTTTTTGTTTTATTTTTTTAACAAGTTATTTAAAGTTTACTACGATTTTCAATTGAGTTAATAATTCATCATATAATTTTTCGATTCTACATTAAAATCAACTATTTTCCTTATTAAGTTTTGTATTTCGTCATTGAATTGAATTTAAAATTTTAATTGTATTGTTTTATCATTTTTTATTTATTATTTTATTATATTTATTATTTTATTTAATATTTATTATTTTATTTATTTATTTTTAATTTTTAACTACTATTTTAAACTCGCATTCACTATTCTTGCTTCGTTATCCTTTCATTAATCTCAAGTTCATTTTATTTCATACTTTCTTCCCCTTACTTACCATCTTCGCTTCCATTTCCTACCTTCCTATTTCCTTGTGCTGCATTTAATCGTTCTCAAGTCGTTCTCCCTCACCTTTTTCAGATGAAAAATTCATCTCTTCTTCTTTCTCATACGTATTTTCTTTTTCCCTCTATCTCTCTCTCTCCCTCTCAAGCTATGTAATTTCTCTCATCCAAGCTACGCAATTTCTCTCTCTAAAGCATGCATGCTTCCATGCAATCTCTTTCTCCCTCCAACAAGATATCCATTTCCCTTCCACTATATTTTCGTCTCCCTCCAACGTTATGTCCTTCTCCCTTTCATGTCTCCTTCTCCCGCCCACGTTATCTCCCTCTTTGTTCGATGTGATGAAATTTACACCTTAATTGCTATCTTTTTCTTAAATGAAAAACCTCACCAAAGGATAATTTGAATCCTACTTCGACTTTCTCCACTCTCCACCCTCGAACCTTGAAGAAAAACCCACAATGAAGGTAAATTCATTTTTTTTTTCTCTCCATGCATTATGCATGAAACGCAACCAACTTTGTTCGATGTTCGCCCTCGCATTTGCACAATTTTCTAATTGCAATTAGGAAGAAGAAAATTAACTTTTCTTGTGGTAACAGGAATAATAATAATGGTAAAAAGCAAGAACAACAATAATGGCAACAAACATCATAATAACAACAACAATATAATAACAACAACATCTGTATTGCGTGAATAATAATAAGAATATTATGTGAATAATAATAAAATCAACATTATGTCAATAAGAATCAAATTATATGAAAAACAATAAAATTATGTGAACAACAATAAAATTATATAAACAAAAACAAAATGATGTGAACAACAACAAAATTAAGAGAACAACAACAAAATAATATGAACAAAAACAAAATGGTGTGAACAACAACAAAATTATGTGAACAACAAAAAAAATTATATGCGAGACTCATTATGAAAATTACAACAACACTTAAAGAGAAAAGAAGGAGGAAACAAAGGAGAAGGATGATAGAAAGGAGAAGGAAAGAAAAGAAAAGGATGTAGGAGAAAATTTCTTGAAGAAGGTTGAAGTTGAAGTGAGGAAAGAAAGAAAGGTGGAGTAGGCGTATGAGCAACATTTAATTAAATGCAAAGAAATTGTCGAAACACTTGCAACATCAACATCATGTTTATAAAGCCATCGACGCCGATAGGAGCAACAAGAGGAAGGACAACAAGTTGAGGAAGAAAATAAGAAGTAAAAATATAATATAATACCAAGTAGAAAAACAACAACTAATGGGAAAATAATAAGAAGTAGAAAAAATAGCCTAGAAGAAAAAGAACAAAGAGAAAAAAAAAACAAAGAGAAGAAAAATAAAAGCAAGTACACAACAAAAAAAAAAATTAAATAAAAAATAACAAGTTGAAGAAAAATAACAACAAACTTGAAGAAAAATAACAACAACTGGATGAAAAATAACAAAAAACTCGAGGAAAACAAACAACTAAACTAAAAACAACACCTAAAAAAGGTAGGAAAATAACGAAGAAGAAAAAGACGCAGATGAAGCAGATGAAGAGCATCAAGATCCCTCTTCATATCTCCTTCAGTTGAAGATGGTGACGAAGACGATGAGGATGAAAACAACAATGACAACAACAACTAGGAAAACAAGAACAATAATGAAGACAACAACAACAATAAAAATAAAGACGACACGAACCAAGAAAAGACAATGAAAGCTTTCTTTATTTGCATGCAATTAAGCGAAAGTGTCGACAGGATAATGAGATGCAAATACTTTCACGTGTGGGTATTTCAACTATAGCAATAACAACAAGAACAACTATAGCAATAACAACAAAAACAACTATTGCAATAACAACAAAAACAACTATTGCAATAACAACATCAACAACAATTATAATGACAACAACATCACAACGTTCTAAACAACAACAACATCTCAATGTGAATGTTTAATATGGAAAAAGAAATTTCTTGATATCGTCCTCGACTCTATTTGCACACTTTATGCACTAGTTCTTATTCACATGAAAATAATATAAGAAAAAAAAGTGAATTCAAAGTGGATTCCTTGAAATTCTCTCTTTTTGCAAATTTTATGATTCGGTTTTTTTTTTCATTTACTTCTCATTACAATTGCTTTTCATTTAACCTTTCCGGGAAGTTGTTTCCTTTATTAGTTTTGAAGAATTTTGCAACTGCAATTAGTACTCAAATTTGTTTCTTTTACAGAAAAATATTTTATTTAGTAATTGTATATAATTTCTTTCAAAAAGCTTAATTCTGTTATTTAAATTTTATTTGAATTTTGTTGATTTATTATTACAATTTCATTTTTTTTATCATCAATTAATTTCTGAGGTAATCCATATTGCACATTTAAATATAAATTATTATAAAACCTATACCAAATGATTTCATATCGACTTATCCATATTATTCACGATATTTCATATACTTTACGATGCAAATATTGTTATTGACATTTTATTTGATATTTAACAAAAACACTTAAACACACTCCTTACTATTTACCCATATTGTCCTTCATTATCTGAAGTTATTTGTAGTGATCTAGCATCACTCATCATCATCGCCGCACACTAACTTGTCTCTAAAAATGAAATATATTCTTCCCCCTGTGAGGTGATTAATGCTTCTTCAGAATGCTGAAATAATGAATTCACAGTTCAAAGCGGTGAAAATGCAAGGAATTTGAAGGAACATTTGAAGAGCGCATAATATTCTATATAGATGGATGGATGGATGGACAGATAGTTGTTGTTATAGTTGTTATTGTTGGTTCTGTTGATGATGATGTTTTAGTATTTGTTGTGATAGTGGTTGTTGTTGTATTCATTATTGATGTTGTTGTATTTGTTGTGATAGTTGTTGTTGTATTCATTATTGATGTTGTTGTATTTATGTTCGCTCATCACTCATCATCGTCGTGCATTCACTGTTAATGTAAAACTAACGCTAACTGACAGCTCGCATGGAGAGAGAGAGAGAGGAAGATAGAGAGTGATGGATAGAGACAGAGTGAAAGAGAGATATAGAGAAAGATAGAGAGAGTGAGTGAGATTGACGGTAACAACAAAAACAAATGCTTTGGTAAAAGCAAAATCAACAACAAGAAATAACAACACTATAAGTGGGAATAACAACGATGAGAATAACAACAGTAATTGTGAGGACAACAACTATTGATGACAACAACAATAGTAACAATACAACAACAAGAATAACAAACACAACATCACCAACATTAACAACACCAAGAATAACAACATTAACAACAACATCATTGAAAGCAACAGCATCCAAAATTGCACATTAGTCAATCGTAATCATATGCAGCAGAATTGTAGCTAACAAATATTGACAGAAACGATGGATGGACAGACAGACACCGGACAGAAAGGAGGAGAGAAAGGAGAAGAGAAGGGAAGAGAGAAATGAGGAGAGAAAGGAGGAGAGAAAGGAAGAGAGAAGTGTAGAGAGAGGAGGACCGACAGGTAGAGAGATGGATGGATGGCCAGAGAGTCAGAGAAGCAGAGAGACAGATAGACAGATAGTTAGGGAGTCAGAGAGTTAGTGAGACAGCGAGATGATTCGACAGAGAGAGATAGATGAAATTGACTAAACGATCTAATAGATGGATGGACCAAACGACAGCAGAAATTATAGCGTTCGTTGAAAAACGCTAGGGGCGAGTCCGAGGAGGTTGGGCAAAAGAACAAATTGATGGGTGGAACGAAGGACGAAAACGTTTTGCATACCAAAGGATAGTGTGAATTATGAGGATGAGAAGTATGGGTAGAATGAGAACTGAAATGAGAATTATGAGCAGATGATGAGAAGAATGAGTAGAGAAAAAGAAGTATGAGTAGGAGAAGAACGATGAGTATAAAGGAAAAGAAGACGTGAAGTATACACTGGTTGAGAAGAATAGGAAAAGGAGGAAAAGAAGTAGCTTCAAGCACAAAGGTATGAAGGACAAGTTGTGAAGGAAGTTCTTCTTCAGAATGCAAGATGAAAGAACGTCGAAACAAGTGGAATGAGCCGAGAGAAGACAAATTATGATTAACTGATGGGAGGGATGGACAGACAATAGAGAGAGAGGAACAGTTGGAGATGGAGAAGGTTAGATGGTGGTAGATGAAGACAGAATTGAAAGAACAGTTGAATAGTTGGAAAAGATGACAGAGAGAGAGAGAGAGAGACAGACAGAAAGACATCAATTGCCACTAGAAGAACTAACAAATGAAACCTTCGACAACGACAAACACACGAAGGAATGATGAAACGAAATAATGAAGGAAAGAACTAAGGATAGGACAAGCTGAGGAAAGGGTGGAGTAAAGGACAAACTAAGGAAAGTACGCACTGAGGAAAGGACGAAGTAGAGGACAAACTAAGTGAAGCACTAGCTAAGGAAAAGGATAGACTCAAGGGACTCCTGGACATCGTGAAAGGATATGCAAATAACGCCAAATGAAAGACAAATACAAGAAAGTAAAGAAAGACCGGAAGAGATTCTGAAGAGAGAAATGAAGGTGAAGGAGATGAGATGGTGAGGAAGGAAGATGAAAGTGGGGAAAGAAGATGAAAGTGAAGAGAGTGAAGAAGGTGATGGAAGAGATGAAGTCGAAGTAGGAGAAGAAGTCGAAGTAGGAGAAGAAGGTGAAGGAGGAGATGAAGGTTGAGAATGAGATGAAGGTGGCGAATGAGAAGAAGGTGACCAATGCGAAGACGTTGAAGGAAACCATGGACCAGACGATGTTGACCAAGAGTTCAACGAGAAGGTGGATGAAGAAGTGTAGGAGGAGGTGGAAGGGGAGATGGTGAAATAGTTGGAGGTATAGGAAGAGGTGGACGACAAGGAGGACTCGAAGTAGAAGAAGGTGGAGAAGAAGTGAACTGGAAGAGAGAGAAGTGGACCTTCGCCTTCTCCCTAAGGTTCATGCCAATCCAAATAGATTGCGCTGTCGAGGTATTTGCGCAATTATGAGCGAATTTGGTAGCACTGTCACTCGGGATATTAGTGTGAAAATGAATGAGTTTGGAAACTCAGGGGCGTCATAGAAAAAGAGAGAGAGAGAGTGTGTGTGAGAGAAGAAGTGTGACAGGGATTGAGGATGGGGTGGAGATAGTGATGAAAGAGGTGGAGAGAGAGTGAAGTGGAGAGAGAGAGTGTAGTGAGGAGAGAAGGACAGAAGTGAAGAGAGTGAGGCCGAGGACGATGATGAGACCGAGGTCAGCCGGGACATGAAACAACAACAACAACTACTACAACAATCACAACGCACAGTTGGTCCAGAGCAAACAGAGCAAATCGAGGACGAGAGTGAAAGCGAGAGATTGTGAGGGAGTTGAAGTGAGTGAAGGGGAGAGAGAAAGATAGAGGTAGAGTGAGAAAAGGAGGGAGGCCTGAGGAAGTGAGGGAAAGTGAGGAATGGATGGAGAGGAAGAAAGCTAGGGGAAAGTGAGGAAGGTAGAGTGAGAGAGTGAAAGGACAACTAGTGAAGAACGATCGCCGAGGGACGGAAGTAGAACAGGACAGGACAGTGGGTGGAATCGTCAAGGGAAAATATTCGTCCTTCCCTCCATCATTTTATCCTTCCTTCTGCCCTTCCTTTCCACCTTATGTCCCTCTGCTCTTTTTTCTGCCCTTCCTTTCCACATTCTGTCCTTTATTTCCTCCCATCCTTCTGTCCTTTTGCCCACAATGAAGTCAGTGGCGGAAAGTGAAAGCTCATTAAAGTATGCAACGCTTGATGATTTTTTTATGAGTTCGACTTCGGTTAGTTTGTTTTCGCTCTAGTCCCTTGTGGCACGACCTCACTCTCTCTTACTTCCTCTCCCCTTTCTCCTTCTCTCTTCCACTTTCTCCCTCTTCCCCATCTCTTTCACCTCCAGCCCTATTCAGTTTCATCCACAATCAGTATGCGTTCGTCCATGCTTGCATATTGATGCGTTATGAGAAGAGGAAAAAAGATGAGAAAGAGAAAAAAGGGGAATGAGAGAAGTCAGAGGGATAGAGACAGAGGTCAGAGGGACAGAGAGAGGTGAAAAAATGAGAGGGAAGAATGAGAGGAAAAAAATAGAGAAAAAAGCAAGAGGAAAGAACAGGAGGAAATAAGCAGGAGACCTCAGTGAAATCAGAAAATGATCGAAAGAAACAGAGCGAAACCGTGAGCAGGATGAAGGGAGATAAAGTGAGGATAGAGAAAGATAAATAAAAAAAAAAAAAGAGAGGTCGGACGCAACGATGCGTTGCATACGAAATAATGATAATTTATTCAACGGCATTCATCAATTCGTTCCTTTCTTTCTCTCTTATTTTCTCACTCTCTGTTCCTCTTCAGTTAATATCAGTGTCCCATTTCACTCGCCATTTCTCTATCTCACTCTCCCCTTCTCACTCTCCACTTCTCACTCTCCCCTTCTCCCTCTCTCTTTCATCTCTGTATATCTCTGTCACCCATGTTCTTGGTGATGTCAATTTTGACATTGGTTCGTGTTGACAATTGATGTTATAGTTGCTATTGTTGTTGTTGATGCTGTGGTTGTTGTTCCTGCTGTTGTTGTTTTTGCTTCTGGTCCTGTAGTTTTTATTATTGTTGATCTTATTGTTGGTCTTATTGTTGCTGTTTTTGGCCTTGTCCTTTTAGTTGTATTCCTCTTAATTGTTATTTGTCTCATTGTTGTCATCTTTATTTTTTTTGAATTTTATTCTTTTCATGTTTTCAGTTGTTGTTTTATTTCTGTTTTTTTTTTTTTAATTTTTTCATATTTGTTTTTTCCTTTTTGTAAGTTTTTCTTCTATTTTTGTTGTTGAAATTTTTTATAACTTGTTCTTCCATTTTTGTTGTCTTTTTTTATTGTTTTTATTTTTGTTGTTGTTTAATCGCTGTTGTCTCTCTTTCGTCATTGTTGTTTTTCTGTCGAAAATTCAATTCAAGGAAATCTCTACAACACGTGACCTAGATCCTTGGCACTTGTCCTTCTCGTCGTTGCCTTTGTGTTTCGGTCACATATACATACATTTGCTCACACATACATTTACATATAATATACAAACATACATTCACATATGCACACCAACACATATGCATTCTCATGCACATCAACATGCAACAACTCTTTCTACATAGAGAAACGCATGCAACCTTTGGATTTCACAGTGATTTTAAAAATTAATGCGACCTCCCACAGCTCGTGTTCCAATTTGTCTGTCTCTCTCTCTCATTCACTCTCCCTCTCTTTCACTCCCCCTCACTCTCTCTCGCTCTCCTTTTCTGTGATAGTCACTGGTCATGTGTTGGTTCTTATTGTTTTTGTTATTATTTTTGTTCTTGTTTTCGTTATATGTAAATTGTTAATTTCGTTTGTGATTTTGTTCCATTTTTAATGAATTCACAAAATCTGCCCCAGTGACGAAATTTTATTTTACTCATTTTTTTCGCCCCGAAAATTTTCTGTCGACCAAGGACCTTGGACATGATCCTTTGTGGATGTTGGAGAATTTCCATATTGTCGACGAAATTTATGAACATATTTTTCACACGGCAAATATTTTTAATTTCGGTGAAATTTTCACTGGAAAATTTATTTCATCCGCAAAATGAATTCCATCTCGTTTTATTTTACATTCGCCATTTATTTCGTGTTCTATTTAGTTGAGTCTTTTTTCAATTTAATCTAGTTAAAAAATATAGGGAATTTTTTCCATACAATTTTTTGACATTATTTTCCTTTTTTTCACAATGCATTTTATAAATAAGTTTCGGATTCACTTTTAATGAAGAGGGACTTTCCGATAATTTAGTTGCAAAATTTAGTTTCCGCTATAATGAAGTGATTAAATTTGGATTTTCAATGGAATTTTGGATACAAAAATCAGAAATAAATGAAGTTATCTCCGATATTTCATGAATATGAATTTTATTATCAAATTTTAATTCTTTAATTTAATTCTTGTTATCAATTTAAATTTTTTACGAAATATGAAAATAAATAATTACAAAATTTGAATATATATCACAATATTATTTTCTTAACTTTTTGCATTTTTTTGTATGAAACAAAAATTACTAATTATTATAATTCCTTAAAATTTATATTAAAAAAATATTATGTAATTAAATAAAATTTAAGTGAAATAAAATAAAAACATAATCATAAACCCGTCTGAAATATTTTTACAAAAGACTTTACTAATTTGAATTTAAATTTATTAAAAAATAATAGTAGTTGTGTACATTTCTAGTTCATATATCTGTGGACTTTTGACAAAACAACTTAAGTCGAGATAAGATAATTTACAAAATTTTGTTTATCATATTAATTTATATTATTAAAATTTAATATATAAAAATATTTGGAAAAAATCAAAATAAACGACACATTTTTACTATAATACAATATTTTTACTTGTATTTAAATAAAAAAATTAGTGTATACTTTATTTTTTATTATTCGCTCACCTCAAGAATTTTAATATCAGACATAAGTTGTTATATTATGTATACGTATATTATATACGTATACGTCATATTATGTATACGTATATAAAAGATAACTTTAAATTTTTTATTTAATTATACTGAAAAACTATTATTGTAAATAATAGTTAATTTTATGAAATACAGTTTCACTAACACTCTCCATCTCTCTCTCTCTTTCGATTGCAGAAAGCTGTCAGGGTCCTCACGAGAAGCGCCTCCTCAACCACCTGCTCTCCACGTACAACACACTCGAGCGCCCCGTGGCCAACGAATCGGAGCCGCTCGAAGTCAAATTCGGACTGACGTTGCAGCAAATCATCGACGTGGTAAGTTCCAAATTCCATAATCTACCCAAAAAACTCTTGACAAATTTCTCTTGAAAAAATAACCAATAATAATCAAAAATGTCCAACAAATTCCAATAGTTTTTTTTACTACAAATAACAACAAAATAAATTCTAAAAGAATTCAAGCAAAAAAATCATATCGCGGAAATTCAAACCGGAAAGAGGAATCGAAATCAATCGACGGATTTCAAAACGATCTGCAATTAATGTTGTTTCTATATAATTCTTCAATTAATTCACACTTTTTTGTAGGACGAAAAGAATCAGATTCTGACCACGAATGCGTGGTTAAATTTGGTAAGTGACATGTACCCGTTTTTACCAACAACTACAACAAAAAAAAATATGAAACACATTTTATTTCATACAAATTTTTTCAAATGAAAATGAAGTGCGACGCTAAACAAAAAGTTTTTATTTCATTAAATTTTATTTTAAATTTCTTTTAATTTTGTATTATTACCATTGAAAAATTAAGTTTGTAAAAAAATTTAAATTTTGTGGTTTTGCTCCACTGTATGTTGACCTCTGTTCATGTTGAGTTTTCGCTCGACTTTTCCTCAATATTTCTCATTATTCGTTTTATTTTTTCGCTGTCGCTATGAAGTCAAAAAGATCGGAAAAAGACAAAAAATTATATTTTGTGTAATTGTTTCACGTGATCTCGTGCTCAATGTTTTGTTGGCCTTATCTAAAGAATTAAAATATTAAACTAAATCAGAATTAAATTATATTCAAAAAAATTTTAGCAAAATAAATTAAAGCTAATAATTTAAATCAAAATAAATGAAAGCAAAATAAATTAAATCAAAAAAATAATATAAAATAAATAAATTAAAATAAAATAAATTAAATTAAAGCAAATTAAAATACTGCAAATTAAATTAAATTCAAATAAATTTAGTAAATTAATGCAAAATAAATTAAATTATATTCAAATGAATAAAAGCAATATAAATAAAATATAATAAATAAATAAAAATAAAAACAAATAACGAGAAATAAAAAAATCAAAATATATTAAAGCTAAATAACTGAAATCAATATAAATTTTAAAGAAATATATAATTCAATAATTTATAAGAGTAACATTTTTTTTAGTAAAAAATATTTATTTATGTTTTTATATTTATATATTTTTATAATTTAAAAATTTTTTCTTTTTTTCTCTTATTATTTTTAAATATGTTTCATGTTATTTTTCAAGATTCTAATATACGCCAAAACCATTTATTTCCCGTGGAATCCTTTATCTCATCCCTAATCCTAAAAGCTTCGAATTCTAGTCCATTCCCGAGCTCGAGTTCCATGACCGAGTTTCTTCGCACAGAGTCCCCAGCGAGCGGTGGAAACGTATTTTTCAACCGTTGGCAACTCGAACACGAGCACTAACTCACTCCGTAAACAAAGGATTCTCCGATCCCCATCGATGACTGCGAAAACCCCGTGAACCCAGAGCAATTTATTGTAGTGAGCTCCGATGCAGAGCCTTCGGAGAAATGCATCAGGTGAACGGAAGTGAGAAAAATTGTATGGGAGTGGATTTGTTGCTTCAATGAGTTTTACTAGCCGTGTGATGTTTCAATTTAAAATTGAAGAATTTTTTCAATTTTACTTTTTCGTAAAAAGTCCACAACATTTTAGAGTTTAAATACGATTTTATTTGCACACTAAACCAAAAAAATGTATAAATTTAAAATAAAAAAAGTTTCTCATATTCAAATTAATTCAATAAGGAAAAAGAGTATATAAAAAACTACGAAAAAAACCGAATTTAGAGAAACTTAATTATATTGATCAATATCAATGATATTAATTTACAAAACTTCGAACTTCAATTTTAGGGCTTTAATGCTTTTTCGAACTTGTTAAAGAGAGCATTTACAGGATTTATTTTCAATCCCAAAGCTTATAAAATCCTTCACAAGCGAATAATATTCGGAGAATTATTTCCTTTTCGTGCTTTCGTGCAAATTAAACGTTCATCGAATCTCAAAATTCTCCACTGAAATCAAAAATAAACCCCAGCTTTTCACCTTAAAAAATAAAAATAATAAAACACCTTAAAATAAAAATAATAAAAAAATAATTTAAAAAAATGCAAAAAAAGCACTTCAATGGACGCCATTTCTCTTAATTGCGCAATTTTCCAACATCCGATCAATTTTCGCAGCATTTTGACAGTAGGCGATTGAGCTTTCCAGTGGAAATCGTTGAAAATGCTTTTCATTATTTCTTTTCATCAGTTTCGCCGTTCGGCCACAGATAGAAAATCAAAAAACGCCAAACTCTTCACTTCGAAGCAATTCAACGAACTCACCTCTGTTTCCACCGCTTCCGCTTTCACTTCATCGGTCTGTTTCTTTTTCGTTCTTTCTCCCTCTCTCGGGAGCCTCCCTTTTCGCTCACGCAATATCTTTTCTCTCTTTTCACATCGCCTCCTTCCCTCAACTCTTTTTGATCTTCATCCACTTTGACTTCGTTCAGTTTTCAACGATGGTTGATTGAATTTTTCAACTGCGCTCAGCGAAAATGGCATCTCAAACAACAACAACGAAAATACAACAACCAAACAGCAACAACAATTACAACAATAAAATAATTACAAAAATAACACAAGCAAGACCAACAAAAAAAAAACAACCAAGAACAACTTCACCATCAGCATCAAAAGCATTTTTCTCAATAAGGCAGCTTGATTGCGCCGCGTTGCCAACCACTGATGCTGCTGCATTTTCCGCAGCGTTGCCAATTATTTTCACAAACCGACCAGCGAGTTTATGTTGTTGTTGTTCACGTTGGTGTTGTTATCGTTGTTGTTGTTGCTGCTGTTTATTTTTCGCCATCAATTTGCAACAACGAAATCTGGTTCATAAATCAAATAATTTATTGTAGATGTTGTTGTTGTTGTCGTTGGTTAGTCGGCAGCAACTCGACAGCAACAACAACGATGCAAATTGGTTTAAAAAATTAGAGCGCTTCATTTGGCAACACCAAAATCAACATCAACGACAACAAGAACAACAACAATATAGAAGAAGAAGAACAATAATAAATCACAAATAGAAATCAAATTAGTGTCCGAAATATTTAGCAAATCCTTCGGAAATATGAAACGCCTGCTCGCAAAAAAATTCACGCTTCAAAAAATGTTGCCAACCATCCGAGTGTTGCCACTCACATAAAATACACATACATACACAATCACTCACACTCACACACACACACATTAAAAGACTGAAAACAATAAGACCAAAATGGCAAATTTGCAGCCGACGTTTTGGCTCAAAACGACTGCCGTCCGTTGTTGAGAATTTATTGCGGATGTATAACAACCAAAAACAACAACAAATGACAGCAGCTGTTGTACAAGAGCAACAACAAAATGAGAAAAGGCCACAATAAAATTGAAAAATAAAAAAATAGAAAAAACCAACTTTGAACAACAACAAATCGTTCATCATGAAAGCAACAACACCGTGAAACAAAAACGAATGTAGCCACATTTATGTTTGAGTATGGAGAACATTTTCAAATGGCCGAAACTAAGCGGTCCACCTGACCCATGTCCAACGCACCTCTTCTGTCCAACCCATGTTCGGTCTCCGCCCATGACACGCCCCCTTTTTACGCCCTGCCTCCGCCTTCGACCGTCCACTCTACGCCTCCTCCCACCCCAAGTCTTCTTCTGCCTAAAATTTCACGATGGACTTTTTCCTTTCCTGTCGAAATAAAGCGCATTTCAATTGACAGAGGCGCGCATAAATTTGACAGCCCGCCGCTCGCAAACTCCGCAACTGCAATATGGCGTGCAAAATGGCGGAATGTTCGGAGGAAGTCTACGATCCGCCATTAGCGATGCGGATGGCATCGACTTCCGCTTCGGACTCTAAGCTCGAGGCGATTCTGTTTTAAACAGTGTCGATTTTTAAAATTTTTGTTTGAATTTTTCAGAAATTCCGATCTGATTCCTATAGAAATATTTTAAAAATTATTGTATTAACTTTCGTTATCTTTCAAGGTATTAGTATAATTTTATTTTATTTTTCTTTCTTTGATGTATTTAATTTTTTTTAATTTAAAATTTTTTGTTTAATATTAATACTAATATAAATTTAAAATTATATTCCTTATAATTGTACATAGAAAATTTATAATCATAATTCAAAGAGATTAACTCAATAATAAGTAAATGAAAAATAGTCATAACTTTTAAAAATTAAATTCAAATAATAAATAAAATTATTAAAACAATTAAATCATTTATTTCAATCATAATTAATTTATTAACAAAAACAATTTCATAATGACGAGGAGACTTGGAATTAGAATATTTTTTTATAATTCACTAGGAAATTTATAAGACACAAATTATATAAGAAATAAATTAAAATAATTTTCGATAGAATAGATATATTGATATAGTTTAGTTTAGAGAATTCAAAACTAAAATTAAAAAATAATATAGAAAATATTTTATGGTTCAAATAGATCAGAGATAGTGAACAAAATGTTTAATCATTTTTCAGTTCAAAACCTTTTATTAATTAAAGACATAGATTTAGGACAAACTGACAAAAGATTAAAAAAATAATAAAATTATAAATCACGAAAAATTAAATATCAAAAAAATAAAATAAACGCTTGCAAATTTCTGTCAATATTTCAATGTGAAAAAATGTTATAGAACTCTATATATATTATTTCTATGTGTCTGTGTTTCTAAAAAATAAAATTAGAACGCCAAAAGTTAAATCGTAAAAACGTACTTAAATTTGTTTTTGGGTTAATTACATTTCCATTCAAAAACATTTTCGTTTTTAACACAAATTGCAAATGAAGAAGCCTGCAATTTAATTATATTTTTATTATATTTTAATATTTGTTTAATCTAAAAACTTTTCGATTTGTTTATATCAATGTGTGTGTCGCCATTTTGAATACTTTGCTGGGTACATGTCATAAAAGTATATTAAATTTACAGAAACAAAACAAACCAAAAAAAAATCCAGAGAAATCCAATCAAAACGAATTATAAACCACAAAAAAAAAAACACTAAAACATTTGCATGCGAAAGAAAAAAATCTGTTTTTTGTTTCGAATGTAAGCAAAAAGCGAAAGCTAATGAAAACACGATATAAATAAAAATAACCAAATTTTCTCTAATGTAAAATATTTAATTTGATGTGCAGCGTTTTGGGAAAATACTAAAATTAAATGATAAAAATTCACACGAACTAAAATATCATATTTTTAGTATTAAAATTACATATAATATTTCACAAATAAAAAAACGAATTTAATAATTAAATCCACACAATTAGGCAACAAGTGTTCAGCTTTTTCAGAAACAAATCCCAACCTTGGTATTTTGTGAAATTGGAATCCTAATCCCAAGGATTTTCGACCCACTCTTTTGCATGCCTCGAATGCCAAATGAATAATGCAAATACATATTTTGCTCCTAATCCTGATTAAAAATTTAACGACGACATCGGAATCGAAAATCGCTGCCACAGCTGTTGGCCATGTTATTATAGTGGTATTTTTGTTATTAGCGAGAGCAACAGGAATTTAATCAACAGCTATCAAAACAAACAACAAAGGAAAACAAATCAAACAAAACGTAAACAAGCAAAAAAAAAATCAAATCAAACAAAAACAAAACCGAAACAAACCCCAAACAAAAACAAATGAAACAATATACAAACAAAAATTCCCCATAATTCAATTGATTGAAGTCAACCAAATACAATTAATTAATAAGCTTCCTTGTAATTCATTACAAAATCTATAGAATTCTCCCGAATTCATGTCAATAAATATTTTCCCTCATCTATGGTGATGTAGATCTCGGAGATGTTGACAGTATTTGATGTATTATGTGCCAATCATGACATGGAAAGATATCGAATGTCAGGCGAACGAAGGACAGCAGGATCTGAATGACATCGTCCATTCAGGGCCAACATTCATTCAATATTTCAATACCTTCACTATTCACCAGCGAAAGAACCGTCAGGAGATTGTGTAATGGATTGTGTAATGGAGGAATGTGTGAAAGATGTTTCTGGAGAATGTGTCGAAAGTATGGAAATGGATTCTGGGAAGAAATGTTTCTGGTTGAATCTCATGCATGGAGTTGACGGGTGTTGAGATCGTATAATAACTTATATGGGGATAGAAAATGAGGTGAAGAAAGGGGAGGTGAAGGAGGATGAGATGAGGTAAAAAACGATGAGATGAAAGTAGAAATAGTGCTAAAGGTGAAGGCGAAGAAGAGAAGTTGATATGAGCGAATTAAGTGAAATCGAGGAACTAGTGATTGAGGTCAAAGGATATTCGGAATACGAATTTCTATTATTCTTGGAAGAAATTTTCTTCAAGTCAGAGAGAGACCGAGAGAGAGTGAGTGAAGGATAGAAAGACAAGCGATGGAAGGAGAGGAAAAATAAGATTCCATGCTGAGAGTGTTGGTGAGACGTGAAATTGAACTAATTTCATATTCAATACAAAAGAGTGGGGGGAGATAATTAGAAGTTCATTCCAAGAAAGATTGCGGGAAGGATAATTCAATGGATTGAATATATGCATTCAAGTTATTCTAATAAAAGAAAATATAAATTCAGTTTTCATATAAATATTTTTATAATCTTTGGTAAAAAATAAATTTGAAGTCATTTTTCCAACACAAATATTTCCAAATAAAATTTATTAATTTTTAATACAAAAAAAATCAACGAGTTTGAAAAAAAAATGAATTTAAAAATGATGAATGAATTTAAATGAATTTAAAATTGATGAATTTAAAAACAAAATCATCATAAATTTAATATTATAATAGTAAAAAATTCTGAAAATCTTTATTATAAAAATTTTCATCATAAATGAAATAATAAAAAAAGTTATCTTCAATTTGATTATATAAATTATCTGATAATAAATTTAAATAAGCAAATTTCTTTATATATTAAAATAAAAACTTTGGAATGCAATTAACACAAAATATTAATAAAAACTTGAAGAAATAACAAAGTTATACTTTTAATGAAGGAGTTAAAATTCATCATAATAAAACTTCCTTCCTCAACCGAACTCAAAAATTTCATCAACGAACGACCTCTATTTTCTCTCACCTGACTTTCCATATATAAACATAATTTTCCTAATGTTAAACTTTGTTGACGAAAAAAAAATAAAATACGAAAATCCTGAAAATGTCTCAATTTTGTCCTTGTTGTTGTGTTATCGCTTTTTGCCATAAAGTTCTTGGCAACAATGTCAGACGTCCTCGTCGTCATCGTCGTCGACGACGTCACCAGGAACGTTTGGCAACTGCCAACAGAATATATGATACGATGTGGCAACGCTTTTAAGTGTGAAAGACTAAAAACTCGAAACACATTTACATTCACATAATGAGAGAGGTGGTAGGGAGAGGAAATGAGAAGAGAATGAGGGCAGACGAAGGTTTGAGAGAGGCTGATGTGAATAAATGAGAGTGAGGGAGAAGGAGATAAAGAGAAAGAGAGAGAGGCAAAGAGAGTGAGACATAAAGTGAAAGAGCCACACATTCTTACATATACATTTATAAGCTTTAATGTGTGGTAATTGCTTCATAATTTTTCTACCTAAGTGTTGCCTTCCTTGCGAACACCACAGCTACAACAACAGTTACAACAACAAAAACAAAATTACAACAACGCCAACATCATCCTCTTTATTACAAAAGCCACACTAGCAGCAAGTGTTGCCGTAAGTGCGCAACTTTGAGGTTTCTTTTTATTTTTCTGACTCTTTTCTCTTCATTCACTTTTTACCTTCATCAGGTTTTTGGGATAATGTTGTGTTGTTGTTGTTGTTGTTGTTTGTATAGAGAGAGGTTCCTGATGTTATGAAGTTTGGTTGTTGTTTTTGCCATTAATGTTGTTGTTCTTCTTATTATGATGACTTTTGTTGTTGCCACTTATGAATGAACAATTTTTCGGATGGTAATTTGGAGATTTTCTCCTCTCCACCAACCGTTCTCAATTGTCCATCACATGTGCTTGTGGCTTGTGGTTCGAGGGGCGTGGCACATATGATAAGACACGGTTGAAACAACCATGAGTTGGGGGCGGAGAACGAGAAGGCGTGGTCGGTTCGGTTGAGTGTCATAGAAATCATTTGTTAAGCGCAAAACTTGCAAAACTTTTGGAAATTGCATCCATCCACACACAGCTCAGAAGCATCAAAGCTCGTGCTAATGATGATGAGCTTTTGACGTCGACACTCGTTTTGGTCGACACTCAACACTATCGCTATCTTCCTCTCACTATCATTCCCTCTCCTTTCTTCATCATCTCTCCTTCCACTCCTTATTCCATGGCCACCGTTTACTGATGGAACGTGTCATTTGTTAAGATTATGAAAAATCGATCGAGACCTAATGGGGATTCGATTTAAAGGATTTCCGCGAAGGAAGGAAGGAAATCGACTGCAGGATCTCGTGGGAAGGATGAAGATGAGATGAGGATAAGAGGGAAGGAAGGAGGAAGAGCATGAAAGCTGAAGAAGAAGGGAAAGGATGAAAGCTGTGGTGGAAGGAAGAGAATTAAAGCTGAGAAGAATGGAAGAGAATGAGAGCTAAAGACGAAGGAAAGGATGAGAGGTAAAGAGAGAGAGAGATAGAGTATGAAATGACAGTGTTGGTTGGTGAAGGAGACGAAGGAACCGCAACCGAAACTCAGTCATGCCTGCTTCGCTCCATTTAAAACGCTCCACCGAACATTTAACATCCGCTTACCGTGCGAAAGGGGCGGGGGAGAAGGGGTTAATGGAGGGGAGGGATGGAGGTTGGAAGTTGGAGGTTGGAAGTTGGAGGTCGTTGGTATCTTCGAAGGTTAAAGGATGTCTCGGTCTGGCGGTTGGATCTCAAGGAGGAAGAGAAGAAGAAAGAGTTTGGGTGAATAGAAGGGGAAAGAAAGGGTGAAAGAGAACGAAGAATATGAAGGGGAGAAAATGAGACAAGAGAGCGAATGTGGGAAGAGATAGAAGTAAGAGAAGGAGGAAAGGGATAGAGAAAGGTGATTGAAGAAGATGGAAGCTGAGGGAGAGACAGAAACTACGTTGCTTCTCGCTTTAATTAACATCTTAAGAGCTCAGTGTCAGGAACTACAACAACAAATATAATAAATGCAACAACAACAACAATAGCAACAAAGACAAAATGACTACAACAAAATACTAAGCGTTTGACTACAACAACAAACTAAGAAAGAAACAACTAAGAAACAACAAACTAAGAGAATGACGACAACAACATACTAATATAATGACTACAACATCAGAAGAAATGACAACAACATTAGAAGGAAAGAACAACAACATCAATTACAACAACCCGAGCAGCAACAGCAACACTTTCATTTGCATAAACTCGATGCGGATCGGTGCGTGCGCGAAATGAGAGAGAGCGTAATGGAGAGAAAAGAAGACAGAGAGAGAGTGAGAGAGAATGATTTAGAAAGGAGGAGTAGAGAGGGGAAAAAGAGGGATGGAAATAGAGGTAGAAAGAGGGGTTATAATGAAAGAGGAAGACTGAGATGATGATGATGGTTAGCCCAAAATTACCGCAACCTCATAAGAGATGGAGAGAGAGAGAGAGAAGAAGGAAGAAAGAGAAACCACCTTGAATGAAAGCTTAGCAAACTACGATGACGATGGCGACAACGACAAGGATGATGACGAAAACGACGATGACGAAAACGACGTCGATGTCAAAACCTGACAAACATCAAACATCCTTGAACTCTGTCACGCATACAAACACTCCCTAACACACAAGCTCACCCTCGCACACACTCTCACCCTACTCACAAGTTTAAACACACTCACACCTTTACCTCACTCACATATTGATAGCGACTTCCACATGGTGGTAACAGTGAAAACCAGACACAAATAAACGAATACTTGAAAAAGAGTGAGAAAGGAAATTGAATTGAGGTTGAAGGAAGGAAAAATGGTGGAAAGAAGGGGACGCGAGGGAGGAGAGAAGAAGGTGAGATGGAGCTTAGATGGAGAAGAGAAGGATGTGAGAAGAGGGAGAGAAGGAAATGAGGAAGAAGTGAGAAGGGGGCTGTAGGTGGAAATATAGATGGAAGAAGTAAAATCAAATCAAATATATCAAAGAAAACTATTGGGAAAAAATACGTTTTTGAACATTTTGAAAGAAAATCAGAAATTTAATAAATAATTTGAATTTTTCTACAAATTTAGTCTTAATTAATATATGATCTATTGAAGAAAGAAATGAAAATTTAAGTGGAAAACATACTGTTTTTTCTATAAATTTCAAAGGAATTTATTTTTGATTTATGAAAAAAAGAAAATGAAATACAATTGGAAAAAAATTTTTTCTATAAATTTAGAATGAATTCATTTTTGTTTTATTGGATAAATAGAAAGAATAGTCCATAATATGTTATTTTAAATTTCTCCGAAAGAAGAAACAGAAAGAAA
Source organism: Coelopa frigida (assembly GCA_017309665.1). NCBI lineage: Eukaryota > Metazoa > Arthropoda > Insecta > Diptera > Coelopidae > Coelopa > Coelopa frigida. Next base: position 35,277,366 of record CM029565.1, read on the forward strand.
AATGAAAGATCATGGGGAGAGGAAGAAAATACAATGATTAAGACTTATTACAATAACTAACAGGAAATTCAAGAAAAGTCACTAGAACAGAAAAAAAGGAGCAAAAACAACCTCAAGAACCACAACCAATATCTTTACAATAGTATCTATAAAAACAACTATAATAGGGAATAATAATAATAACAACTACAATAATAACTATAGTTACAAATTTAACAACAACTACAAAATACAACTACTAATAAGTATCACAACTATTAAAACAACAACAAGAACAATAATTATAAAAACAACAACTAGAAAAAGAACTACATCGACATCAAAAACCACAAAAAAAAACGAAAAAATCTTAACTACAAAAAAACTACTACACCATCATCATCATCATTATAAACAACAACAATAACAACACTACTTACAATGTCAAAAGTAAGGAAAGACTGAAAAAAATGGTGAGAAAAATGGCGACGTGCCAACAGCCAATGTAAGAAGAGGAAGACAATCAACAAGAGGCGTGAGAGAAAAATTTTAGAGGAGAAGGAAATGTGGGAGAGAGAAAGGGAGAATGTGAGAGAGCGAAGAAGGGAATTGTGAGGAGAAGTGAGAAAAAGAGAGACGGAAATGACAAAATGATGGGTGGGAAAGAGAGCAGGAAGGGAGAGGAGCAAAAGAGACGGAAAAAGCAGATGAGGAGAACGTGCGACCGAAAAAAGTGTTGTCAACAGAATGCTAAAAGCGCAGTTGATGTTGTTGTTGTTGCCATAGTTATTGCTGTTGTTATTGCCACAGTCATTGTTGTTGTTGTTATTTCCACAGTCCTTGCTGTTGTTAGTAGTGCTATATTTATTGTTGTTATTGCAACAATTGTTTGCTGTCGACCGTTGTAATTGTTTTTGTTGTTCTTTTTTTCTTCGTTATTGTTGTACAAGTTCGGATCGTTGTTGGTGGTGTTGTTGTTGGTATTTTTGTTGTTCTTGTCCCTTTTTTTGCTACTAACGATGTTAACGTCGAGGTTGATGACGTTGGCGGCGATGTCGACGTCGACGTTGCCGCCTGTTGCTGTTGACACTTGGCACACAACATTAGAGTGAGAAACAGCAACAACAAAAAACCCCAGTAGACAACAACAGATTAGGCAACAACAACAATCTGGACCCGAACAACACCAACAATAAATCAAAACTGTTTGGGTAGAAACAATTTTTGGGCGAAAACTTTGTGTGAGCGCAAAAAAAAATTACACCTCAAACAAAATGTATTTTTAATCGCAAATTCGTGCAACAGTTCGTGACAGTGGGACTGAGGAATACAAAATGAGTAAGGCAAATGAAAAATATCACAGAATATCATGAATAACGAGGGAGAAATTTTAGGTGAAAAAATAGAAAAAAAGAAATCAAAATAACAAGAAAAAAATGAAATCAAAAAAGTTAAAATGAAAAAAAAAAAAATGAAATAAAAAAAGTAAAAAAAAATATATAAAAAATACCAAAATTATGAAAAAAAATTAAAAGTAAAATTAAAAGACAAAAAAAAAACACTTCATGATTCAATGCACAGGGATGAAAAGACGGAATGGCAAAAATGAAGGATGAAGGAAAAATAATCAGACAAAGGGAATGAGAAAAAAAGAGTTAACGACAGTCAGCTGTCAGAACCTGGTTGGGAACATTAGGCCGGAATGATTTCACCATAAGTCACCCTTTTTCTTCCTTCTCACTTTCATACTTTCTTCACATTTTTATACCCTACACCCTGTGGGTAAGGGTATATTCATTTTGTCCTTCCGTTTGTAACGCATTAAAGGAGAGGTCGTAGGTATGGAAAAGTATATATATTCTTGATCAGCGTCACCTCCTGAATCGATTTAGCTATGTCCGTCTGTCTGTCTGTCTGTCTGTCTGTGTCTGTCTGTGGAAATAGATTTTCTGAAGAAACGGTAGGAGATACTGACTTGAAATTGGATTTAGTATTTCTATATTAATAAGCTACTTGTATGTAAAAATGGGAGTAATCGGTCAACGGACACGCCCACCTCCCATATAAAGCAAAAGATTTATATGGGATATCTGGTGAACTATGGTATATATCGAGATGAAATTTTGTGTGTGATAATTTTCCACTGATACGAGTTTACAAGACAAAAATGGAAAACATCGCCCAATGGACACGCCCACCTCCCATATAAAGCAAAAGGTTTATATGGGATATCTGGTGAACTATGGTATATATCGAGATGAAATTTTGTGTGTGATCATGTATCACCGATTCGAGTTTACAAGACAAAAATGGAAAACATCGCCCATCGGACACGCCCACCTCCCATATAAAGCAAAAGTTCAATATGGGATATATGGTAAATTATGGTATATATAGAGATGAATTTTTGTGATCATGTACCACCGATACGAGTTTACATACTAAAAATGGAAAAGATCTATCAACTGACAAGCTACAGCTCATCTCAAAAGCTACAGCTCAATGTTAGATATATGGTAAACCATTTAAATATTAAATATTGCTCCTAGGAGTTCCCAAGAATCAAATGGAAATGATCTCTTATAGCACACGAGCTCCTTCCGTATAAAATCGCAGATCTACAAGAAATTCAACTACTTTATGGATGTTATTTGCTGATGAAAGTGTGGGAGTGAATGCAAGAAGAAAGAGACCACATCCAACTGAACCTCAATGGACGCCCATAGAAAAATTGATTATATCTTTTCAATATAAACGTAATGAGCAGGTGACGATTGAGAGAATAGAATTTCTAATTGAACCTGCTGAAGGGATCATAATTCACAAAAGTCAGGGAGCTACATATTTCCAAATGGCTGTTCATCTTCGAAGTGCGAATGGTGCTATATGGTGCTTATAGTAGCGCGGCAAGTACTTCTGGACTTAATATTGTTGAAAATTTTAACCTTCCCAAGTCTTTTGTTGAATCAGATAGTGTCTCCATTGAAATGAACAGGGTAAAATCGGAAAAGCAACTGAAGACACATTACGATTTTATGACAGACAAACAATCATCGATTCAATTATTCTTCCATAAATTGCAGAACTTTAATGCGTACTTCCAAGATTTACCAATGGCACATTGCTTCAAACATCAGAACTACTTCGTTGTGTGGAAACATGGGCCCATTCAACAGAAAACTATAATATTCCTAACTTCACTCTTATTCATAGATTAGATAGTTCTAAAGACAATAGACGCAGAAAAGGGAATAATGGATTTTGGAAAACGAATATAGATTAAATATATAATTTCTCTTTGAAAGAGACCACAGTTGTGAAAATCGCACTGAAGTGTAATGACGCATTTTTACAAATTATTGATAGAAATTCACTGTTTTTCCTTTAAAAAACGTTGTATGCAGGGTGTAGGGTATGTAAACTTCGGCCTGGCCGAAGTTAACAGTTTTTGCCTGGATGGACCAGGCATGGTCCTGGATGGACCATATAAACATATTTTTCGAGTTTAATTTTTGGTATTTTCATCTTTGTGATTTTTTTTTCTTTTTGGTATTTTCATTTTTGAAATTGTTATTTTTTATTTTTTTTTTCTGAAAATTATTTTTGTTTCTTTTATTAACTTCTGCATATTTTCCATCATATTTTTCAACATCTTTCATTTGGTTTCTCATTGTTTTTTTCTTGATTTTATTACTTTGTTTTGTATTTTTAAAATTTTTGTCTTATTTTTCAACCTTTATAATTTTTTGTATTTATTTAATTTTTATTTTTACCAATTTTTTTTATTTCTACCAACAATTTCTGTTTTTTCTTCACTTTGTTATTTTTCATCAAATGCTTCTGATTTCTCAACTCCTTCATCAGATTTCTGAAATCGTTCATTTAATTCTCCCTCTCTTTCCCTTCTTCATCTGTCTCTCTCTCTCTCCATCTCTCATTTTGGAAGAAACATTTCACGCTGTGCCTTTTTATTTAATATATTTTTTCTGAACAATTTCCTTCAACCTGTCTGCATTTTCCTTCAACTCTGCTTTTCACGCGTTCAATCGTTTATTTTCTCAGTTCAAGCCACTTGAACCGTCTCAATTCCATCAACTTCCATCTCACTTTCTCTCTCTTGTTTGTTTCTGGTGGTTTCTTCGTCTCTCTCTCTTTTATTTTTATGAAGTTTCTCTTCTTCACATCCTCCCTTCTTCACCATTCCCTCTCTCACTCTCTGTCTTATTCACTGTTTGCGGGCGTTCGCTCGGTTATTTTTGACATTTGGCTGTCATTTGTAAACGTCAAAAACACTTCGACCGAAAGAAGAATGAGGCGCGGGCAGGGTGAGAGAGAGGAAGGAAGGGAAAGGGAGTGGAAAAAAGAAAGAGAAAAGGTTAGAGAAAGACTGAAAGAGTAAGAGTGTAAAAGAGTAAGATAGGGAGAAAACGTTCGTCATGTACCTCAACGCGAGTGAAGAAAATGCGATTTTTGACATTTAAATATTTTTCAACTGTCAGTCGAGCATTCGCTTGAGACATTCAGCGAAGAAGTTGGGTGAAAGAAGGGTGAAAGAGGAAGAAAAAGAAGGGGGGAAAGAAGAAAAGAGAGAGGAAGAAAAGAGAGAAAAAGAGAGGAAGAGTGAGATATTGTTGCCATCGCTCAGGCTTGAAGGATATCGGCTTCCCTTTCCTTCACTCTAGCAATTCTCTCGCCCCTCTCTCTCTCTCTCCCTCTCTGACTCTTTCATCTCTCAGTTGTTCGCCTTCTTCCGGAAACTTTGACTCGGCAGCTAAATCAGGAGAACAACAGCAGCTGTCAAAAGCAGCATGAAAAATTCATATGCAAACAGCCGCCATTTTTGGGGTGATGTCAAACGTGATAAAAGCAACAACAATAACAACATGGACGATGACAACAATAACAATAACATCGATGACAGCAAAAACATTGATGATAAAAACAACATTGATGACAAGAACAACAACAAAATTCGACAACAGCAACAACTTCCTCTAAAAAAAACAACCACAGCAATCAAGCAAGAAAAATCCTTCTCGAGTGTTGACGACATTTCATCCCTGTCTCGCTCACTCTTCACATGTCAAGAGCAGAGAAATTCGCTCTCTCTCTCACAAACTCCATTTCTCTCTCCCTTCCTTTCTCTTTGATGTGGTATTTTATAATTTTTTTTTCTCACACATGTCGCCATCTTTTGCTCTAATGCGCGGCGATGTCAAAACGGTAGTTGGTAAATTTATGACAAATTAATGACTTCAACCAACAACAATAATAAGAAGAATAAGAACAATAATAACAACAACAGAATCCATTATAAACAGGAACCTAAAACAAGAACAAATATTCTACCTAAAACAACAACGAATATTGTCACAAGAACAAAACTAAATACCTCAACAACGAAAACACTTTAGCTTCAGATGCTTCAATTATTAATCACATTCAATACCTTTTGATGGCAACGCCATTCACCATGATAATCTCGGTGGCATTTCCGGTTATCAAAAGCCTCATGACAAGGTAAAGAAGAAAATACAACAATAAAACCACGTAAAACAAAAATAACAAAGCCACCTAAACCAACTTGTGGAAGAATATTGAATATAGATGAAGAGAAAAAAGGGAAAAGGAAATTGATGGAAGTTCAAAATTTTGCACAGTGAGCAATAGGATGATAATGAGGATTAGGATGATAGTTTTAACAGTTTTACATAAAAAATTACATTTTTTAGAAAAAAAAGTTCAATTTATTTGAAAAACAAGATGAAAATTTTCAAAATTTATATTATTTCTCCTCAGGAATAAATATCACATCACATTAGCCTCCAATTTCCCCCAAAGTGTGGTATTATTATAGAGCTTTCCAAACTGTGGCCTTAGCCAACGAATCGCTTCTAAATGAGTTTCTAATGAGCGAAGAAATTTCACAAACTTTCAATTTTCTCTACAAAATATTCAAACCAAGAACATTTTCAATATTCTTCCACAACCTCCTTCATTTGTCTTCTCATTATCTTCTCTTCCACATCTTCTCTTCCAAATCTTCTTCTCCTCCTCATCTTCTCCTCTTTATTTTTTTTCCGATCATCTCTCTCGAGGATTAGAAACCAATTTACCAGAGCGAGATAGAAAATCTCTAAGCCTCAACATTTCGAGATGTCCTTCAAATGCAAATGAATATTTTATTCCATTTCGAATTTTATTCATCTCATTGTTTTTTTCGTATTTTGCACCACGAAAGACTTTTGCAAAACTTTCAAAATTTAATTATGACAAATTTTCTGGGCATTTTTCCAAGAAAAAAAACAACGACGACGACGTTGAGAATGAAATCAGAGCCAAAGAAGAAGAGAAAGAGGAAGAAATGGAAGCAGATATAACGAAAATCAAATGGAGGAAAATCCTTGCTTTCATCAGACGATTCATATCAAATTACCACAAAATGTTTCGACAAGAATCCCATTGTTAATTTCATTTCATCTCCCTCTCTCTTACTATCTCTATCGCTCTTACGGTCTCTTCTTCAGTTGACTCTCTCTCTCTCTCTCTCTCTCTCTTGCTGTATTGCATTGAAAGCCTTCGCTTTCTCTAACACCATCATACAAATGAAAGACAGAGAGAAGGAAAGTTTTGCTTCCTGCTTCTTCTGTTTCGGCTGCTGGTTGCTGTGCAGCGTTGCCAACCATTTCTTCTTGTTCATATTCTTCATCATCATCATCTTTCGTGTTCCTCGCCTGGATTCAAATAAATTAAATGATCTCCAGAGAAAGATATAACATGAAATGCTCACAATTCGACAATTATTATAAGTTTCCTCAACCATATTTCAAAAACCCTACCAACACTATCATATAAACCAACAACAACAACAAAAAATAACAACATCAACAATGGCTTGCAAATTGCCATGGCCGGAAGTCTACTCGTTTGTATGTGTGTCTGTGTGTGTGTTTTTGTAGACAAGCGGAAGCCATGCTTCTTCTTCTCTGATTGCCTCGATGACAATTGTTTTTAAAAGAGATTTAAATAAATCTTCTTTTCCTCTTCTCGTCTCGACCTTCATATCTCATTCTATCGCCTTCTCATTTTTAACTCTATGGTCTCACTCTGTCTTTCTCTCTCTATCTTGCTCTTCATCACTCTGTCCTCCTTTCATTCTCTCCATCATTCCTTGCGTGTGGATTTGAATTATTCCCAAATTAAGTGTAGTTTAAAAAAGAAAACTTTGAAATATTAGAGAGGAAAAGAGAGATGATGGAAGTGTGAGAGAGAGACATGAGAGAGAGAGAGAGAGAGAGAAAGAGAGCGAGAGATATGCAAGATAAATTGATGAGAGAAGGAGATTTGGACGTTGGTCTTGGTAATGGTCAGCTGCAAGGATATGCGTGCTCTTTTGTGGCTTATAACAACAGGAATCCATGGCATGGCTGGTGTTTTAGAACGAGGTTAAAACCATTGAGAAGAATGAGAGCGCGAGGAGCAAAGGGCAAGGAAAAGAAAGGGGAAATGTTATGAAAAGGTTAAGGAAAGGATAATGCTTGGCTAAGAAAAGAATGAGGATGAGGAAAGGATATGGAAGAAGAATGAAGTAGTATGAAGAAGTATGAGGAAAGGAGTACACAATTTTAGAGAACAAGGGGAAGAAAGACAAGGCTTCAACGAGAAGGTTTTCGACCAATAAACCATCTCAGAGAATAGAAATAACTCAACAGAAAATTAAACAATAGAAACATCGGAAGAGACCAAACGAAACTTCTCATGATGAATGAAGGAATGTGAAGTAATGAATGAATGTGAAGAAATGAATGAATGAATGGATTTCAAGAAGGAAGGTGGTCAGGAAGACCGAAGACAAAGAGCCATTAAGATCCAAGTGAAGACCGAAGGAAGTGGTCATGATAACCATAGAGAGAGATGAAAAGAAATTGAGAGCCAAAAACCCGGAAACGGAAAGAATAAACTCTTGAAATTTATGTTATGAGATCTCGGTTTATCTTCATAGAAAAAGAATTCTACCAACAAATACTGATAAAGATTTAGCACATAAATTTGGGATTTTTTTATAAATGGGATGAATTTTGATTTATTTTTCAATGCAAGAAAATTTCTTAATGTGTAAAAAAAATACGTGAAAATCTTATAAAATGAAATAAAATTCAAAGAAAATTTAAAGTGTATTTTGAAATGTTTCAGAAATTAATTTATCTCTTGCGTTGGAAGTTGGAAGAAAAATATTACAAGTATTTTGACATATATTATATTTCATGGAATATTTTTCGATTCTCTGAGGCTCCCGGATAAATCACGTGCAAGAGAAGTTATTTATCCGGGAGCTCCAGGGGATAGGAAACCAACCAATCGTCCACCAAGATCTAAACAAAAATAATAAAATCAAATAAATATAAAATAATATAATCCATAGAAAAATAATGAAAAGATTTAAAATAATAAATTTAAAATAATTAACTATAAACAAAATAAAAATTTTCATTTAAATTTCAATAAACAATTCCAGAGAAATTTAAATAAAATTTATATTTTATCATAACAAATTCAAGTGAATTTTGGTTGGGGATTCTGAAAAAGTTGAACTAATTTACTAAAATACAATTTTTAAAGATATTTAATAAAAACTCTTTTATTTAAAAATATTTCCTAAAGCTAACATCAAATTATAAATTTTACATGAATTTTCATATTATGAAAACCAAAAATATATTTATTAAAAACAAAATATGTCTACTAAATATTTATATAAACTAAATAATTGTTGTTAATCCGTATGTTGTTATTTTTGCTCTGTTTTTTCTATTTTTATCGTCTTTTTCAAATAAAAAAAAAACAATGTTAATTTTTATTTTTTTATAATTTTCAAAATAAAAATATGATTTCATTATTTTGTTTTGTTAAAAATATTATGTTTGTAGGACGAGAAGAATCAACTTCTTATAACAAATCTTTGGCTTTCTTTGGTAAGTTTAAAATAATTTAAAAACAAAAACATAAAAAAACAATAAATCAAAAACTAAATAAACTATTTATTATTCGCTCAAACAAAATACGCTACATACATTTTTTTCAATTCTTCACATCACGTAAATATTCTTGCTTTCATCTATTTTTGTCTCGTTCTCACATCAAGTATTTCTACACAATCATAAATTTACACACGGCATTTTTTCCAACTTTTCTCGCTATCTCTCTCTTTCTCGCTATTGCTCTTTGCTTCTTCTGCTCACTCCCTCTCCTACTTACAGATGTTTTGTTTGAATGTCTCCAAATTTCCGTATTGGAAATTTCGCTCCCCTCTCTTTCTCTCTCTCTTTATAACTATTTATCTCTCTCGCTTTACCGCTTGTTAATTCAATTTTATAACATTTATAAAATCCTTCTTTAAACCAGAAATCGTAGTATGAGAATTTTCCACAAGTTTCTGTAGTATTTTGTATATTTGTTCGTAGTTGATAAATTTTGAATTTCAACTTTCTGTCGACTTTCTAGTTCTAACTAAAACTTTTCCACTTTCCCTCTTTTTAATTAAACTTTTTCAAAATACTTTAAATTTTCTTTCAAATTAATTTATTAATTCAAGATTTTAAATTGAAAAATTTTCCTAAAATCTTTCGCGAAACTTTAACAAGAAAATGCAAATATTTTCACAAAACTGAACTTCCTAATTTAATTTGGAATATAAAAAACCCACCCTTATTTTCCATGAACCGAAAGTTCCAAAATATTCTCAATTACCATAGAAAACACAACTCCAAAAATTCCAAAACTTTTTAATCGTCATAGAATACTTCAAGTTCGATATCAAAATCTCTAGTAAATCCTATTACAAAGTCACTCCATTCATTCGATGACGTACAAAAGCCCTTGTCACCAAACTATGCCGACAATGAAGTTAATTAAAAGTTTTCAAAAACCAATCGAGACTTCGTCCGACGACCCGCATTTTTATAGCAGAAGAGCTTCAGAGCAAAAGCCGTGTGTGATTCATTTAATTTTTGCTTCTGAATTTATTATAAATGCATCTAAATAAAAATGCAAATTAATCAAATGCTTTAACTAAAAACTCTTTGACTAAATAGAAACAAATAAAATAGCTTTTATTAAATTAAATTAAATTAAATTATATTAAATTAGTTTTCTAAATATTTAGTTTCAAATAGTTTAAAAATATTAAATTTTAATTAGTTTAAAAAATTACATTTTAATTAGTTTAAAAATATTAAAATTTAGTTATTTTAAAAAAATAAATTTAAAATTAAAAACATTGAACTTGAATTTTAATTTTCTTAAATATTATATTTTTCCTCAATCCTCTCTTCTTTTGAAAACCCTACAAAAATATCGACATAAAGGGAGGGTAATATTTTAAGGGAAGAACAAAAAATATACTCAAAATCAAAACATGAAACACTTGTAACAAACAAGAACACAACAACACAAACTCAACATCTAACTTTTAATGTAATTGAATTAATAATGAAGTGAAAACAGAACGAAACAAAATTCATTTGAAATGGCTTCTGAGAGATCCCTGGGAAAAGGAAGGGTTCTGGGACAGAGAGGGAAAGAGACAAGAGAGCGACAGAAAGGACATGTTTACAAAAATGTCAACAACACAAAGGGATACGGGATAGCAAAACAAAAATAACATAAATTAAGAGAAAATCAGAGAAAAAAGAGAGAAATCAAGAACAAATTGCTTGTTTAAGGTTACCTCAGGGTACTCAAAATCGTAGCCTGATTTTTATTATTATTATTAATATTATTTATTAAATTGGTTGTACACTAAGACTAAGTCTGTTTTAGTACTACATTGGTGTATATATGACAATTGGAACTTACACTAAATTAAAATTCAAATTAAGGCTAATCTATGTATTTCATTTTTTTATATTATTATTTATAATTCAACAATTAAGTGAATAAAATATTGATTTTAAAAACTCATACAAAACTGAGAAAAGTTAAACTAAAGAGAATTTAAATTAAAAATAATTAAGTTTTAAAGAAAACAGAAAAGGATGGAGAGAAAGTATTAGAGAAAAAGAGAATAGAGTATATTAATAAGTAAGGAAATGTTTAAAAATAGCTTGCTTGAAGCTGCTTCCCGAAACAATTAGTCTGAGATTGTTTGGCAAGTTATTCCAAAGTCTAATGGTGCTTATGAAGAACAACCGACTACAGTTCAAATAGGTATGTCGAGGCACAATAAAGAATGTTGACCTAATAGATTGAGCAAACGTTAGCTTATAATGAACAAGGGTGGGATGTCAAGGTTCAGTTTGTTACGAGCGATAGGAAGTACTTTTGATTTCAAAGGATTGATGAGGAGCTTATTGTCAACGGCCCAATTGTTTAAGGAAGATAGGTCAGAGTTTAGTCTGTAGTTTAAGTCCTCAACAAGTCCAATAGGCCGCGAGAGATACAGCTGGATGTCATCCGCATAAGCATGAACCGTAGCATATTTACATACTCTGAAAACATCATTTATAAATACAGAATACAATAGAGGACCAAGAATAGAACCCTGGGGTACTCCAGAGATAATAGATTTAAGTGCAGATGATTTATTACTCAACTTAACCTGTTGTAGTCTACCACCAAGGTAGTTATGCAATAACTAACTGCACTGACACTGAAGTTAAAGTAGTTTTTCAACTTACTGCAGAGTAGAAGATGGTTAACAGAGTCAAAAGCCTTGGAAAAGTCAATCAAACAAAGAAGTGTCAGGTAATTTTGATCATAGGGAATTCTAACGTCATCAATAATTTTCATAGTGGCAGTCGTACAACTGTGACCAGGTCGAAAGCCCGATACAGGGGCGATAATAGATTATTAAGGTTTATACAACTAGAGATTTGGTTATACATAAGTTTCTCAAAAACCTTTCCCAAAGCAGGAAGAAGACTTATAGGCCTATAGTCATTAGGACTAGAGGCAGTGGAGGTTTTTGCAATCGGTATTACCAAAGCCGTTTTCCATAACTCAGGAAAGCTGGACGTAGTAATGCAGTGGTTTATGATATGTGTCAAAGGTGCCAATATAAATGGTAAGGCCAATTTAATAAACTTGATGGGTATTCCATCAACTCCAACTGCATTAGAACCAATCATAAAAATACATTTCGCAACATCATTTTCACTAACAGTAGAAAACACAAAAGACTCTGACTCAGAATTTGTAATTTCCGGAGCCATTACATTGTTAGCATTAGCAATCCAACCAGGGTTACCACTTGCCAGGAAAAAAGGTGTTAAGCTCGTCAGGGTCAAGGTCACATTCAGTAGAGTCTTTACTAAATACTCTAAATTTTTTAATATTTTGCCATAATTGTTTTGAGTTTAAGTTAGGATTAAGTTTAGAAAGAAAAAATCTTTTCTTTTCATTTCTTAACAATAAATTAGCTGAATTTCTCGCAATTCTATAATTTTCCCAGTTAACGTCGCTGCGATTCGTTTTCCATTTAGAGTAGTTTGTTTCTTCTTTTGATGAGCAGCAACACACGTTGAGTGAACCATGGACAACAATTATTGGATACATTTACAGTGCGAAACAAATAATTAAAAAAATATCCCTTTGGTTCTGATTATTAAGAAATAAAAAAACCAGACAACAATTATGAAATAAAATAATTTTTAGAAGCCTACAAAATATCGAAATGTGTTGCAAATCCAAATACCAATTTTCCAGATCAAAATTAAAACGTCGATAACAAAAACTCGCTTTAATTACAAATTAATGTCGCTTGTAACAATGAAAAATACGTCAATTGAAAAGTCGACAAATCCATCAAAATTTTCAATCAAAGAGTTTTTGTTGAATTTTCAACTAAAATATTAACATGACAGATTTGACAATGACGTATAGAATTTGTTTCTTTTTTTTTTTTTGTCGATAATTCGTTTAAATGATTCTTTAATGTAAATAATTAAATTAGTTAAACTGAGTGAAATACAATTTGGCCGCTGATTCTGGCCAAAGGCTTCACACACAGTTGGATGGACAGACAGACAGACGGACAATTGGACAGACGAACGGACAGTTGGACAGACAGAATGGGAGTTAAATGGACAGACAGGAATATAAAGGGAGGAAGTGAACATTAAATCCCATAGCGAAAATAAATAAATGCACAAAATGGCTTCCCATTTCCGGCATCAGTGAAGCCTTCAGCTGTGTCCGCAATTCGTGGGACTTACAGGAAAATGTGGCAACATTGTTATAACACACACTCAACCATATGAATTTATACAAAAAAAAAAGAATACATATAAATATGAACACACAGACAAATAGTCACACATACAAATAATCACATTCACCCAAATACTCACACTTGAACCTGCGTGTATTTATTCATTTAAATGTTTAACAAATAAATTTTATTTACAGAAGCCAAGCGTTGCCAACCGCTTATGAACTCTATCTTTCTCTCTTCACTCCCTTTTCACTCTTTACACTCTTCTCTCTTCCTCTCACTCTCTCTCTCTCCATCTCCCACTCTGTCTCTTTAGGTGTTGTTGTATTTTCGCCCATTTAATTCTCTTATAATCATGGTTTCGCAATTACACACGCCTCATTTTCGCCACCTCAACCTCACCTTCCGCTCCATTGGGGCCATTTGAGCCACTTGAACAAGTGTTGCCAACTCCCCCTCTCAACTGGGGGGCCATAAATTTCACCAATGTTCCCTCTTTTGGCACAGGAACTGAATCTGGTTCCGATCCTGGCCCTGTTTCTGACTCTGGACCCTTTTCCATGGCTGTTTCGACTGAAGAATCTCGCATATTTTACTTGATTTAAAGAGGAAATTAACATTTTATACTCTGGTTCCCTTTTTCTATCGCTATACTTAAATTAACTAACACTCTCTCTCGTTAAATTACCTCTTTTCTCTCTGTCTTTAAATCATCTCATCCTCTTTTTCTCTCTACTTAAATAATCTCACTCTCTCTCTCTCTCTTAAAATTATTTCACCTCTTCTTTAAATTATCTCCGTCTCTCTTTAAGTCATCTCTCCTCCTCTAAATACCTCTTTTAACTCCACTCCTAAACTAATTTAACTCTACTTGTGTTTAGAGTCGTTTCATCTCGCTTCATCTATTTTCCCTCCTTATAGTTTCGTTCTTCAGTTTTCTCTCCCTATTGCTTCTTTCCTAAATTTTCTCCTTTTTGCTCTTTCCTCAATGTTCTCTCCTTATTGCTATGTTCCTCTAACTTTCTCTGTTTCTTTATCTCCCATTAGTGGTAGCGGTTTATTTCTCTCTCGCTCATTACTTCAGCTCTAGCTTAATCTCGAGTTATATTGTTATTGTTATGTTAATGGTATTTAGTTTTATTGGCCCATTTCAGTTGAGATCATCATTCCGATCATCATTCCATGTTCTGTTATAAATTCCTATTTTCTAAGCAAATGCGGTCTTAAATTTTTAATAGATCTTTTTGTTTCTCTACTCAATATTTTAAATATATTTTTAACATTTTTTCTTTTACATTTTATAAAGATTAAAATTACATAATTTTCCCCGCATTGTTTTTTTTCTAAAATGTAATTTCTTAATTTTTTTAAATTTGATTTTTTTCTATTTTAAAGAGTTTGTTATATTTTTCGTACAATTTTTTAATATTGTTATCTCTTTTTATTGATTTTATTTATTTTTTTTATTTCTAAAAATTTCTTCAATTTTTGTATACACAAATATTTAAATCCATTCTATTTCAATTTTCTATATCTAATTTTCTATTTATTCCATATTATTTTTTTTAATAAAACAATTTTAATTATTAAGAATTTATTTTTTTAATTTGTTGTAATTTCTGCTTTTATTTCAAGACAACAGATTTTTAATTTTTATTTTACTTATTTTTCTCTGTTTATTTTATTATTGTTGAAATTATTCTCATATAATTATTCACCAATTAATTAGTTCCAATCCCTCTCCCTTTCACATTCCCCATTGAATCTAGTATTGAGGAACTATCCAGTTTATTATTTAAATACACTCGAGACCAAGTTCAGCACTTTCATTGATTTCCAAGCAAACTTTAAATCAATGAAGGCTTCAAAACTTTAAATTAATGAAGACTCTGAAAGCTCTCTCCACTCTTCATAGACACATATGTATACATAAATAATATATGTATGTGTGTGTGAATAATTCACCAAAAACCGATGACATCACGATGAAAATCAACACATGAATTAATTGAAAGTTAACAACCTCAAAGCTGATTTTGCTTATCATCTCGATTGTTCTATTTTGTCTGTCCTCGATGTTCGGGCGAATGAACATAAATCGTGAGTGGGTTTTTTGTGCAGAGGTTCATAAAATTCGGGAATTCCCAGAGCTATTAAAATGTCCTCCACCCCTCTTTTGTCTTCCTCTGCTTTGTTTTGTCCTTCTGTCTTTTCTGTCCTCTCCTTCGCTCCTCTGGGGTTGCGAAAAATCGAGCGCAAATTGATTTGCCATTAATGGAGAGCTCTCGTGTCCTCTTTTTCTATCTTCTGTCTCCCTCCCTCCCCTTTTCGGTCTCGTGATTTTTCTCCATTCTGCTAATGACTACGGCTCGATTGACTCTTTTTGTCTCCTCCATTCTCTCTCTCTCCTTTGTTCTCTTATCTTCTCAAAGTTAATTTTTTATGTTAACATAAAGCGAAATTTCCTCTTCCGTCTCTTGCTTCTTCCCTCTTTAATGAAGTTCGCTTCGAGATGGGAGAGAGAGAGAAAGAAGAAACAAGAAAAAAAGAAAAGCTTTTATTCCTAAGGCCATGGCGCCTAAATGTATGCTTCACATGCGTGTGAATTTTGCGGCAATGATAAATTTCCTCATTCGCTCTCGTTATTCTTGTGTTGTCGACCTTGGCAGGATTTTTCCTCAGGCCTTGTCAACAGCTATTTATCTCTATCTCCCTTTCACTCTCTCTCTCTCTCTCTCACTCTCTCTATATCTCTCTCACCTCCTACCTTTGGTTGAAAGGTCATAAAAATCCTTTTTCTATACAATTTTTCCATTCGTTCTTTGTCGAATTTCTCATTGTTGTATATCATTCAATGGTTGTTGTGAATAGATGATATTGGTTGGTGATGCTTTTTGTTTTTGATGATGGTATTTGGTGATATTTTTATTTTTGATTATTTTCTTGTTTTTGTTGAAGTCCTTGTTTCGGTGATATTGTTGTTGTTATCGTCCGGATATAACTTCATAAACGCACAATCATCACTCAACATAAATTTTACATCGAGTCGGTTGGAAAACAATTTCCCAACCTCATAAATGAATCATAATGCGATAACATTTCGTTCCCTTCCATTCCGCTCCGAACTGAAGGGAATTTTTTTTTAAACACACACACATTGACTCATATGTGTAAATGTTTTTTTTTTTTTTTTTTTTTAACATATAAACGAGCGAATGTAGTGTTATATCGCACGTTTCACGTTCGCCTAAATGTATACAAATTTATTTGTGTATATTCTTTGTTGTTGTAAATTCTGTTGCCACACATTACAAAACAGCCTTCAACAACCTTTATCGAGAGAGAAAATGAGAGAGGGAGGAGAAGAAAAGGGAGAGAAGAGAGAGACTCGGAAAGAGAATGAGTTGAAAAAGCAGCGAAACAATGAAATCGAAAATAAATTAAATTAGAATACATTGTTAAAATCAATTTTAAAATGTGATACAAATTTAAATTCATGCAAAAGATTTCAGCTTAAAAACATGATTTTTCTTTGAAATCATGAATTCAATGATTTTTCTTAAATTTCTTTTTGTATCACCTAGAAAATATTATT
This sequence comes from Coelopa frigida, assembly GCA_017309665.1. Taxonomy (NCBI): domain Eukaryota; kingdom Metazoa; phylum Arthropoda; class Insecta; order Diptera; family Coelopidae; genus Coelopa; species Coelopa frigida. Next base: position 35,294,150 of record CM029565.1, read on the forward strand.
TAAAAACTATTAGAAAGCTATATTGCCAATTGAATATGAATTAAATTAAATAAATTAAATTAATAAAGTTAAATTTAAATACATTTTTTACAAAATAATAACAATCTATAATTAAGGTAAATTTTTATTCATTTCATTATTAATTTTCACCTTTAAAAATTTTAATGAAAAATATAAAATCTACTAACATTTATAAGTTAAAAAAAAACAATTCGATTTTTTTTAAATACATCAATTTAAAAATTTTACTTTCATTTAAAAATATTTAAAAAAATTACAAATCTATAAATTGATTTCGACATTAAAATAAAAACTTAACATTTTTAAAAAGTCTCTCATAAAAAACAAATAAAAAAGAAGTTCCTCCTTGTTAATTTGAGAATAAATCCTCAACATCCACTAAACTCAAATGAAACGAAACTTCAAATGCTTACCATGAGTTCCCAACCGCAACCGAGGCGAACCGCAAAAAAAAATCGTATACAGAGAGAGACAAATAAAAAAATGGTAAAGCGAAGCGAAAGAGTGTGTGAGGGAGATGAAAAAATAACAAAGAGAAAAGTTCTTGGCATAAACAAGTTGTTTACGAAAGAAACAAATGCTCGACCGCAAATGACAAAAAACACGAACACAGACGGAAAGCATCCTCTCACCAACACACAGAATCATTTCTATCATAAAGGAGAATTATAGAGAGAGAGAGTGAGAGAGAGAGTAAGCGAAGTGTATTTGAGGAGCACCTCAAACTATGCAGCGTTTATTTGATTTGCGGGAAGCCGAAAAATCGCTCTCATGCAATAAAAATCAGTGTCTCGCAAAAACTCGCATACAATAAAAATTAAACTCAGCCATAAAACTATTAAAAACCCATTCGAGAAGCGATAAAATTTTATGTAAACACAATGGCATTGAACGTTTATCCTTTACACATACAAATACACAAACGCACACATTATCACACACATATCGACAGTCATAGAGGGGGAGAGAGAAAGGAAGATAGAGATAGATCCTTGACATCATTTCGAATATCAAACACACGCACACATTGACGTTTGGGGGAAATTCAATAAACTGACGAACTATTTAATTCAATGGAAAATCCTTGAACCAATTCAGAGAATCCTCATTCATTCCTTTGAATGCCGAATTTTTACAGCTTTTAATCCAATTAAATCGAAAATCATCTGAGAATATTTAGAAAAAACATTTTGAGTAAATTTTTCTGGTCCTCTGAGACTGTGATAATTATATAATAATAACAAAAGATTTTTTCATGTTTCAAAAATAAATAATTAAGCTTTTTTCATTTTCAAAAACTAATCCCGAATCTCGGGGAATCATCCTGAAAACACTTCCCCCTAAATCCTTTAAGTCAAAATTCCAATTATCTCCTGATTCTCTGAAACCCTATCTACTAATTTGAAAACTTCTCTGGAATAACTCCTTGAAACTTGGAACAACTCAATTTCATTCAGTTCGTAAACACCCTAATTAAATTCCCTTCTCGTGAAATCCTCAGTCAAATGCCCTTTGAACTTTTTGTACAAATCCCTTTAAGTGGATTTAAATAAATTATTCGTTTTGGGTTTCGTTCTATTTATTTTTTCCTCTTCAATTAGTTAATTATTCAATTAAATACAATTGCCACAAATTTTATTGCATTTTGTAAAATTCATATTCATATTTGTAAATTTTTGTCTGTTTGTGTGGTTTTTTACATGTATGTGTGTTTGTTTTTGTGAACAACTCGTTAGTGTATGAAATTAGTAGATGAACTGAAAATATATTTTAATGAGTAGTTTCTCTTCTATAATTATGAAAACCAAAATATTTTTAATTGATTATTTAACTTAGTTTTTCGAAAATATTTAGTTTTATTACTTTTGGGAACTATTTTGGAAACATTTTATTCCTGGTTTGCATGATTTCGTTAAATAGTTTTATTCTTTTCAAATAAATAAACAAAACCGAAAAACTTGTCGCCATTCCATTCTTCATTTAGATTAGATTTTCATTGAGAATTCAATACATACATATTTTTATATAGAAATTATCAAATATACTATACGATTTCTTATGAGAATTTGATTGAAATTTTTCTCACAAAAAAAAACATATTTATGAATCATGAAATAGAAAAAAATATTAAAATTATTGAAACTGAATTATAGTAATAAAAAAATAATAATATTTCACCTCATTCTCATAAGAAATCATCGCTTAGCAAATTATTTTCGAAAACTAAATTCTTTCCCCAACTAATATAATTTTCCATTATCCCTTTCCATCCCTTTCCACCATCAATCAACATTATCCTTGGACCAACGAAGGAATGGAACGATTACAATCTACGCTGGAACGATTCGGAATATGGAGGCGTGAAAGATTTGAGGATCACGCCGAACAAACTGTGGAAACCGGATGTGCTCATGTACAATAGGTAAGTGGGGTTTTCAACTCGATACAAAGAAGCTCTCAAAAGGACGAAAGAGAAAACGATTGACTAACAAATGGACGGATCTTGCCAATGGTTTTAGCCAATTCAACAAATCTTTATTCAGGGGGCTTATAAAGCCATTAAGTCTTTTATTATTATTACTATTATGCCATATATATATATTTGTATAAACTAAATGTCTTATCATCAAGTATATTTTAGAAGAATTTTATATATAACAAAATTGTATATACAAGGATATGAAAAGGTAAGAACAATGCTTAGTAGAGGAAATGCGAAAGGATTCTTGAATTTTCGATTTTTTCAGTTTAACCTTTCTTTTATTGAGAATTTAGTGTTTTCTCTAGTTTCATGCACTTTCTTTAAAATGAAAATTAAAAAAATACCAAAACCCCAAAAATTTGGCTGAACATGTTAAAAACATATGAAACTTTGTTTTATTGAAATAAATCTATTTACATATTTTTGATTTTCTGTTAATAAAATGACTTTTAATTTTTTAGTGCATTACGAGCTTTTTTATGATTTTCAACTAATGAAAAACACTTATGTCTTTTTTGCGAGAGCAAAAAATTCATAAAATAAAATGCATTAAAAATGTGAATAAAATTTTGCATTTTCCACTCGCTATTTTTTAAAAAAACGAAGATTTTCTTATTTTTCACATAAGCTATATCTTATTGATTTCTTTAACAAATCATATTCATATCACCATAAAATCAATAATTATTATTTCATTCATACAAAAATTACAAAATTGTAATTTCTTTTCCAATATGAACTTTTATGACTTCGGTTTTAGTTAAAGCAACAATTATTTTCATACCAAAGATATTGTTAAAAATGTATATATTTTTGAAATTATTATTTTAATTTAATATTGGTATTTTCCATATATTAATTTTAATTTTCCATATACTAATTTTCATTTACCATATAATAATTTTCATCCAATCATCACTTAAAACTACGAAACATCAATTAAAAAAATATGTGTGAACACAATAAATATGCTTTTAGTTAAACTTATCATTTGGTAAACATATTTTATATATATAGATATATTATCTACATGAGTACATATATATGCGTTTATGTACGTGTAGACGAAGATCACATCACGATTGTTGTTGAGAATTTGTTCATTTCAATAAGAGTAGTTTACACGCAGTGGTCTAGTGGGAGTGTACATTGTCAGCTTGCCGTTTGTGTGGGCCTCACAAGTAATTGGAATTAACCTAATCGAGCCTCGAGCTCGAAACTAACGTCAAACTAAATGCGCTTAAGCTTTAAAAATTAACCGCCAAATAAACAAAGAAAAATACAATATTTAAAAAATATATACAAAGTATATAAATATATAAAAAAATCTTAAAAAATATACAAAGTTTTTAAATATATACAAAGCTTTTAAATATATACAAAGTTTTAAAATATATACAAATTTTTAAAATATGAATTTTTAAAATATATACAACATTTTTAAATTTAATAAAATTTTTAAAATATATATCAAATTTTCAAATATACACTAGATATATCAATCTACACTAATAATTAAAATATATACAAAATATTCAAATATTTACAAATTTTTAAATATACACTAAAAAAAATATTACAAAATAAACAAAAATACAACACACAAAAAACACCTAAAGCTTAAAATAACATAAAAAGAATTGAGCAAATATTTTCATTTGAAAAATAGCTCTCTTAAAATCATAATAAATAAAATGAAACTAGTTTAACCAGATATTATGCGAGTTGTTGTTTTAATAACTAAACCTTTTAAGAGCCTTTAAATAAATACCAGTAGAACTAGAATGAAATTAAAATGCAAAATACTTCAATAAATAAATAAAGAATTTCAAAACTTAAAACAATTTGCTGGTGTAATATTTCTGGTTAAACAGTCGGTACTTTAATTTATTTAAAGCCTTCTGCTGTCACCTTCTCCCCCAACCTTCCCTAAAGGACCTTAAAAATCCTCCCCATCCACCTGATCCCCAATGACAGTAGAGGCTAGAATAAGTTGAAAGTATTGCACGTAAATCAAATCCCTCAAATATTAAATAATATTGCTTAAACTAAACGCTTAAAACTAATTCATAAATTATAAAAATATTCACCTATAATAATACAAACACATACATGCACATTTCATTCAAATAATAAAAAAATATTCACACTATAATAATAAAAAATGATATAATATTAAATAAAAAATATTTAAGTCAAGTCAGTACTGTAGTTGAAGATATTTAAATAGTTATTACATTGAAATTAAATAATCATTCGTTAAGCAACATTGAGAAGTTTTGGTATCAGAAATAAATTAAAATTAATATAAAAGGTTTTACTTAAATTAGTTTGAAGTTTTCACTAATGACTGAAAAGAAACTCAGGTTGATGGATGCATTTTAATATTGAAAATCTAAGTACAAAAAAAGTGTTTTTCATATTCAATAAATTCATATAAAAACAATGAAATAATAATGTTTATCAAAAAACATTTGTACAAAAAAAATTCTCATAAAATATTCAAATATTTTCCCATGCAACCCGAGTTTCATTTAAACCGATGATTAAAATTTTGTAATGTGGATTTTTTTAACAAATTCACCACAATCACATTAAAAACAGCAAACAAAAGTCACCGTAAAATAAATCAAAAATCGTCGACCTCCTGCCAAGAGGAAGCATAAAAAATTTTTTACTTTAAAATAAAAATCAAAAATTAAAACCAAAAGTATTGAGTTTTACATGTGTGTTTAATTCACGTTGATAATTATTGTGTTTCATATTTTAACCAACAGAATTTGTTCAATTTGCAATTGTTTAGTAATTATTTGGAAATTATCACCAAAATTTAAAATAAAAAAAAAAACCATCATACAAAAAATAAATAAAAGCTTTTTATGTTGTAATTATGAGTTCGATGATTTTTTAATATAAGTTGAAAATAAAAAGCTTTTAGGTTTCGTGAAAACTTTCGAGAAAAACCAAAAATGCTACAAATAAATTTTAACAAAAAAATATGTCAGCGGTAAGCGTTCATGTGTGATTTTTGTTTAACTGTAATTTATATATAGAACAATATTTTATTATGAATAATTTATTGGGATCAAGGACGGCGGATCCTGAGTTTTTGTTGTTGGAATTCTTAGTAAATGTCATCATGTTTTAGACGTTCAGTGTTGCTTCATGTCTGTTTTTTTTATGTATGTTATTGATTATTATGAAATGTATTTAATTAAATAAGAAATAGTACGTATCATATTCTGAGAATATTTTAAGGTTTTATATATATTTTTAAGATATTTATAAAAGGCTTTTTAGGTCTTCAAAAATATACACAAAGGTACTTGAAGTGAAGACAATTTTCGGTAAAAAACTTTTAATTAATAAATTATATTCATCTCCGTAAATCTTCAGTGGAGAATATATAATATACCCATATTTAAAAGAGAATACAAAATATACCCCTATATAATATGTAAATAAATAATATACCCTTATACAATAGTAAATATAAAAAATACCCTCATATAATAGTAAATAAATAAAATACCCACATTAAATTTACAAATCAATATACTCTAAAAATTTTCCTATTCAAGCTCATATGGTGTGAAAGTTTTCAATTCCCAATAATTAATATTTCCATCTCCCTCTCAACAGCTAATAACTTCCAATGAAATCCTTTACCGATATTGAAAAACTTTTGAAAACTATTTCATTCTCTTTCTCACTCTAAACTATTTTTGTCCATCTTTCTCACCAAACTATTTCTCGCTCCCTCTCTTTCTCACCATAAACTATATCACTCCCTCTTTCTCACCATAAACTATTTCGTTCTCTTTCTCACCATAAACTATTTCTCTCTCCCTCTTTCTCACCATAAACTATTGCATAGCTTGAGTTTGCCGGAACTTTTTGCAAACGTTCTCGTTGACTTCTTCGAACTTCGCATGAGATCGAACTCGAGCATTGCGAAAGACAAAGTATTTCTCATAATTTAAGGTCAATAAAGTCTTCACTCGGAGCTCTCCCAGTCTTCCTTCTCTATCTCCCTCAGTCTGTCGTCCATCCTTCTCTATGTGTTTTCCCTCCTTTTCCCTATCCCTCTCTCTATCTCTGGGTCGATGACATTCATGGTGGTCGAGTGGATGAAACTTCTGACAAATAATAGCAATAGGAATGAAGGATATGAGCGAGAGTTGGATTTATTTGGATCAATATTTTAAAACCAATTGTGGAGAAGTTTTGGAGAAGATGGTCGAATTGAAGAAGTGTGTGTGAAGAATGAAGGGAGAAAGAAAGGGACAGAGAATGAGAAAGAAAGAGGGAGAGAAGAAAAGAGGGAGAAATAAAAGAGAAAAGGAAGAATTGTGTGTCCGATTTCTCCACTGTGGTCGGCTCTATTTCTCCCCATCGATAAATTTTTCTCCATCATCAAAATTCTTTGTTATTGAATATTGCTCTCATACCTTATTAAATTTCTCACGTTCATTAAATCTATTTTTCAATGAAGTTCTCTATTATTAACTTTCTCCCTTTCATTAAATATACTTTTCATTAAATTTTTCCACTTATTAAATTTCTTTTTCTCATCGTTTTCTTCCTTCACTCTAATTTTTTACCCCAAATGTTTTTTCTCAAATTTTTGTTTTCAAATCTCTTTCCTCAAATCTTTTTCCTCAAATCTTTTCCTCAAAATATTTTCCTCAAATCTGAACCTCACCTCTGGCCACTTAATTTTGTTCCTCTCTGGTGTGTTATAGTTTTGATTTTCTCTCTCTTTCTGGCGAGGCCATCACTTGCCACTGGTTGAGCGCCACCTGGTGTCTGCCACATAAATCACCGTTTGTTTCTGAGTTGAATTCCAAAGGAAAGAGAATACAAAAACATGAAGATAAAAAAAATGAAACAACAAGAAAATAATAATAAAAACAAGAAAATAATAACAAAAACATAGAAACAAGAAAATAACAACAAGAATATAAAAAAGAAAATAATAGCAACAAGAACGTAAAAACAAAAAAATATTAAAAACAAATCAACAACATAACCACAGCAACAACAATTGTTGCAACAGCTAAAACGAAACCTCTTTTTAGGATTTAGTCGAGAGTTGGCAGGATTTAAACTTAAGTAAGAGAGATATATAAGAGGGAGAATAAGGAGAAAGAAATCAGAAAGAGAAGCGAGAAAGATAAGGGAGAAAGAGATGGCAGAATGAGACAGGAAAAACTGTTTATAATTACAATCACACACACCAACTATCTCCGTGATATTCACACAGGTGTGCGGTTTGGAGAAACAACAAAACGAATATGAACAGGAACAGAAAAAACAACAACAATAACAGCAACAACAACAACAACACTAAGAACAAAAATGAAAAAGAACGAGCGAATGAAACACGATTCAAGCAAACAACTAAACCAACAACAATAAGACGATCAAAGAACTAAAACACGAACCTAACTAAAAAACAACAGATAAAACACAGAGAGAAAAGAGACAACAACACCGAAAGGAAAGAGATAACAACACCAAAGGGAGATAGTAAATAATTTTTTTTGTTTTTTGCAACAGTAAAAGAAAGAGAAAAAAAGTTGATAAAGTGAGAAAAAAAATTAGCTCCAACTTCCGTTGAACCTTTTTAACGTGGCTCGGATTTCGTGAGATTCAAGAGATTTCAAAACTTGTTGCTGTCGTTTTGACATTATTGTTGTTGTTATCGTCATTGGTGGTGTTGTTGTTGTTGTTGTTGCGGTTGTTTTTATTCACCTCATTGTTGTTTTTTCCCACAAAGCAAAGCTTCAAAAGCTTTTCACGTTCTGAGATGAAATAAGGCAAAGAAAAAGAGAGAAAAAATTAGATTAAAAGAGAGAAATGAAACGTGATTAAAAGGAGAGGAAAAAAGAGAAAGATAGCGAGAATCAGAAAGAGGAAGTGAGAATCAGAGAGAAAAAGCGAGAATCAGAGAGAGAGAGAGAAAGAAATACGGATTATTAAATAATTGTGCCCAAAAAAATGAGATGGCGATATTTAAAATGATTAAGTGTTTTTATTCACAAAGAACATTTTTTCACAGTTCCCTTTGACACGAGGATTTTTGCGACATGACCAACAGAGATAAACAGCTGAAAGAAGAGTGAGAGAGAAAGGGACAAAGAGAGGGAAAAGGAGAGTTATAAAGAGAGGTAGAAAGAGAGAAGAGGATGTGATATAACAGTAGGAGGAAAGAACAAGAGGATGAATGTATTATGATTGAAAGTTCTTGGCTTAGCCCGCAGCATTTTGAGCTCTTGAGCTCAGTTGGATTCAACTCTTGTGGTCTCAACTTGTGTTTGTGCAACAACTCGAGTGTGAGAGGGAGACAGAGAAATAGTGGGCATATGTGGGGAAAGAACTATTGTGTGTACACAAACATATACATATACATACATAAACATGCAAACAAATGAAAACACTCAACATGCAACTGTTCAAAGAGACAGACAGACAAATGGAAAGACAGACAGACAGATAGAAGGACAGACAGATTGAAAGACAGACAGAAAAACTGTCAGAGAGACTGACAAAGAGACAGACAGAAAGATGGAAGTGTTTTGCGATTGCATAGTTTTAGGAGCTCTTCATACTTTTTCCTTTCCATCTAAAGTGCAAATATTTGACGAGCTCTCTCTCTCTCTATCTCTCACTAGCTATCTCTCACTCTTGTGAAGTTTCCTTTCAAAAAACTTCCGGCAAAGGCTTTTTCGATTTTTTATTCTGTTGTTTTTCATCTAAACTCGAAGTTTATTGCGAATTTCGTGCGCCGCAAAGTATGCAACATGAAATTCGGTTCTTTAGTGGGATCGCAAAAAAAAAATCTCATTGAATTCGCTCTCAATGCGATTCACTTCCTCTCACTCTTTCTCTCTTTTTCTCTCCTTCTTTTTTGTTATCCTTTTCTGGCCAAACACAAAAACGAGCTTTTAAGAAACAACAAGTTGTTGGCGGTTGGTTTTATTCCTTTGTTGTTTTCTCTTTCCGTTTTTCCACATCGTAAATTTTCGCGTTCGCTTTTAAAAGCATTTAAAATCGTGATTTTATCTGGAATCCGCATTTTCACAACATCGCCTCATTCGCGGTGCTTTTTTATCTATCTTCTCTATCTCTGTCTTGTTTTCTCTATCTCCTTTCCTTCCTCCCTCACTCTCCCTCACTTTCACACCCTCTCACCCAATCTCTTTTCTATCTGTATTTATCCTTATAATTTCTCCGTTTCCGCTTTTCTCCTTTCATTCTAATCGTATTTGATGTTTTTCCACAAGTTTTAAAATGCACTGGATTAGCCCAATGCATGGTGAGGGAGGGAGACAGACAGAAGGAGGTAGAAAGAGGGAGAAGGGTGTAGAAAGAGATAGAGAAAGTAGAAAAGAAAGAGAGAGACTGAGTCAAAGAGGTTTCCAAAGCAGATCCCATCGGAAGTGAACCGGAGAAAAGTTTTTATTACAACGTACCGTGGTTGAGGATTCTTTAATGGAATTTCTTTTACGAGTATTTTATATAAGATAACAAAATCCAAAACTTTCAAAAAAGATCTGATTCCGATAATTATTTGAAGAATTTCAAGTTTAATTGTCGGGAATTTTAAAATTGAAATATTCAAAATTGAAGAAGAAATATTTAAAATTCAAATATATATTAAATTTAAATAAAGTAAATATTTAAAATTTAAGTAATAAAATAAACTCTATAAAATTTCAATAAAGATATTAAATTTCAAGAAAAAAGAATTAACTTTGAAGACAATGAATGAAAAAAAATTTTTGAAAAACAAATTAAAAAAAAATGTTTATTTAAAATTTTAATAATATAAATTTAATAAATTAAATTGAAATAAAAGTATATTTGAAATTACTCTAAATGTGTAATTCAAATGTGAATTAAATATTTAAAATAAAAAATTAATAATATGTAACAAAATAATAATAATAAAATGATCAGTATTTGAATATTTGAAATTCCCAAAAATAAAACATTTAAAAAAATTACTTCAAATTTCAATTTGAACAGAGGTCAAATTATATTTGATTATCATTATTGATTTCTCTATTTTCAATTCAAACCAAACCAAACACTATTTACCATATTCAAACACCTTCCCACCGATTCATTTATCTCTGTCAATCTCTCGAGAACACTTCGAATTTCTCGCCTCTCTCACAGTTGGTCACATCCACGGTATGTCGTAAAATTTGCCTCAGCCACATCGTCGGCCCGAAAACACGGAGGATTTTATGTTCCATGCGATAAAATTAATAAATCTCAAAGGAATTCCTCACCCAGAGCAAACAAACGACGAAACCAAACCAAACGAAGGACTGACGAAGATTTTAAATAAATACACAAGGACATTAGTGCAATGTCCTGGCAGGAGACAAATGGACCCAGGGAGCGAAAAGACCGTTAAATGTCGAAGGACAAACAGGCGGAAGTGAGAGAATGAGAGGGATATAGGGAGGAGAGTGAGGTGGGATAAAGTAAGGTGGAATAAAGTAAGGAGATTGAAAGACAAATAGAGGGAGAGAAAATGAGATGGAGAGAAAAAGAAAAGAGATGGAGAGAAAAAGAGACGGAGAAGAAAAGTGTGATGAAGTGGAAAAGAGAGGGAGAAGAAAATAAGATGGAAGAGAAAAAAGATGAAGAGGAAAAAAATATAGACAAGAGATGGAAACCTTAAGAGATGAAAAGTGTGAGAGAGAAACCGATGAAAACCAAAAGAGCCAAAGAAACAAAATGGAAATAAATAGAAATAAATAAATAAAAGACCTAAAATGAAAATCAAACAGTGAAACAAACAAAAACTCAACATTCAGTGAGAATATAAAATTAATAGAAAACACATACAAACACAAACATAAACAACAACAACACACAAAAACACACACATAGGCATTTACGCAGTCAAACAAGAGAAAATACAACATTCAAGTAGAGAAAGGGAGAGAAAAAGGGAGAAGTACCAATAGAGAGAGAGAGACAAAGGGAGAAATACTAATAGAGAGAAGGAGACCAATCGTTACCACACAAGTTCATTAGTGTAAATCAAATGCGAAAATTCGTTGGCCGACCCCAATCAATAAACAACCTGTGGAGGAAGGGAGAAGGGAAGATGGTGGAGTGAGAAGGTAAATGGTGGAGTGAGGAAGAGGAAGATGGTGGATAGAGAAAGGGAGATGCTGGAGTAGATGTGGTGAAATTAGGATGTAGCGAAGTGAGATGAAGAGAATTGAGTTGGGGTCAAATCGAACGAAGCTTAAGAAAGAGGATGTGATTACCGATACTCTATAGTGGGCGAACGAAAATGGTGATAAGGTTAGTGAATAGAAAATGCTGACGATAGTGGGCGTGGGAGACAAATTTGGATATATGGAGTAGGAAAGAAATTAAAGGAAGGAAGGAGGACAATAAAATTACAGAAAGAAACAGGTCAATAAAGGAAGTAGAGAGTAGAAAGAATAATGAAGTAGTAGGAAAATACAGTAAGCGAAAATAAAGTAGTAGGAAATAAAGTAAGAGATATTAAATTAGTAACAAAGTAGGAGAAAATTAAGAGCAGCAAGTAAATGAGATAAAAAAAATTAGAAGAAAGTAAATTAGAAGAAATAAAGTAGTAAGAAATAAAATAGTAGAAAATAAAATAGACCCAAATAAAGAGAGAGAAAGAAGTCAATAGATTACTAAATGAAAAATTATTATTGGGATATTTATTTTAAAGATTAGACAGAAAAATTTGAGGAAAAAAAGAAAACTTTTGCTGAAAGTACAGATTAGAGAATAAACTGAAAACGACGACGAGGAAATAATATGGAATATGATATAATTTGGAAAAAAATAATATAGGAAAAAAATTGTAAATGTATTTGTTTAAGAAAACAATTTATTTAAAATTATAAGAATAAATTTAAGAGAAACAAATTTTTCATTAAAAAAAATTAATTATAATATGAAAAAAAAAACATTTTTTAAATTACAAATAACGAATTAGAAAGAAAAAATAAATTAGAATGAAAGAAAATAAATTACCACAATATAACTTATTTGGAATGAAATAAAGACAACTTGAAAGGAAAAGAAAGCGTTTGGGAATGCGCAGAAAATCCGATAAAATCAGAGTGAAAAGAAGAACTTTTCGAGCCCAAGCAAATTGCTGAGGTGCAAAGTAGAAGAAGAAGATGAAAAAACCGGATATACATCAGACTAATAGGAACATAAAAAAGAACAAACAATCGACGACCAGAAGGCGGGAGGTAGTCGAAAAATAAAACAAAGGAGAAATTGGGGGAATGAGGAGGAAGGTGAATGGAAGGAGGATTGAAATAATGAGGAGGATGGAAGGAAGGAGGATGGAAAGAAAGAGAAGGAATGAATGAGGAGCAAAGAAGGAGCAGGAATGAAGGAGGAGGAATGTAGAAGGCGAAAGGAATGAGGTGGAAAAAACTTTATCTCGCCATTGTACTTGCCTAGGAGTGTAGCATTAACACTGTTGGCCACTTTGGGTGTTGTTACCGACAACCACTCACTCAAATACACATACACAAACGAACACTCAAACACACACACACACACAGTGTAACATACCAACTTCACACTTCCATACACAAGCGTTCGAACAAGAACAAAGAACTTGAGAGAATTTTCAGCCGTCCGTTAATGTTCGCCAGAAGGAAGGAAGGAAGTCTGAGGATCCGATGAAAGGCCGGAAGGAAATTGAAAAAAAAGGCTTTTCCTACCACTTGAAGCCGCTTTTCGGCTACCTCAATCTCTTTCTCTCTTTCACTCTAGACCCTCTCTTTCTCCCTTCCTTCTTCTCTTTCCCTTCCTTTGCCTCCTTTTGTCCGTAACTTTTGTTTCAACATCGGTGCTAATTTTCTTTTGATGTGTTGTAAACTCCACAAGTTTATCTGCCTTCACTTCTTTCTCTCTCTTGGCTACTTCTTCCATCTCTCTCACTCTTCATCTTCCCTTCCTCCTTCTTCACTACATCTCTTTCCCTCAATCTCTTTCCCTCCTTTTTCCCTTTCGCTCCATCCCTTTCCCCCACTTCTTCTTGTACGTGATTTAGTTCTGCGGCGAATATAATTTCTTACATTCTTACCAAATCAATGTGTGGGTTTTGGGACTTCGTAAATCTCCAAGAATACATGTGTGTGTATTCCTCTATATCTCTCTGTGTGTGTTCCTCTATATCACTATGTATGTGTTTGTATGTCTCTATATCTGTGTGTGTGTTTGTTTTCTCTGCAATCAATCAATCAATCAACTCAAGCGCAACTTGACATCAGAAGCTTTTGTATTTATTCAAAGGTAAACTTAATGAAATTAAGCTGTCGGTTGGGAGAAAATTTTCGGCCTTTTGTTTCACCTTCAAGGAGTGGGGGAGAGGAAGACAAGGAGTGAAAGAGAGAGAAGAAAGATCATGTTATCGAGAGTAAGAGGAAAGCAGCGAATGATTCTGAGAAGCGAAAAGAGATCTAAAGAAGTGGTTGATGGAATGGAATTTTATTTATTAAGGAAGATTTTCATATTATTTCGAATGTCCTTTGAAATGTAATAAATTCAATTCAATTAAATTGAATTGAATTAATTGGCGAGAACGATATCAGAGTGAAAGGAAATATCATCGGGGTGAAAAGGAGAACTTCGTCAATATCAAAAGGTGAACTTCATCAGTATGAAAACATCATCAAGATGAAAGCAAAATATATCAGGGAGAAAAGAAATCCTTCATCAGAGTGAAAAAGAGAACATCACAGGGTGAAATGGGAGGTATTTTAGGATAAAGAAAAACGTAATCAAAGTATATGGGAACCTCCAATTAAATAATAACCTTTTAATGAATGGTAAACCTCTATCTAAAGACTTCTCTTCATAGAAATTAACATCAAACCCCAAAATCTCACCTTCCAAAACCTTTCATATGAGCCTTTGTTTCATGTTTCTTCATTATGTTCTTCTACACTATATATGTAAACTTCATATGTAAACCTTTTATAGAATTTCTTAAATCCTTTCAAGTCTTCGCTTTCAAGTTGAATCAAAAGTCTTCTCATTCAAGTTGAATCAAAAGTCTTCAATTTCAATTGAATCAAAAGTCTTCCATTTAAATTGGCGTTAAAAATTTCCATTCAGATTTTCTCCCATTCTGATTCTTTTAGATTTTGCTTCCCTTAGATTTGCTTCCCATAGAAACCGCAGATTTCCAGCAACATATTTTTTCTAAGCCACAAATATCGGATTTTCCTCTCCCTCTCGCTCTCTCTCTCCCTCTCTCCCTCTCTCTCTCTCTCTTTTATTCTTGGTCGGTTTCGCCTCGTTCAATTAAAGTAAAAGCTTTGCGTGTTGGCGCGCGAAGCTATTTGGATTACTTTTCAATTTAATTTTTTATTGTTTATAGATTTTTTTTTGCAATTTCTTCTTATCGTACAATTTAAAAAATATATATATTTTTTTTTATATTTTTTATATATATAATCTTTCTTGGCTTTCCATCGTTCCCACCGTTCTAGTTCAATGGTCAGTGGTCAGCGGTGGTTTTTATTATATTTTCTTTATTCTCCTCTTTTTCTCCGTTCGAAGTCTCGTCTCGCCTTCTTCTCGACTTGACTCGAAGGCTCCAAGGATTTGTGGTTTCGATGAAAACCTCAACTGACTAAAGTAGAAAAGCCACAAAATTGTGGTAAAGAGCAGGCGAATAATAGGAAAAACATGAATTTGAACCACTGGATTTGTTTTCCTTATTATTACTATTTTTTTATGGTTTTATATATTTTTATATTTTTTTAATTTATTTCTTTATAATTTTTTTAATAATTTTTTTTATATTCAAAAAAATTTGTATAATGTATATTATTATCATTATTTAAATTACGTATCCTTATTTTATATTTCATGTATATTATTTTTTTATATTTATATCTTTTTACTATTTCTTATTTTAATTTTTTCTCTCGTTTAAATATTTTCCTAACCACCAGAGTTCATTCATTGGAGTTAATGGAGTTTTCCATATTTTCTGTGGATGTCTTTGTTTTCAATTTTATTCAAGAATTATCGAGAGAAGACAAAAGCAGGGAGTGAAATGCGAGAAGAGGGAATCTAGTGAAGCGGGTAAAGCGGGGTGAGAAGTTGAAGGAAGAAGAGTGAAGGAAGAAATGGGAAGTTATATGAAAATCACTGGCTCATCACTGACCTCTTTATTGGAAGATGTTAAGAAGAAAGAAATTTGGAAAAAATCTCTCAACAAATTCTTCAAACAATAAATATCATAAAAAATTGTATCTTTGAAAACAAAAAATTCCGCTGAGATAAAGAAAAAGCCTTTGACTCAAACAATTTCACTTCTCAAAAAAATGCATCAACAAGTAAATTTATTATCTTAAAAACCTAACTTAAATTTAATTTAATTTAATTGAAAAAACAATTCTTTTGTAATATAAAATCCGGTCAAACAAAAAAATTTAATTTTTTAAAAAATGTTCTTGGCAAAAAAAAAGATTTTATTGTCTCCAAAAAATGAATCAAGTGACTCACAAAGAAAAACACTTAAAAGGAAAAAAATTCTCATCATCAGCTCTCTTTTCTCCTTTCTCTCTCTCACCATCGTCACATAACGATCGAAAAACTTTCCTCGTCGACCTCAAAGATTGTCTTTGGAACCTCTCTGAAACCCCTGAACCCTCCCTTAACCTCTCTGAAACACCAACCCTCTTTTAACCCCCAACATCCTACATGTCTTCCACCACTCGCCAAACACATGACAAGAACTCATCAGAAAGTAATTAAAAAGCTTCAACGAATTTCGGCCTTCCATCGAATGTCATGAGTTTTCTTCGCCAAAAACCCAGTGACCTTCTCGCCGCGCCCACCGCCCCCTTTACGCTCCACCCCATGTCCTTTACTTACGACTCCTTTTACGTGCTAAGTTTGTGGGGAAACTTCGTCGTGTAGTGAAAACTTTCGCAATTTTGAATTGGGGAAAATTGCCAAAGGCAAAAACTTGTAAAAGAAATTAAAATTGAAAGAATAATAAAAATTAAAAGTAAATGGATATAAGAAATTAAAAGTAAAAGTATATAAAAAAAAGGTTATAAAATATAACATAAAAAAAAATTAAAAACCTAAAAAAAACCTAATATAAAAAAAAATCCATTAAATAAAAATCAAACTAATATTTAAAACGCAAAATATGGAAATACCCAAAATAAATATATAAAAAAAAATTAAAAACCAAAAAAAAAAATATGAAAATCATACAAAATATTAAAAACCTAAAAACAATAAAAAAAAATACATTCCTAAAACAAACAAAAAATCTAAAAAAAAAATTTTAAATTTAAGAAATTTAATAAATCTCAAAAACATGGAATACAAATTAAATAACAAATAAAAAATCTACAAAAGGTTTAAAGGCCTAAGATTCAATTCAAAACTCTTACTTTTTTATTGAATTTTGGTAAATTAAACAAAGGGAAGGTTCTTTCCACATCATAAGAGTTTTCTATATATCCCTCCTCTCTCTGAGGAACGACTATTTATTTCTTTCTGTCTCTTTCTGTGTCTGTCTCTTCTTTTCCCCCTTTCTCTTTGTCTTTGAAACCACATGAATTGTTTGTAATTCAATTTTATTGCAAATTTCACAACCCGATTATAATAATGTTCCAACAATGACTATGAAAGCAATAACAATAACAACAAGAAGAATAACTATCATAACAATAATAAATAATACAACAACAGTAACTACTAGAACAGTAACTACTACAACAATAAATACAATGTCTACCACAACAACAAGGATAACAACTATTACTAAAATAACAACTAAAACAACGCCTCCCTCAAAAACAAGAACAACTATTAGCTCTTCTTGTAACAACAACAATGGTAGCTCTTTTCATTGCAACAACTACAAGAATACTATCTTCTATCACAACAATAATAATATCATCTTCTACAACAACAATAGCAATAATACATGCATCAATAACGACAAGCACTACATTTACAACCACAACAACAACAACCACTAAAACCCATCATGACTGCTCACATTACACATTATTACAGTGTTGCACATGAACATGTTAACACAGAAAGACAGACAGAGAGACTGACATATTCAGACTCACACATATAAATAGACAATGACAGAAACACAGACAGAATCACACAGACCAACTCACATAGAAAGACTTCGAGAGACCGACTGACAGATATTTCCAAATAAACATCAACATGCACATTACCGAATGCATTCTATGACTTTGTCTTAAGAAATTCAGACACTCCTTCTTTCGGTTTCTCTTTCTCTGGTGTCTCCTCTGATTCTTTCTCTCGTTCCATCGATGGATCCTCATCTGATTCTTCTCCTGGTTCCTCCTTTTGTTCATTCCCAAGTTCCTCCTTCAGTTTCCCCCTTCTCTATCATTGTTTTCTTCAAATCTATCAGTCTTTTAGTTTCCTCCCTCTTCATTCTATCGCCAACTCCTCTTCGATTCACCTTCTTCCTCCTCTTTCGTTCTCTTCAACTTCACTTGAACCTCCTTCATCTTCAATTGCTCCGACGCATTCGTTTGCATTCCTTTGATCCACATCCTCCAACTTTCAATATTCTTACTCCCTCATTCCTCCCTTTCGCCATCCCTCCTTAATTCTTTCCTTCTTCCAACCTTCTTCCCTTCTTCTATTCTTCTTCTCGCCTTCTTGCAACTACTCCTAACCTTCTTCCAACCATCTTCAAACTCCTCTTCCTTACTACTTTTTTCCTCCTTCTTCCTTTCTTCATCCTTCCTCCTCATTCGATCTTCTTTTTCCTCCATCCTCCTCTTTCCCCCACCATCCTCCTCCTTCCACCTCCTTCCACCTCCTTTCTCTTTTGTCCTTCTCTTTTCCTCCTCCACATTTGAATATCCGTCTCTATGATTGTCCATCTCTTTCGCACTCAACCCTTCAACCCTTTCAACATTTCGTGCATATTTTGTATTAGGTTGAATTTCTCCACCCACTCTACCATCATGATAATCACAATCATCATCACAATCATCATCAAAATCATCATCATCGTCGACGCCATTACACATTTTGCATTAATGACGCCATCTTCGTTGTTTCCGTTTCCGTTTGGTTCAGGTTCGTTTGTGGGTTTGGTTTTCTCGTTCTTGCCATCGTCATCGTCATCGCCTTCGGCAGCAAATCGCATTTGCATATTTTTACCCTTTCTAGATGTCTGTCTGTCTCATATTCTCATAAGGCCGACATTATGTCGTCTGGTTGTCTGATCTCGTCTGTTGGAGTGCTCGACTGTCTGTCTGACCTCTGTCTATTCTCGTCGTCTTGTCTTTCTCTATGTTCTCTAAACTTAAGGTCTGTCCACTAGTCTTTCTGTCTGTCCTCTAGTCTATCTGTCTCTGTCCATGTTCTTTTCTATCTTTCCATATGCTTTCTATTCTCTCCATATTATTTTCTATCCATGTTCCATGTTCATGTCTATCTCATCTCTCTACTGAATTCTCTCTCTGTGTCTTATGTCCGTCCTTCTGTCTGTTCTTCTCTACATCCTTCTGTCCGTCCCTTTGTCCGTCTTCCGCCTGTGCGTTCCAGCAGTTCTTCAACTGTGTCTCTTGGTCCTTATCCTACCTCTTGTGTCTGTTTCTCGGATCCTTCGTTCGTCTGTCCGTCTGAAGTTTTCTCCACATACCAGCATTAAGTCCTACTCTGTCTAACATGTCTTCCCTCTCTCTTTCTCTCTCTACCTCTTACCCTTTGCCACCTTCTCTCTATCTTTCTCTACATACGTCTTTCTTATGCCATATTGTTTGCTCGACATATTGTTGTTGCTGTCATCATTCTTATTGTTGTTGCCTTCGTCATCCTTGTTTTTGTTGTTGTTTTTGCTGCTGTTGTCATCATCTGATGTTGGCGATGATGTTGTTGTCATTGTTGTTGTTATTGTCGGTTGTTTTTGGTGTCGAAACTTTGTAAAATTTCACCAACAATGATAAAATGTTGCAACCACCACGCCCCAAGCTTTCGTTTTACAAAAGCATTGTGAAAATGCATTACCATGTGTGTACAGTGGTGTCCACACATATGATGACAGAAGAGAAATATTTTATTTACATGAAATTTACATATGACAGAAATCGAATAAAGACAGAGGGATTTTTTTTTAGATTTTAAAATTCTATTTACGATTTTGGAATTTTTTTCATCGATTTTAGATTTTCTAAATTAAAATCGGTAATTTTATATATTTCTTGATGTATATAACTAAATTTCTGAATTCTTTTGAATAATAAATGTTTATAAAAGTATCAAAAATTCTATCAAATAGTAAGAAAAAAAAATTAACTTCAAACTTAAAAAATTTTTCAATTTCAAATATAAATTTTCGAGTAAATTTTCAAAAATATTTGAAAAAATCTCTACCTTTCAGAGATATTATTTCTAATTTCTAATGATATACTATACGAAAATATTCCCAAATCTCTTTTTCTCACTCTTTTCTCTCACCACTGAGTGGATTCAACCATTTCGCCCACTGTAACATGACGATAATGCAATGAATTTCACCACAGTCACGACATAAGTCTTAAATGCAAATTTCTACCACACAAACACACGTAGAAACATGTAAATATATGATAACAACAACAAAAACTATGAGTATTGTGGTAGAAGCAAATAAAATTTGTGACAACAACAACAATAATAACAACAATTGATGATATTGCTCTTGGCAACAGAATCTTAGAGATAAATTTATTGCAGTTGCAACCGAACGAATGTCGACAGATTCCAAATGCTTCATCAATTACTCAGCATTATTGGATATTAATAAAAGGAATACAAGTTTTATAGAAGATGGGGGAGGAAATATGAAGAAAAAGAGAGGAATTATGGTGAAAAGAGAGGAAATATGAAGAAAAAGAGAGGAAATCTATAGAGAAGGAGGAGTAAATATAGAGAGAGATGAGGCAAAAAACGAGAGAAAGGTGGGCGAATATGTGGAGAGAAAACGAGAGAGAAGGGAGAAAAAAAGAAGAATGTATGGATAGAAAGAAGGAGGTGGAAATAGAGCGAAAAAAATCGAAATTGACTGAATGACAGATTGTTATAATGAGTGATATAATAGATAGAATATAGAAAATATGCCTCATATTAAATTGAATTAAGTTGTGTCAAACCTCAGTTCTTTTCTTCCTCGTTATGATGCTCTATTACTCAATCTCTATCTCTGTTTCTTCTCTCACACCCTCTTCTTCATACTCTCCTCTCACACTCTCTTCCTCATCCTCCTCTCTCCCTCTCCCACTGTATCTCTATCTCACTCCCTCGGTCGTTATGTTCCTCGGAAATCACGAACATTCGTCTGATGAGGAGCAGAATTAGGAAGAAATTTAGAAGAAAAGAAAAGACTGACAGATATAAGGATCAAAAGGGCATGGAAGGAGATTGAGAAGGAGGAAGAAAAGGAAGAGGAAAAGGAGGAGAGAAAGGAGGAGAAGGAGGAGGATGAGAAGAAGGAAAGAGAACCACCGAAGAGAAGACAAACGGATGAGAGACAGAGAGAGAGAGAGAGAGAGCTATAGAAAATAAATCTTTTCATGAATTCACGATGGCAGAAGAAAATCGCTTTTTCTATTCAATACCAATGAAAGAAAAACGATTCCCATGTAGCTGAGTCGTCTTGCTATAAATGTGTTTGTGTTTTTTCCTCTCAATACATTTACGGTAGTGGGTGTGTGTGTGAATGCTTGTATGTGTGTGTTCATTCGTTTGAGCCCCATTAATTGGCAGCTTGGAAAGTCAAGTCAATCAGCGAAATAAACAAAAAAAAAGGCTTCTCCTTCGAACCGAAGCTTAAGCCTTGAGTCTTGGAGGCAAACGAGCGAAAAATATGGCGTTGAAGTGATTTATATTTATCGATAAATACGCAAAAACACTAACATACCCATATAAACCCACACACAGCTTCATATCAAACCACTCACATACACATTTCAACCTACTTACATATTTATCATACCTACATACATTCATCTATATGAAGATAAATGCATGTGTGTGTATATTTATCGATAATGAGCTCCAGGTTATAAGAGACGGAATCTCAATCTGTCTGTCGTTTTGTCTGTCTGTCTTTCTCATTGTCTGTCTTTCTCATTGTCTGTCTTTCTTCTTCTTCATCTGTCTCTCGCTCGGTCTTCTCTTTGCCCTTCTCTTATCCCATCTTTTTTCTTCTTTCTTAGTCTCACCCTTTGTCTCTCTCTCTCATTGTCCATCTCTCCCCGTCGTCGATAAGTCATTGAGATAAGAAATACAAGCTGATTTATTATTCTCTCGCATATGGGAAAAATTTTAATTATCTTCATTCATATCTCGTCTCTTGGCTCTCGCTCATTTATTGGAATCTCTACATATCTTGTGATTAAGGTGAGAATTTCACGTTGGGATCAAAAGGTGCTTAAGGACATCGATTTCGATCGATCGATTTCATTATTTCGATAGTCATCAAAACTATGGTGAGAGATAAAAGGATTGACAGGCATGAGATGGGGGATTTGGTGGTTGTATTTAAGATGTTAAGATGTCCTGAATAAGTTCTTACCTAAAATGAGTTCTTGCCTTAAATGAGTTCTTAACTCCGAATTTCCTGGGGAGAGCTTTGAAATTATTGTAATGTAAGAGCCATCTATTCTATTCCAAATAATTTTTTGAGTAGTAATTGGGTTTGATGGAAATATTAAAAAATTTAACTAATTCTAAAATATAATTATATAATAATATTTTTACATTATAATGAATGAATAAAATTAATTTAAAAATTAATGGGTCTAATTGTAATATTAGAAAATTTTATACAATTCATAAAATTCAATTCAGATAAACTTCTATTTATCAATATAAAACTTAAAATTAATACAAATAAATGGAAATTAATATATCAAATTATAAATGAACCAAATAAATCGAATATTTAATTAAAAGAATAATTATTTATCATATAAAAATATTTATTATAAATTAATATTTAATTAGAATAAAAATCTCAATTAAAGGAATTAAAAATTTAAAAGAATTCTCGACTGAATTTAAAGCTAAAAGATCCAAATCATTATCGTATTAAATAATCTTCTATTTATCAACTCAAAACGACAATAAAAATATTTCATATTTAAACTGAACCAATTATTATACTATAAAACTAATAACAATGAATTAATTAAGATTTTATATTCTTTCAAATCCTTTATTCAATTCCTAAAAAACCTCAATTCAAAGTTACAAAGAAATTCTCGACTGATGTTGAAGCTTTTCTCGAGCTTCCATCCAACAATCACTACTAAAACCAAACGGAAACTTGTTCCACTTCCTGTGCCCATCCACACACATACATTCAAATATACGAAAATCCGCACCCATACAGTCGATAGACTTAGGTATTAACGTCACGTCGCACGCCTTTAAGTATGCAATTAGAATAAAATGTTATAGCTACAACAATAGCAAGAAGAACAACGAAAACTACAACAATAACAATAACAACAATACCAAAAACATAGTGGAAACGAACCAACAAAATAAAAGGACAGAAGAAACCATCTTGACTGAAATGCACGTATTTCATGCACACGGTAGGAACACAATAAATTAACATTTAACTGCGGACATTTACGAACGCCTCGATTGTCCCTAAATGGAGCCAATAGAGTCCGAAAGACAGACATTTAGACAGACATTCAGCCATTCAAACAGACATCGTAGGACGAGGACTGGGCATCAACACAAAAATGCGACGAATACATCTTGGAAATATGCCTTAAGTGGACCATAACATACACTGGGAGAAAATGTTGTATCACGGACTGAAAATAAAAGGAGAAAAAAAATAAATATCAGAAAAAAATTAATTTTAATAATCTTGAATTTAACAAAAATCGAGAAATTAACAACTAGAATTCAATAAATTCAAAAAAATCGATAAATTCAGAACTAATCAAAACATCAATAAATTTCCATAATAAAATATATAAACATAAAAAAAAAAAATATATAAATTATAAAAATATATATTAATATATAATATAAATAATATATTGTCGAGAACTAAATAATCTCAATAAATTAAAATACAATCAATAAATTGTGAAATATCAATAAATCAACAAAAATCAAAATCAAACATAAAATCAATAAATCGAAAGCAATCAAAAAATTAAGTAAAAATCAATATATAAACAAAATGATCAGTAAATTAACAAAAAATCAATAAATTAATAAAATATAAAAAATATGAACTAATTAAATGTAAATGACTACTAAATACACTCTCCAAAAAATTGACAAATTGACAAAATAAGGACAAGAAAACAAAAACGTACTTCAGTTTATTCTTATTATATTAATTAGTTTATTATCTTACGTATATTCTAGTAAGAAACCTTTTAGTATAAGTATATATAAATTTAACAAAATAAAAATTGGCATGAAACCTACATATTAAATTTCAATAAGTCAGCACTATGAAATTGACGAAAACCCCCAGAACCTTAAAAAACACAAAAAACCAATACAGAAAACCAAAAGAAAAAGAAACTATACTAGAAACTCTACAGAAAACGTTTTAAAAGTAAATCAAGCAAAACCAAAATTAACAAACAAAAAAATGAGAGAAAGAAAATCACGAAAATACAAAAATATTCTATGTAATGTGTAATTTAGCGCGGATGAGGGATTCGATGGCACGTATCACACCAACATTGTGGTCAAACATAACGGCAGTTGTCTGTACGTGCCCCCTGGTATCTTCAAGAGCACATGCAAGATAGACATCACGTGGTTCCCATTTGACGACCAACACTGCGAAATGAAATTCGGTAGTTGGACTTACGATGGAAATCAGGTAAAGCCAACAACAACTACAAACAAAAAAAAATACTTGTTAGCAAACAATTTACGAAAAAAAAAACAAACAACCAAATAAGAGTAAATCAACAATACGAGCAGAAATTGCGAAAATATTATTGAGAGATAACAAACTCATGCTCGACACTTGGAGAAAATATTAGGGAAAATCATTTCATTTATTTTCGTTTTTACGCTTGATTCGAAAATCAAAAGTTCAGAAAAATATTTGAAAATAAGTAGTTATTTTCGTACGAAAAAATTTGAATTGAAAATTCAACTCATACATATTTCCATTTCGGAAAAATTAAAAACAAAAATATTATTTGGAATTAAATTTCAACTCATAATTCCATTTCGGAAAAATTATAAAAATAAAATGAAATCGAATCAAAATTTATTTAATTTTCAAAATCATTCGGAATTTTTCAAAATTCATTGCATAAGAAAAAACTTCATTGCATTCAAAAAAAATTCATTGCATTCGAAAAAAACTTCATTGCATTCGAAAAAAAAATCTACTTCATATATCATCTGAAATCTTTCAATTTTCATACTATCTAGTAAAAAGTTATAGTTTTCAATTTAGTATGATTTTTCCTTTGTACCCGATTCAATTCACTGCGTTTTTGTGAATTGCAAAACCAGAAAATACAAACGATTTACATTCGACACCCGAGCGAGGTGATGAGCAAAATTTTCAAAACTTATTCCTTGAAAATATTGCTCATGCACTGAACGAAAAAAGATATATACAAAAATTAAAAAAAATACACTAGAAATTTCTTTGTTGAACCTCAACGATTGTCCTCAGCGGAATCATGTGTGAAATGGAACTTTTTTTCAAAATGGTTGAAAAAAAAACAGAAATTTCAACTATTTTGCATGGATAGCAGAACTAAACCACGACAACCAAATTTTTTTCTCCGACGACACCAAAAAAATGAATATACTTCAAGATAGAAACGGAATTGAAAAAAATTTGAACGTTTTGTAAAAACTCTTAATGAAAGACAACAACAACTAGCAAACAAAAAAATTTACAACTTCTCCATTTTTCCATTTATTTTCGCAAATTAGTTCGTTGTGTGAACATCTTAAGGAAGTTCGAAAAACTCATTTCGTTTCGAGCATTAAAAGTCCTTAATTTTTTCACACAACAGTTAGATTTATTATGATTTTCACATGCGACACACCAATACTTCTACACTGAAAGTAATACACACTGAATAAATGTTGAACGTATTTCGCACACTATCACATAAATGTCGTGTTGCTCAATGTTTGTAAAAGTATTTTAAAGCAGAACTTTCTTTTGACAATTATTAATGAATTTCCACTTCGATCTCTTTTCAATTCTCCCAAAAAAATGATTACAACGACCTTTCCTACAACAACATCGACACAAATAAAAAAAAAAATTTAAATTTCGTAAAATTTCTAAATTTTAAAACAAAAATATAAAAATAAAAACAAAACACACACAACCACAACAAAAATACAAATATACAAAATACAGTTGGATTTGGTTTTGAATTCCGAAGATGGAGGGGATCTTTCCGATTTCATAACAAATGGCGAGTGGTATTTGCTTGGTTAGTAGTCAAATATCAAACTTCTTTCTCTCTCTATCTCTGTCTATCAATGTTGTGTTTCCTTCTGTGTATTTTGTTTTTAGCTTCTGTATGATTTTGTCAATTTTTTATTTAATTATTTGCAACTTTTGAAAGGTGAATTTTTAGTAGAAAGTTGATTTGATACTGAGTGCTAGTAGAATTTTTTATAGTGTAGATTTTTATGATTTTTTAAAAAAGCATCTGTTTGAAAAATTTGCTTTTTCACAAAATATTTGTAAAATTATATGCATGTCGCCAAGTAGAAAACCAAAAATAGATATAAATTATGAGTAAATAATAAATATTTATTTTTATATGTATATAAAATTATTTTTAAATGTTAAATTATTTTTATATATGGAAATATTTTTAAATATAAAAATTATTTTTAAATGTGAATTTTGTTTTATATATATACAAAATTATTATAAAATATAGACCTATATTTTACCTTAGATTTAAATAAATCTTCCTTCATCTCAGTGTCGTTGATAAATGTGTTTCATCGTGCAAGTGTGTGTTTTTCATCCCGCTCGCTCCTTTACTGTCTGCCTCTCTCTCTGTCTGCCCCCCTATCTACTACTATTTTTACTAATTTCCTACTTTTTATTGAATTCCTCCTCACAATTTTCTGCAAAAAAATTATTCAAAATAAAATTGTGTACAAAAATGTGTCGCAAACAAACAAAATTCACAGCGATGCCGGGCAAAAAGAATACCATCATCTACGCCTGCTGCCCGGAGCCCTACGTGGACGTCACATTCACGATACAAATCCGCCGGCGCACGCTCTACTATTTCTTCAACCTGATCGTGCCGTGCGTCCTGATATCGTCGATGGCTCTACTCGGATTCACACTGCCCCCCGATTCGGGGGAAAAACTCACCTTAGGTATGTATCCAAACGACTCGTATACTATTTCACAACATTCACTCAAAAATATATTCCCATATATATCTTTATATACAAACAATATTCTCTTTGATCAATCAAGATTTTATATATAAACATTCTTCTTGAAGCCAGATTTTTCAGGTTGAATTTTGCCATATTTGCGTACCATGAAAAGCAAAAACAAAAATGGTAATCGTACAAAAAAATGAGAAAACCAATAGAGGTTTTTTCTGAAAACAAAAAATGATATATTAAAACTATATATTAGTCAACGATTAATGAACCCAGCGAAATCTACGATAAAATCCTATTTTCTTCTAAATTTTTAACTATCCCTTCTACAAAAAAAAATTCCCTCTTCTCGGTCATAAAATATTTTTAAAAAATATGAGAGCCAATGAGAAAGAAAATAACCAGCGCAGCTCGGTAGCGAAATGAGGAAAATGCTGGATTATTAAAATTTGTTCTCAATTTACTTTCACCTTTTTCTCACGTACTAAAAATGTTTAAATTGAATTTTAAAATTCTTGCACGTTACTGTTTAGAATAAAAGTTAAATTCAACATCTCAAAATATACAAAAAATAATTTTGAAAATAAAATAATAAAAAAAAAAAATAAAAAATGTTTCAGAAGAAAATCATAATTTTACTATAATTGAAAACATTTTAAATTTTGAGATGTTCCACCTAAGAATTAAAAAAAAAAATTTGTTTAAAAAAATATCATTTTAAAAATATTTTTTTCATTTATAAAAGAAGAAACAAAATTCTATTAAATAAAATTTTAAAGAAAATTAAAAAAAAAAACACATAAGAACGATTTTTCGCAGCACTCTACAACGGCTTTTTCGATCTTCGTTCGTTCGTTCGCTGTTTAGTTTGTTGGACATTGTATTTATTTTGAAAACAAAGTTCAGTTCTTTTCTTCTCTTTTTGTGTCTCTCTCTCTTTATTGCAGGCGTTACTATACTTCTTTCGTTAACCGTATTCCTTAATCTCGTTGCCGAATCCATGCCGACAACGTCGGATGCTGTTCCTCTTATAGGTACAACAACAATCACAACTGATAGTTTTACACTGAAAAGAAAAAAGAGAGAAAAAAACATCACAAATTCGAATTAAGCAGGTTTTAGCGAAATTTCATTTTCACAACCTGATTTGAATTTTTATTTCTCTTCCATTTTCATTTCACTTTCGATTTTCATTTAATGTTTGAATAGTAGTTTTCCAAATGCAACAACTGCAATTTTTTGTACAAAATTTGCTGAGATACTAACCCATAGAATGCAATAAAAATTACAACTACAACAATTATCTACTATCTACAACAAATACCAATTTTTAACAACAAAACCAACTACAAAAAAATATGAGATCCACTAACAAAAAATAGAACAATGGCTAATGAATCAATAATAGTTCAATTATAGAAATTCCAATACCAAATAGTTTGAAAGCAACTGCAACAATTTCCATTGAAATAATAATAGTAATAGCATAAAGCAAAAAAAGTGCATTAATTAGTCTCTAACTGTCTGTCTATCTCTTTCTCTCCGCAACTACTTCAATATGCAACAAAAAAAAGACATCAATCGATTGTCGTTAAGGATAAATTTTCTCATTTTTGAAAGCAATGAACAATAGATTTTTTATTATAATTAACTATTTCTTTCGATTTTATTCGATTTCAATTTAGATTTTATTCGATTTAAATTTCGATTTTGTTTTAAGCAAATAATTTTCTTCCAGTGCATTTTGTTCGCCAAGCATACAAGCAAAATATAAACAAGTGAAAACAAATCTGAAACAGACAAAACAAAAAAAAAACTCTAGTTGCAAAAAAACAACACTTTGGAATCCCTTCTGAAATTGACACATCAATTTGACTTTTCGCAACTTCCTTCCTCCCGTTTTTTGTGTTTTCAAATTTCGCGGAGCATAAACAAATGTCGTGGCTCTATATGTATTAGTGGTATATATATATATCTATATATTGGTGTGTTTGTGATTAGTTGATTTGTTTTGTTCCTAGAGAAAAGTCTCGTAATCGAATGTCGAAAAGTCAAATTGCTATGTCGCTTCAAGAAGCTCACGATCCCCAATCGAAAAACGAAAACAACGTAAAAAGTTTGTCATTAATTGGTATTTCGTCAAAAACCTCTTATGATTTTGAAATTTACACAGAGAGAAAAATAAAAAAATCGAAAACAAAATCCCAATATTTTTTTTTCTTTTAAATGTTTTCACACATACATGTTTTGTTTGAAGGAAAGTCGTGTTTTAGTTGCATTTCTCAATATGATTAATTTTAATTTCTCCTGTCTGTGCCATGAAACTTGTTTATGCCGAAAACCAAATTAATTATAATAATTTATCCTTGTTTACAATTATATTTCTTGTATAATTTTACAATATATTAACATGATTTTTTGATGTATATATTTTCCATTGCATATGAAAATATTTTTTCTTTGATTTTATCATTTTGCATTTCACAAAATTTTATTATGATTTATATTTTTTTGAAGAACATGAAGTTATTAAAGGTCACTTTTTTGTTTTAATAATTTTGAAAAAAAAATAAATTTTAATATTTTAGGAAATTATGAAATATTTTCATGAAAATTAGTAAATGTTTTTTTATTTTAATCAATTAATAATAAAACAAAAAAGTGGCCATATTCAACATAAAAAAAAAAAATATTTCCAATAAAATTAAATTTTATGATTTTTTTTTATTTCTTATCGACACGCATCGCCTCACAGCAAAAAAATTAACCGAAAAAGGATATGTAAATAAAAACCAAAAAAAAATTCACGTTAAAACAAGGCATAATTTTTTGCACGGTGTTTCGTTTTAAACTCGTTTAAATTACAACATTTAGAAAAATCCATCCATAAGCCTTTATTTCGCTACCAGATAAACTTTGGGTTTCAATCCAAACAAAAGAGAAAATGATCAAAAAAAATCCAAATGAAATACATTCGTACAACAATAAAAATTAAAGAAAACAATGATCGCAACAACAACAAAAATATTACAACAGTAGAAAAATCACAACAACAACAATAAGTGCAAAATACAAAAAATACGAACAACTACAAAATAGACAAAGATAGCACGATTTCCAATGAAACGAATGCCAAGCGAATGTCATTTGTAGAATTTTTCGCCTCGCTCATGCAACATTCAGCATTTGTAAATGACATGAAACTCCAATATATATCTCTCTCTCTATATATATTATATACATCGCATAACGTAAGCTAGATCTCTATATATTCAATAATTATATCGTATATTGCAAAATGTCGCCAGACGGCGCGATATGTCATTTGATACTTGGTTGTTTGAGGAAAGAAAATATCTATACATAAAAAAAAAAAATATTTTTTTGTGGAAAAATTTTAACTCAACGAATAATTTTTCTTCTCTATAGAATGATAATTTTTTGAAAGTTTGATAAAAAAATTAAAAACGCATTATTTTAAAAATTATTGACTTTTTTTGTTTAATTTATATCTCATTGTATTATTAGAAAAATCATCTTCGATAGAAAAAACACTTCAATTAAATAAAATTTAGTCAGACAAAAACAAAAAAAAACAAAGAAAAAAGATCTTAGTTCGATTCATATCAATAAAAAATTAATATTCGGAAATACTTTAACAATTCTCAATTCAATAAAAAAATTTATCGAATATCAAACTTTCAAAAAAATAGTTTTATTTCTCGTAAAATTCGCAAATAGCGTCAATTCATCATTTTATCATCGTCTCTCATCGCCGTTTGCTTCGCAAGCAACAGAAAAAAATATATATATCTCAAGTGTTGTAAGCTGCGTTGGTAGGTATTTTTGAGAAATTATCGATAATTCTATCGAAACCCAACTAATCGATTAATTTATGTTATTCTCCGAAAACAGAAACTAAAATGGAAGCTTCAAATGGAATTATTAATTAGAGAGGAAATCGTATTTAAAATATGAAATATCGATAAAAATATTATCTATACAAAAATATCGATAAAAAAATTATCGATACAAAAATATCGATAAGAAATTATCGATACAAAAATATCGATAAAAAATTATCAATACAAAAATATCGATAAAAAAAATTATCGATACAAAAATATCGATAAAAAAAATTATCGATACAAAAATATCGATAAAAAATTATCGATACAAAAATATCGATAAAAAAATAATAATAATAATATCGATAAAAAAATTGTCGATAATAATATCGATATAAAGTTATAAAAAATAATATCGATAAAAAATTATCAAAATTATTTACAACTAATAATAATAATTTTTAACTCCATTTATGGCTTCAATATCTGTTTGAAAAAAATGAAACGAAGCTTTTATAATAATTAAAACTCCCTGCTACAACTGTCACAAACCGTCTCCAACCACGACAACAACACAATCTGCTCATGTATAAAAACAAGCCCAAATCTCACTCAAAATACCATTGTAAATAACTCAAAAAACCAAAACCAACTCAAATTAAAAGCACTCAAAAGACAAAGTGTAAGTATTTAGTTAACTCCACTTCACAAAAGCTACTCCAAAATAATATAAAAGAAAATCTCAATCTCCTTGAAAGCAATAAAAAAGCATGTGAAATTAAAGAAGAAAAAACAACTCAACTCAAATAATTTCTTCATCCTCACTGAGAAAGAACAACTCAATTTTCAATATTCTTTGTAAATTACTAATTTTTCTCACAAATAATCCAAACTCATTACAACAACTACAACTACTCCATTTGCACCTGGCATTTCTTTGAAAACCAAAAAAAAATATTCACACATTTTTCAAAAAATCCTTTTATTTAAAAACAACAACAAAAACAAAACCCGAAAAATCACATCAACAAAATGCAACTAAACTCCAGATCTTAAAAAAGCAAAAACCATTAAAAAATTCTAAGAAAAATTTAATTCAAATCTCTAAACAAATATTGTTTATAGTTAAAATCCTCAAAATTTAAAATTTAAAAAAAATCTACATTAAAAAATATACCGAAAAAACAAAACAATATGGAAAATTTATTAAAAAAAACATCATTCATTAAAAATTGAATTTTGCTTTCAAGATCATTTCAAGATGGTAGAGTTGCAACTCCACATAATATCGTAAAAATATTATGTCTCATATTTGAAACCAAACCACAAAAGTACATCTACAAGTAAACCAGCAACAACACTCATAACAACAACTACCACAAACACAAAAAATCCCCCAATACCCCAAATGAATAAATAATAAAAGAAGGACATCACTTCACACTTACCTCAGGCCTCATGTGCTCCATTTCCATCCCAAGATCTCTCACTTTCTCCTCTTCATACATCTCTGTCGAACTCTGTTTTCTCTGTCTCACTCTCTCTCTCCTGTCACGCGGTTTCGGATGTCTGTCACTTTGTTTTTTAGTTGTCTCTGTCTCCTTCTCTAAATAGCTCTCTCTGTCTTTTTCGCCCCCGATGGACCTCGTGAATCCGTCCCACGTCGGCGAAACTTTGTCCATAACTCAAACCATGTCGATGGCCCAAAGTTTTCTTCAACTTCTCGCCTCTGTCCCTTGGCTTCATTTCATTTTCTTCTCATTCATCTCCTTTCATTCCCGGCTCGTGTCCTCTGATTTCCCCCTCGTGCTCTTTCACTTCCTTCTTGTCCTCGTCTCCTTTCGCTTCGCCCTCATCCTATTTCTCTTATTTTCCGTCCTCGTTCACATCCTCCTCGTCTCCGTTCATATTCGTTTCATCCTCCACAATTTTCGTCTCGTTTACGCATTCCTTTCGTCTCTCTTTCCTCTCGTCTTTCTCATTCTTGCTTCACGTTTTCATCCCACCTTCGACTCGACTTCGTCCTTCTTTTTTCTCATTTTCGTCCCCTCCTTCGTCTCGTTTTCGTTAAGTCCTGCTTCATTGCTCATAAATCTCAATCAGAAGCAGGACAAAGTCTGGAATAGGTTGGAAAGGGATGCAAGAAATGGTAGAAAAAGTCGATGGTAAAGGTAGAAAAAGACAGGAAATATGATAGAAAGAGGCAGTAGAAAGGGTAGAAAGAGACCGTAGAGAAGGTACCAAGATAAGGAAGAGAAAGTCGCAAGAGAAGAACGAGAAAGTTAAAGGCTTCGAAGGTTTGTGAACATAAAATATTCAGCAGCAACGTTGTCAACTTTGATCCCCATGGGAAGACGTGGCCAGGAAGTCACTTTAAAATTGGTTCCCCTTCTTCGTCAAACTTTTTCTCGCACAGTAGCCAAGGGGTCCTTATGGTCAGGTCCACAACTGTAAAAACCAACTTGCAACGGTCTCATTTCATAAACTTTCTTCTCACTCTTCAGTGTCTCACTCTCACTGTTCACTCTCACTCTGTATCCCTCGCGTTGAATCCTTTGAGGTGTCGGGAGTGTATTTAGCCCAAAACAACGAAAATAACTCAAATAGCGAAATCAAAGGCCAAAATGTTGCGTTCAATTGCATTTGTTTGTCATGCTGCAGAGCTCTCTTTCACTCTCTATCTATCAATATCTCTCTCAGTCTCTCTCCCTCTTGCGTACATCTCTCAGGGCGCTCTCGTTTTTACGCAATGCCTCGATGGGTCTGTAGGAAAAATATGAAACGATGACTGAAAATTTGGAAAGAATTTTACTTTTTTTGAAATTTATTTATTTTAATTTACAATCTAAACATATTATATAGAAAAATTGCAAATGTACATTACTTAAAAAACAAATATGAAATCATTTTTGAATTCTTAAATTTGTTAATAATTGAAATTACAAAATTTTATATCATTATAATAATTTTTGTTTTTTTCTATAGATTATAAACATTTTTTTCTAAATTATGTACAGAATTGAAAGATATAAATAAAAGTATAATTTACATTCAATATTTCTCTAATCAGAAAATATTCTTAAATTTGCTGACAAATTTCTGAAATGAACAAAATGAAAAAAAAAACTAGTTCTTCTACAGTTTCTATTGATAATTTCAACTGCCAAACTATTGTAGTATTAAATAAAAATTTGCTTAAAAATATACAAATTTTTTAGTACCGAATTTATCGATATCAATTGTTTATAATTTTTATATTGATAAATTTGTTATCGCTTCAATGCTTAAATTCAAGGAAATTCAAACTTTTGAAATTAAATACAAAATAACAAAAAAAAATCAAATATATTCTTAAATTTCTTTGATCATGCATCACTCTTAAAATTTCCTACCGACCCGACTGACGTGCGTGAGCCGCGAGCTCCATCAAGAGCAGCAAATAAATCTGAGCCTGCAAAACCTTCGTCAAAGTTTTGGCGCGAAATAAACTTTTGTAATTTAACTTCCGGTAACGAGAACTGAAAGAGGGGGAAGAGGAAGCGAGAAAGAGAGTGAAGTGAGGAGAAAAGCTGGAATGAAAAAGAGAGAGGGGAGTGGAAGTGAATATGAGACCAAGAGAAAGAGGAAGCAACAGGATGTCAGTGTAAACGAGATGGCTATAAAGTAAGTGGAAACCGGCTTTCAGAAAGCGGCAGTCGAAATGTGTTCAGCGGTCGAGGTGTTTGGGTGGATTTTAGTGTTCGGGGATGATGATGGAGATTATGATGATGGGGATTTTCTGTGATGATGATGATGGTGGAGGAAAGAGGCTCGTTTGTTGTTGATGATGGCGTGGGCGAGATGACTATGGTGAGATGGACTATGGTGTATGGAGTGGGCGGAGTTTGTGTGCGAGTGGAAAGTGTAAAACGTAGTCGACGACGTCGTCTATTTGCGTTGCTCTAAATAAAGTTTCGCATTTCGGTGAAAATTACTCGAGAATGTCGGAGAGGGCGGCTGTTGCTCTCTCTCTCTCTCTCTTTCTGACTTCACTTGTTCGCTCTTCACTCCTTTGCTGATCTCCTCTTCTCAACCATTTTCTTCTCTATTTTCTCATTTATGACCTTTCGTCTGTTTTCCTCTTTGATCTCCCCTCTCTTATACTCAATGGTCTTCACTCTCTTCTCCACTATGATTTTCCCTCTCTTCTTCTCTATACTCGACCCTCTCTTTCACTCCCTCCGCATTGCAGTCGCTGTCGATTCGCGATTTATATGCGGGTCGCGCTCGTTGAAAAGAGAGAGAGAGTAGAAGACGAGGAGTTCCTAGTGTAAAGAGGGATCGTGAAGGAAAGAGAGAGTATTATGAGGAAAATAGACGGTATCATGAGGAAAAGAGAGAGGAAAATATACGGTATCATGGTGAAAAAAGAGAGAGAAAGACTATCATGAGGAAATGAGAGAGAGAGTGTCATGATGAAAAGAGAGAGACAGAGCGTATCATGAGAGAAAGAGATGTTGTTCTGGGTGTCGTCGTGTCGTCGAAAGCCAACCAAATCACGTACTAAATTAAATAGCACTGAAATGCAGTCAACGTGCATTTTCCCCCTTATTTGCTTGGGTCGAACTTTCCTCCTCTCTTTCTTTCTCTTCCTCTTTTTTCCCTCTCTCACCCTCCCTCTCTCAGTCACTCTCTTTGACTCTCCCCTTCTCCCTCTTCCATGCTCTGTCTGCAGTTGATTCCGGTTCCACTTCGTTCTCGTGTCCTTGTTTGTACTCCTGAAAGCATCGCGGAGTCGGGATTCCGGATTGCATGGAAAATTATTTGCGAAATTGTTTTTTCTCTCGACTCTTTTGGTTTTATTTTTTTTCCTCCCTCTGTTTTTCCATTTCTCTGTTTTTCCTTCTCTCTGTTATCTGGTTGTGATGCGCGTTTCTGCCGCCAGGGATCGCGTGCTTCACTTGCATCTCACACTTCCGCTCAATGGATTTTGCACCAGCCAAAGGTCTGTCCGCCCGTTCATCCAACCATCTCTCTGTCTGTCTGTCCTTCTCTCCATCCTTCTGTCTCTCCGTTTGTCCCTCCATCCATCCAATCATCCGTCCGTCCGTCTTTCTGTCCCCCCATCTATTTAGCATTCACTCCACATTTCATCGCGGTGTTAATGGCAAGCTTTGCGCGTTGTTTGCATGGCGCCTGCAGCGTTTGCCTACACCAGTGCCACGCCCCCAACAACGACTACCTTGCCATCACCAGCCTTTGCCATCACCCTCCATCTCTTGCCATCTCTTTCTGTCACTCTTCACCCCTTGTCATCCTTCTCCACCCCTTGTCATCCTTCTCTATTCCTTGTCATCTCTTCCTCATCTCTTTCTATCCTCACCATGAACCTCACTCAAGCTCACGATCAAAACATGTTGACTGACTTCCGATCTATCTCTCGCTCTCTCTCTCTAGCTCTTTCTCTCTATGGTTCTACCTTTATTCTGTTTGGGAATGAATTTTCCCCCCTGATTCTCTTTTTCTTCTCCTCCTTCTCAACCTTTCTCTATATTTCCTCACAAACTCTACCTCTCTCTTTCTCTTTCAACAAGGTGTTGCATTTTCCACCACTACTATGGTATTTTTCAGAATTCATTTCTCGGTAATTGTTTTTTCACTCTTTCGTGGGTGGTATTTTGTCTCTCTCTACATATATTTCTCTCTCTCTTTCTAACTCTATTTCTAACTCTCTTTCTCGGTCTGTTTATCCTCTTCCCTCTCCCTATCTTCCTTCTCGCTTCCACTTTCTAACATTCTCTTTCCCGCCCTCTGGCTGTTCGTGCTTCCGGTTCTCCATCTCAACCTCGTCAACCTCACGCTCGACTCCTTTTCGCTTTTCATATCACTCTTTGTCACCCTCTCTTTCAGTGTCTCTCTCTCTCTCATTACCTTTCTCTCTCTATCATTGTCCTTGGCACTCTACCGTTTTCACCAGGTCCGTCTCGTGCATTCGCATCCGTCTCCGGTTACAACTTCTGCACTCTCCAACTACTCTCTCTCTCTCTTTTCACTTTTCTCTCACTCTAACTACACTTCCGTCTCTGTCTTCATCTCCATTCATTCTGGCTCCATCTCTGACTCTTGCTCCATCTCAGACTCTTGCTCCATCTCAGACTCTTGCTCCACCTCTGAATCTGACTCCGACTCCAACTCCTATTTCAAACGTAATAGAGTCGAGTGGATCCGCAATTTTGCAGGATGCGGAAGTATGCATCGTCGAAAGCTTTTTAAAAGTGGAAAAGTTAATTTCAGCTGTTTCTGTGAATTCCACATAAACGACTTGGCTCGCCTTGAATTCTTAATTTTCTCACGAGAGATTGGGTTTGGAAGGGAGGGAAGAAGACATGAAGGAAGAATAGTGGAAATAGGTAAAGGAAATAGAATGAAAACAAGTAAAGAAAATAAATAAAGCAAAGAAATAAAAATAAGAAAATTAAGAGCAAAATGGAGCAAGAAAATAGTATGAAAAGGAGTAGAAACCTATCCACGTCCGTTAATGAACTTGAACTACTTTCTTCCCCTGAGCAGGGTGCGATGGAGTTTGGTTGAAAAATCGTAGTAAAATCAGAGAAATTTAATGGCTTGGAAATTTCCATTTCTTCCTCCTCCCCCCCTTCTTCACCATGAATATTTATTAGTGAACTTTCCGATGAACAACATCATTAGGAGAGCTGAAAATCGTTCCGAATAGTCGTGGTAGTCATTTCACGAATTCTAATTTGAATAAAACTAATTTCCAAAGGAGTAGTAAAAGAGTAGTTAAAGATTCGGGGAATAGGAGTGAAATTCTACAGAGGAGGTTATATTGAGAAATTAAATTGAAGGAAATATTTTTTTTTAAATGAATTTAATTAGAAAACTTTTGTTAGAATTTCAACTATAACATATTTTGGAATAATAATGAAAAATATTTTGAACTGCAATTTTTTTGAATTCATAGAAACAACTCAAAACCCCTCATACAAAAACCTAAAACCCTCCCTCTAAAACCTAAAAACCCTCATCCAAAACCTAAAAACCTTAATTGAAAACCTAAAAACCTTCATCCAAAATCCAAAAACCCTCATACAAAACTTAACTATTTCTCTCACTCGAAATAACATGCCATAGATTTTTGTTTTCATTTTTCGTGAACAAAATCCACAACAACAACATCAATAAAAAAAACAAAAATAGTACTAAACTCATGCACAATACATAAATCGTACAGAAAATAACTCGCAAAAGAGGAGCAGCTAAAAATCTATGATAAATATTAAAGGAAATCGTCAATTTAAAGAAAACCAAAAAAAAAGGAAAAACAATTTCAATTGTTTTCTTTTTCTAAATAGAAAAGGAAATTCTTTCATTAAATAATCTTGAAATTTCATAAAATACATGAGAAAATTCTTTCATAAAATAAACATGAAAATTTATTAAATAAATAATTATGAGAAAAAAAAACACAAAATATTTTTTTCGTTTCGTTTTCAAAATAAAAAAAAATAATCAAAAAACAACAGCAAAAACTACTATGATTTCTTTATAAATTCTTTTGTTTCAGGAGTTACAATTCTTCTATCGCTCACAGTGTTTCTCAACCTTGTAGCTGAGACATTGCCCCAAGTATCTGATGCAATCCCCTTGTTAGGTAGCGATTGCATTTAAAAATGCAATATTCAAAAATTACAAAAACAAAACAAAAAAACTACTATTACTTACTTATTACCTATTTATATACTACTACTACTACTAAACTACTAAAATCAAAAAAAAATATCAAAAGCAAGCAAAAGTATTTGTTTTAAAAATGTGAACACGTTTAAATGTTTTAATACTTACTACTTTTCTACTACTAATACTACTAATACTTCTACTACATTAACTACTACTAATGCTACTACATTAACTACTACTACTAATGCTACTACATTAACTACTACTACTAATGCTACTTCATTAACAACTACTACTAATACTACTACATTAACTACTATTACTAATGCGACTACCTAAACTACTACTAATACCACTTCCTAAACTACTACTAATACTACTACTAATTCTACTACTAATTCTACTACTACTTCTACTACTAATGCTACTACTACTAATACTACTACTAATTCTACTACTAAAACTACTTCCAAAGCCACTATTAATGATACAACAATTTACTACTAACCTTAACTTACTACTAACTAACGAAACAATTAAAAAAATGCAATTAAAAAAATCACAAATACTAGAACAAAACCTAATACCAACAACAGCTAAAAAAGTACTAATCGAAATAAATGAAGAAATGTTTATTGTTACGTGTTACCACATTACGTTACGTTACATTACACTACGTTACGTTACGTTAACGCCAATGAGTATTAAATATTTTTTACGTTATCGATGTTTTACATTACGTTGAATTACATATCGTTGTTTACTTTCGAACTAAATATATATTTACTAAATTTGTTTGTTTGTCTATTCGTCTATTTGTTCGTTGGTTCGTTCGTTCGTTCGTTTGTGTGTGTATCTCGCCCAGTGATAAATATGAAAATATATAATACATACAACATATATATTCTATGTTTTTCTATGTTTTCTATCGTTCATATCGTTTGTTACCTCTCTCTCGATCTATCTCCCTCCCACTTCTCTGTCTCCCCAGCTGTTCACGATACTATTCCTCTTTCCCTCTCTCGAGCGAGAGAGCTCCCCGCTCTCTGCGCAGAATTTTCGTTTTTGTTGTATACGTTTCAGTTGAGCTTTTAAGTGTTTCCGTTTCCGTTATCTCTCATTTCCATTGAATTATTTATTTTTTGTTTATTTAAAACGCGCTTAATTGTAAAATCAAAATGAAGAAAAAACACAAATTTTTTATTGAAGAGAATCGTTCTCTCTCGCTCTGTTAACCCTCTCTTTCTAACCCTAACCCTCTCTTAACCATCTTCTCTTTGAGATCTTCTCCTTTAAATGCTATCGTTATCTTTCAACTTCTCCTCTTCTACAACAATATCTAAATTGTTGTAATTTCAATATTCTATTCAAAATTTCTTCTTCTTTTTCCTCCACCTTCCGCCTTCTTCTTCGTCTTCTGTGAAACTCTCCCCATCTCACTCTAAATTTCTAAGTTTCTCCTTCGATTGTGAAATTCCTTGAATACAAAAGATACTTATGAGACAGATTTCAATGCAAGCGAACGTGGAAATACTTGTGATCTTCTAAATCTCTATAAACAAAAAAAGAAAAAAATTTACTACATATACACACTCTTCTAACAAAGCTCTCGCTCTCTCCTCAACAAATGGCTCCTTAAACCAAAAAATAACAGCAAAAAAAAAACACAATTTCATTATAAGAAAATTCTCTCTTTTT
The DNA here is from genome assembly GCA_017309665.1 of Coelopa frigida. Classification (NCBI taxonomy): domain Eukaryota; kingdom Metazoa; phylum Arthropoda; class Insecta; order Diptera; family Coelopidae; genus Coelopa; species Coelopa frigida. The sequence continues at coordinate 35,334,329 of CM029565.1, forward strand.
CGGCTTAATTTGAAATTGCTTTCCACCGAAAAAAAAAACACATGCAGAATTCACTTGTTTTAATCTCACTCGTTCTGAAGATATACTGCTCATCAATCGCTCTCTCTCACTCTCACAATTGTCACACTGTTCGCTCGTTGCTCATTTTTCATATCAGATTTTTTGAAAGAATTTCATCGAAATTCATCGAAACTCGTCTCAAACGCCTCAAAGTATGCTCTGATATTTTACTAAGCACTGACATTGACTTTTTTCCAATATTCTTCTTCATTAGTATATTGCTTTCTCATTTTAATTTGGCTTCAACTTTGGCTTCTTCTATTATTTTATGGCTAGATTTTTATTCTATAAACATTTATCGATCTTCCACCGATCACACTTCAATCGATCAAGTTTCAATCGATCATATTTCAATCGATCACGTTGCAATCGATCATATTTCAATCGATTATGTTTCAATCGATATCTTTTTAACTCTCTTTAATTTATCTCTGCTCCATTTATTTAGCTCTTTTTATTTATCTATCTGTCACCTATCACAATTCTACTCTTCTATCACTATATCTTTCTTCTATCCTATCTTCTATCGCTCTTTTTCCTCCCTCTCTCTCTCTCTTTCTTCTGTCTCCCTCTCACCGCTTTCACCCTTCTTTCTCACCCTTTGCTTCTGTCCAATTTCTTGTTGAATTATTTTTTCTTTTTTTTTCGTTTCTGCACTCAAAAGCTCAGCTCAAGTTTTATGCAAATATTTACTGAACTTTGACCCATTTTTGGAATGATATTTTTTGACAAAAAAACAAAAGCAATTGCAACAATAAAACCATGCAATTTAATCAAATCTATTTTTGAAACAGCATTTTTATCAGAAAAAAATTTATATTTTTGTATCTCAATGCAAGTTTTTTGTAATCGTACGAATATGCTATTTAATTACAATAATATCCATACATATCTATAGAGATCATATATAATTATCTGATCATAAATATCGGTTCACAAATAGAAACCAGTTTTAGAAAAAAATAAAATAAAAATATATTGGTTTTGAAATTGAAATGATGATTATTTAAAATTAAATTTGAAAATAAGATTTGAAAATAATATTTAACAAAAAATATTTAACAATATTACTTGAAAATAATATTTGAAAATAATAATAATAATAAAAAAACATTTCAAAATAACATTAAAAAAAATTTTAATTAATATTTTAAAAAAAGTAATGGAAAATAATTTAAAAAAAAATATTTGAAAATTAATATATTAATTAATGAATGTTATATATGTATAATAAAAATATGTTACATTTTAAATCAATGTTACAATTTTAAATCATTTAGAAAAAAATTAAAATGGGTCTAATATTTGTGAATCGTATATTTATTCTTGTACTCTATAACTGTTATACGTTACAACAAAAATATCGGTATCATAAATTAACATAATAAGCTTAAGCGCAGCTTTTAAGTTTTAAAAGAAAGTTCCATTCCCAGACCCGAAAAAAAGCTCCACTTAAGCTCAAGCACAATTAAAGCACAATAAACTTAATGATATTCATTCGATGTCTATTTAATCATCAACTATTTGAAGTTTTTTTATTCATATCTATCTATATACATATCGATCCCGTTGATATATTAATATTTCCAACAATAAAAACATATTAATTTCCAACAATATATACAACACCAACAAGTAATGCACAATAGTTGTCTCAATGACATTTAAATGCTCTTCATATATGTTTTTTTTTTTTTTTTTTTGTATTAACAAAATATTTTTTTTTTTGTATATTATTTCATCGCATAATCTCCATATATAATTCTCCCCGATCCTTAGGGTCGTCTCGTCGTGGAAGTCTTCCCTATATCCATGCAAGCATCTCATGAAATGAATATAGTTCTTAATTACTAAGATTAGTTACGAAAATCGTGCGATTACTTTCAATTCAAAGAAATAAAATATTAACTTATATAGAAATATATTAAAATAAAAATATAAAAAATAAATAAACATTGTAAAAATGGTTTTAAAACTCAGATCAAATGTTACTCGAAATGTCATTAGAAAATGAGTATTTATATAATGAATATATATAAAGGTTTAGAATTGTTAAAAAATTATCGACAAAAATGTGCAAAGGTTCTCTCTTCTAGCTCTTGGCCCCCTGCATGACCTTGTTCTACCCTGATCTTCCTCACTGTATATTTCCCTATGTACATTTCTACTTCTGTATATTTTTAATTCTATATAGCTATTAGTTCTATTAGTTTAATAATAATAAAAAATAATAAAAAAAAAATATTATAATTTATTGATTTCTTGTCATAGCTCCAATTGAAAACAAAAAAATGAACTGTATTTAATGAATTTATTTTTATTTTGTTTTCCATTTATTGTTTAATTACTTCTTATTATATTTTTATTTGATTTATTATTTCTATATTATTTATATTATTTATTTTTTTGAAAGGCTCAAAAAACCAACATTTAAATTTTAATTACCTTTATTATTATTTTTTTTATTCTTTAACAAACTTTCAATAGTTTAATTTTTTAATACCGGTAAAAATACTATTATTACAAGACAAATAATTAGTAATAAGTATAATTAACAAAATACCAATATATAGTAGTCCCCTAAAACCCGAACCCAACGTTCATTATATATTCCTTCATCGTTCTATATCTTTCTCCCTCACACTTACAATATACTTCTCATCGTCGGCCTCCACAACTAGAAACATCAACTACTGTCGTCCCTTTCTTTCGCTCTCTCCAAATCTATTGAAATTCATCGCTGCCGAAACAATACACGAAATGCATATGATTCCACCTTGGGCTAAAATAGATTTTAGGCAAAAATCTATTTTTTTTTATTATTCAAAAATAATGTGAAAACGAAAATAAAATAGAAAAAAAAGGCTCAACTCATGATTAAATCTAAATTTTTCAGGTGTAACTATTCTACTCTCACAAACAGTTTTCTCTCTATTGGTCGGTAATGTTATCACAAAGACGAGCGAAGCGGTCCCTTTGTTAGGTAGTAAAAGTACAACAACTACAACAAATACTAATACTACAAAATCCAATCAAACTAAATTTGCTTTTTGTTTTCCCAAAAAAAAAAAAATATATTTTTCCAAAAAACTAATAATACTAAAATGAATCCTTAGCACTCTTTTTTAACGAAAACTCTGTCTCTTTCTCTTTTAGAAGAAATAAAAACCTAATCAAAAAAAAAAAACAATTTAAAGTGAAGTGTAGTGATTTCCACAACAACAACTACTGCTACAATGAAATGAAAAAATAAAACCTTTCACTATTTTGCATCGAAAACAACTAGAGCATTTTTTTTTAAATTATTGAACTTAAAGCAATTAAAGAAAGATAAATCCCACAAATTTGCATAAAATCTAAATGAATGAACAAATTTGTACAGAAAGTTCTAAATAAACATGAGTTTAAATTCAACTAAAAAATCATTGAGATTAAAATTAAACTGAAAAACGAATGAACGAAAAATGTAGCAAAAGCAAGAAATTATCTACATTCATGTAGCTGAGTATATTTTTGAAAGTAGCGAATCTTGCATCGCATGTGTACGATAACTTTCTCTCTATCCCGCTCTCTCTCTCATTAGCAGCGAGAGAGATGCGATGTCCTTTAAGCTCCTTCAATTTAACACTATCTTTTCGCTCTGTGTTTTTTTGACTTTTAGGTCTCCCTCGTTGTAGTTGAAGCTTCTGAAATACACGCGATATACCTGTCTCTCTCTCTCTCACACACTCCCACATATACACATGCTCCTATCATGAATACACTGAAACTATTGTAGAGGAACCTTTTACATACAGTGGGTAACATTTGTAAATATACCATAAAATATGAATAAAAAAGACATTTTTCAATGTCTGATATTAAACAAAATAGTGTTTTTTGAATTGAAAGAAATCGTTAACTGAATCGTATTTCTCTGAAAATAGCTTTGTCCCCGAGATTAAAAAAAAGGACGAAAATTGTATGAAATAAATATTAAAAAAAAATTTGTTCAAAACAAAGTAAATTCAATTATTAACATTTTTATTCACATACAAATTTCGTTCACTGTGCCTTAGGCGTCAGTTGCAGGAATATTAAATTTAACGCAGTTCCTCCTACCACTTGATTTAAAGTCTATTATTTATTTTCATTTTCTCTCAAAGCTTTTAATATTTCTAAATATAAGAACACTTTGCACCCAAAGAAAAAAAATTAAGACTATTTAGAAATAAATATATATTTCTGATAATTGAACGAATTGTTTCAAAACTAGTTTAAAATGCAGCTTTGCAACACAACTGAAAACGAAAACATAGAAGAATAAAAGCAAATAAAGAAGAATCATATAATCACCACATTAATCCAGTCTAAACCATCGTCGAAAAGCGTCGAAATATGACCAAAAGAAATAAATATAATAATTAAAAATAATAAAAACATGCTTCTTCATCTACTCTTCTAGTTCTTCCTGCTATTTAGTGTCGACACATTATCAATAAAACATTAAAAATAAATCTATAAAAATGAATTTAAAAACAACGAAAAAGATTCCTCTCTTTTCCAAGTATCAAAAATGACTTAAAAACTGAGTTGTATTAAATAGTTAAACCAAAAATAGAAAATTTATCATTAATAACTCACAATTAAAAGCTCATTTTCATTAAATGCAAAGAATTAAAAAAGTTTTTCATAGATGAATATTTAAAACTCGTAGTTGAATACTTTTCCAAGAGAATCCTGATATTTTCACTTAGTTTTCAGAAAAGTTTTTACAATTTTCTCTATTTAAATATAGAAAACTTTAGAACTTCCTAAATCCAAATAAAAAAAGAAGATTTTGCAATACCGTAGCACCCTGTATTTTTGGAGATCATCAATCATTTTTGAAAATCATGCTTTTGATTTTTTTTTTGTACTTTTTTATTCATCTTTAGTATTTTTTTTTAGGGTTATATAATTATTTTAATCGCTGTTTATAGAAATTTTCCTATAGACAGTTTTACTTTGAATCCCTCAGTCCCGATATTTTAATTTGAAATATGTTTTAAATTGATCATTATATGAATGTGCGTGTGTTAGTAGTGTATTTTGTAAGATGTAGTAGTGTATAATCGACATATGTACATAAAACATTGTAAGGTATTTGAGTATTAGTTGAATATTAATTATGTTTAGTTTCTTTTTAAATAATTATTTTGAAATTAATAAAACACGAAAGTTATGACGAAGTTTTAAAATATTAAATATTTTTTTAAAACTTTGTCATAACTTTGATTTTTTTCCAATGAATCAAATTCAAAAACATTTTTAAAACAAACTCTAATATTAATAAAAAGTAATCCACTTTAAACGAACTGTTTCTATTTTCTCTATTTTCTGTCTTTTTCTCTTCTATTTTTTAGTTGAACATTTTACATATAATAAAATGAAATGAAAACCAAATAAACTAAACAAAAAAATACTAAATAAAGAACAGCTTAAATAGAACAACTACAACAACAACAAGAAATACAACAACTAAATAATGCTTGAGACTAAAAACCCGAAAAATAAAAAAAAAAACAAAATAATAAATAAAAATAAATTTAATGATTACTTTTACGTGAAGATAAATTGTTATTTATTAATTTGGTTAATTTATGTTTAATTTGATAAAGTGAATATGTATGCAACTACTACATATATATACAGATCAGATACCATATATATATATAAATATAAATATTATAAACCATTGGAATGCGTTGAATGTTGAATGCGATCCCCAGTTTTTCACGGACTCTGGAAATGTCTTTAAAACCAAAAAAATATACAATATAAAAAAGAGAACAATTAAATCCAAAATCCAGCATAAAACTTTTAACCTTTTAAAAACCAGAGACGTTTAAATCAAATATTAGTTTTATAAATAATCAAGTAAATGAACATGGATGTGCCTCTCTGCTCAATGTATTGGTAAATGTGTTGACATATTTTTTCCCCTTACTTTTATTTCGTCTTCTACTCATACTTTTTCAACTTTCGCCAATATTATTTTTAGATTTTTTTTAGAACTTTCAAAAAATTCATTTCAAATTGAATCAAATTAAAATTAAAGCAAAGAAAAAGATTTATTTTAAACACGATCAGAAGACAAAAATTTTATATTTTTGTATATTTTAGCTTTTTGAACTGCTTTGAAAACACTCAAAAATCACTTAATAGAAAAGATTGTAAAAATTCACCATCAGAATCAAAGAAAAAATCACTTAAAATTAACTCACTTAAATATCAAAGTTCATCCACAGCATTAAGCAGAATTTTCAAAAAACTCTCATTTTTACACCAAACAAAAATTAATTTACAAATAAACACAAAACTTAAAAAGGCTTTTTTAACACAAAAATAAAAAAAATATATTTTTGTAAAGAACATTTTTTTATATAATTTTTGTATATATATTTTTTTGCTCATCTGATTTTTTTTTAAATTGAAAATCTTTAAAATCGCTCACGAGCTTTGCATGTGAATTAGAATTAAAATGCTGTAGAAAAGAGTTTATCTCGAGCAATGCATGCTGTCTCTGTCACCCAAATATACACGCACACACACACAAACATTGCCTGGTTCACACTCACGCAACGTGTAGTGAATGCTTCAAAATTTGCATTTGCATGAAAGCTTGCTATCTCTCTCTCTCTGTCATGTTATACTCTGGCACGCTTTTTGTCATGTTAAATCGAAAACTACTAACAAAATAAACATAAAATGTTGTAAACACTTCACGCTCTTTTACTCTATCCCTCTCTTAACTCTCTCTCTCTCTCTCTGTCTATCTTTTCATATATATTATATTTATAAACAAGATATATATTATATATACAGTTATATTATATATACAGTTATATACAATATATTTTAAATATTTATTTTAACATGAAGTAATTTAAAGTAAAAGAAAAGCAAAAAAGAAAAAAGTATTTTAATATATATATAAATATTTATTATTAATTAATTTTTCTTAAATTATTCATTAACTAATTACTTCACTAATTACTTAATACTCGATGTTTGCGACCATTGATCAAACCTTATCTAACAATGTGTTTTTTTCGTCCTTTTTTGTTTGTTTGATGTTTGATTTCGACAACGACCATCGTTAGGAACCTACTTCAATTGCATCATGTTCATGGTCGCCTCATCGGTGGTGCTGACCGTCGTCGTCCTCAACTATCACCATCGCACGGCGGACATACACGAGATGCCACCGTGGGTGAGTTCAATAAGGCCTATATATCATGTAAAAAACATATATTGATTATCTACAATATTAATTCATTTATTGAAATATGCATATAAATGAAGGTTTATAAATATTAATTTATGTTCTCACTTTTATTAAAATTTTCAAATATCAAAATTACAATATATGAATTGTTATTAGAATATACTACAAATATTAATTAAGGAGGATACCACTTTTTTCTAGATAATTTAAAATATCGATTATTTACTGTAATTTAAAAAAATATATATTTAAGAAGAGTTCCTATTAAAAATTTATTTGTATTCAAATTAATTCAATATTTCAAAAAAATATGAATTTTATTTTATCCTTAATTTACTATTAGTTTTTTCAAAATTCAAATTACTTATACTCAAAGATATTAATTAATAACCTTTTTAAACTTTTTATTTGTATTTTATTTATTTAAATTATTTGATCTCTTTTACAAAAGGTTAATATTTATTTATTTAAATTACTTTTCATTTTTTGTTGTAAAAGTTTTTGAATAAATATTTATTAAAAAATACATTAATGAAATTTAAAAAAAAATTTTTTTATAATTATGAATAGTTTTATGTGAGAAAAAATATATATTTAGAATAATATGATTTTAATTTTTTGTTATATATTTTTTGAATTTTTTTGATTAATAACTTAATTTAATCATTTGAGTACTATTATTTTAATATATTTATTGTTTTTGGTTATTGCCTCAATTTAATAATTTAAAAGATCTCTCCTGTATATATTATTAATTTATTGGAAAATACACACTTTAATAATGAAAAATGTAATATAAAATATATTCATTATCCCAGATCAAATCGGTTTTCCTGCAATGGCTGCCGTGGATCCTGCGCATGGGACGACCCGGCAGGAAAATCACACGGAAAACAATACTCCTGAGCAATCGCATGAAGGAGCTGGAGCTGAAGGAGCGATCCTCGAAGTCGCTGCTCGCCAATGTGCTCGACATTGACGACGACTTCCGGCACACGATTTCCGGTTCACAAACGGCAATCGGCTCATCGGCGTAGGATTTCATTTTTTTTTGTTGATATATAAATTTTTAAAAACATTTTTCTGAATTTTTGCAGAAGTTTCGGCCGACCCACAACGGTGGAGGAGCATCACAATACGATCGGCTGCAATCACAAGGATTTGCACTTGATTCTCAAAGAATTGCAATTTATCACGGCGCGCATGCGCAAAGCAGACGACGAAGCGGAATTGATAAGCGATTGGAAGTTCGCTGCAATGGTTGTGGATAGGTGAGTTTTTTTTTATATAGTAAAATTTAAAATTTATTTTAAACAAACAAACAATATTTAAATCACACAACAAAATATATTTTTTACTTTTATTTTATTTAAGTGATTTTTTTAACATGGTCCAATCGATAATATTTGGAAAATTTTTTTAAATGATTCCATGTGTGTAAAAAACTATATAATAAAACATTTTTACGATAGAAAATATAAAATATAAATTTTTTTTTAAAATTTTTAATAAAAATCAACTAATTTTTAAACTGTATTACATTTTTTTTAAAACCTTTTAAAAAGTCATAAAAACATAAAAATTTCCGATTTTAATAGATATTAAAATTTTTTTCTGATTTATATATTTTATGTTTTTATTTATTTAATTTTTTATAAATTTAATTTTTATTTATTTTAGTATTTACTTATTTTATTTTTTATAAATAATTTTGTAATATTAGAGATCATAAAAATAATAGATATTTTTTTCTGCAATCAATAAAAAACTATAAAAATTAAAATTTTTATGTTAAATTTTACAATAATCATGTTCATGATTTGACCCAGATTTCAAAATATTTTCATTAGGGTTTCACATTTTTTCATTGTTATTTGAATATTAATTTGAGATGAAAGTTTTGACAATAATGATGTGAAATTTTCGGTAATGACGATGACAACAACATATTAAAACAACATGAATAGTAATTATTTTGAAAGCTAACAACAACAATTTAAATTGCTACAAAATACAAAAACAATATAAACTAGCACAAAATACAACAACAATATAATTTGGCACAAAATACAACAACAATAGAATGCCACAAAATACAACAACAAAATCCATAACAGCAGCAACAGGCTTAAAAACAATATGTGACAAATTTTATTATCAATTGAATCAGAAATTCCTAATTTATTCATACATAAACATAAACATAGATTCACTAACACGCGCACACATAACACATAAGTACCCATCAATACATAGATATATTTTCATCATCATTGACATAATCATCAATACACCTATACACATAAATACACTCATACTCATTTCACATATGACTTCACACACACACTTCGACAAGTCACCTCGTCCTCATACGAATTTAAAATTTATTACTTTCAACTACTATTTCCCATAAATACTCATGAACCCATATACAGACACTCATACACATACATTTATCTATCATGAAAACCCACACGAATTCTTCCTTACGATCCGCTCTCTGTCACCAAACGTGCGTCTCTTTCTCTCATAAACATTCCCATTTGCCACTCCTTCGTTCATTCAAAGCCACTCACACGCCTGCACATAAACCCTAATAGAAGCCCACAATCGCTGCCCGATCCAGGGCGACGGAGTCGTGTCCAAAGAAATCTCCCCATGGGGTCCAATCGACGGAAGACCTGAAAGAATCCAAGAGTCAATAAGGAGAATGTTGATACTAAACACTATAAACAATTTTTGTTTCTTTTTGAAGTTTCTTGAAAATAGAAAGCGTATAAAATGAGAATATATTTCATATTTCAAAATTTTTTTTAAAGATTTAATTATTAATTTTTTACGAAATTTAAATAAAATAGATTATTTTTATTTTCAAAATTTATATTTTAGATTTTCATTTAAATAATATAATATTGTAAATAATTTTATCAATTAAAAATTTTTAAGACAAATTATTTCAATCAGCCCACATATTTGTTAATTTAATAATTTTTATGACAAAAAACTTTGAACCGACATTTTTATTTAATATATATTTTTTTATATTTTTCATTATAAACTATTTTATTTAGAAATAATAAATGTATATTTTGGCAATCAATTTTGTTTCTTAAATATTTGTATTTTAATAAAAGTACTAAATTATAATTATTATATTATAATTAAATTATAATTACAAATATATTTTTTTTCTTTAAAAATTATTTTTTTATATTTTTTGCCTTTAAAAAATTATTATATTTAAATATATCAATGTTTACTTTTTGAAAGAAATTTAATACGTTTCCTATAAACTATTCGCATAAAATATTTCTGTTTCCTCCATTCCCATTCCTTCCTTCATAATTTCTTTGAGTGTAGCCTAAAGCGCAATTTAACGAACTCGCTTTAACACCAATACCACCACAACGTTAACGTCAGGGACATAAAGAACCCAAGGCGTGAGTGCAAACGAGAGGATGAGTGAGTGTGTGTGAATTTATGTGTGGACGTGAATTTACTTCATTTGTGGGGGAGTTTGTGCTGATATGTGGAGAGTTTAGGTTTGTGTGTGGGTGAGTTTGAGTGTGTGTGTGGGTGAGTTTGCATGTGTGTGTGTGTGTGGCTTTGTGTCTGGGTGTGTACTTAAGTTCATTATTAACGGGCTAATTTCTAAATTAATGTCCTTCCATCCTTCCTTCCTTCGTACGTTCGTTCGTTATGGTGTCCGTCCATCCCTCCTTCTCTTAGTTCATTTGTCTGTCCGTCTGTCCATTTGTCCTTCCTTTCCTCCTTCTCTCCCTCCATTTGTCTTCCTCTTCGTCCTTCTCTACCTCCTTTCGTCCTTCTCTCCCTCCATTTCGTTCATCTCCCTCGACTAAATCATAGACCAAGGACCCCGAGCCGTGGACCCGAGGTGAGGCCACGATTTCATGCATGATTAAATGATGCCAATGAAATGAGGCGAACACACACATGTGTGTTTGAGTCCGTGTCATGCCCGAGGGGGCGTGGCCAACCGAAGGACTCAGGATCTCTGGTCAAACATTATTTGGAGCAAACGTTTTCGAAATTTATGCAAATGGCGTCGTGCTTCCATTGCTTCATTAAAAAGAGAAGAGACGAAAATGAAAATGAGAAGGGGAGGTGGAGGAGAAAACTTAGAGCCGACCTAAATTAAAATTTCAAAGGAATAAAATGAACGAACGAATGGGAGGGAAAAGAATGAGAATAGAAAAATATTTGGGTCTTTTTGTGATGGATAAGCTTTGTTTCTACATTTTTTAGAATTTCCCACTCACCATTTTCCAATAATCATTTTAACTAAATTTAATATTAATATCTAATTCCATCCATTTAATCATAAATAAAATTAAATTCATTAATAGTGGTTTATTGTTTAATATTTTACCATCATTATTTAAATTAATCATAAACAACATCACTGAGATGATTACACATTTTAATTTGAATTCATATTAATTTCATACAGAATTAAAATGTTAAAACAATAATTTATTACATTATAGTTTTATTCAATTCTTCTCCCCACGAATTTCTCTTTGAAAACGTACAATTTTATAATTTTCAAATTCTTTTAAATTAAATTAAAATTTGTGTACAATATTTTGTTCCATTTCAAGTTAATTTAATTCTTTTCCCCCATGAGTTACTTTATAAAAACTTTTTCGAAAAAATATGAATAATTATAGACAAAACTATTAAATTACCACAAACGCAAATTTACTCATTTACACAAGTACAACATAAAAATACAAATACACACCGAAACACACACACACACAAATCTTTTGGGATTGAAAATCAACACACTCAAACCACAACGGATTTACATAAATTATAAAGGGTCGGTCTCACAAGCAATTAATATCGGTTGTATATACGTATGTGGATGGAGTGTATTTGTGTGTGTGTTATTAAGTTTTAATTGTACTGACACCGATGACATGTGTGTGATTTATTTACATTTTTATAAATTATTTTCATCATTGCAAATATATATTCTCTGAAATTATTTTGAATATAAATAGTAAACTTCAATAAATTAAAATAAAATAAATAAAAAATTAAATGAAATAAAATAAATAAAATGAAAAATAAAAAAATAATACCAAAATAAATAATTAACCTTTGACTCCATTTATTTTTTTCTATATACCAACATTCAATAAAATGAAATAAATAATGTATTTTTCACTATACTTAATTAATTTGGCTAAAAATCAAATTTTTCATATTTTCTTATTATACCATTTTTACCAACACTATAATATAATCATTTTAATTTTTATAAAGAACTCATTTTGACAAAATTTTTTTAATATGTTTTTAAAAAATGTTGATATATTTAAAAAAAATTATGAATAAAATGTAATTAACTAAATTAATTATACTAATTAATTTTTATAAATTTTTCTCTCTTGCAGATTTTGTCTGATCGTTTTTACACTCTTTACGATAATTGCAACGGTTACCGTTTTGCTTTCGGCCCCACACATAATCGTGCAATAAACCCGAGACCGGATCCGGATCCGATGCCACGCCCTAATCATAGTTCAACTTAGCATTACTTTCGCCTAAGTATTACTTAGTTTACTAATTAGTTAATAAATTATAACAAAAATATTATGAAAATAAGAAGCAAAACACAATTTATAGCAAAAAACAAGAAAAACAAAAACATTTTCTTTCGAACAAAAAATCATTCATTAAAAACAAAAGATATTCTTTCTAAACATAAAATATTCTTTCAACAAAAAATATTATTTAAAAAAAAAAATTTTTACAGAACATATTCTTTCTAAACAGAAATATGTTTTCTAAACAAAAATATTCTTTCTAAAAAAAACTATTGTTTCTAAAGAAAAAATATTCTTTCTACACAAAAAAAATATTCTTTCTCAACAAAAATCATTCTTTAATAACACAAAAAACATACAATTTCACAAAATAGTTAAAAAAAATACACATTACAGACAGAAAATAGTTAAATTAAAATGAACCAAAAATAAAAAATAAAACACTTTGTTTAAATTTAGAAACCAATTCTGATGATGATAATATTGTTAATTAATTATTTAAGTATAGAACAAAACAAATACAACTACAAAAACAAAAGTTTACTTGAAGCAAAAATAATTTATGCAAAAGCAAGAAAAAACTGCCGTAAATTAAAAGACAAAAACACATAATAAGAATAAAATAATGTTAAATCACACTGCAAGAAAAAAAAAGAATACAAAAGATTTAGATTAAATATTATGAGCAAAAGAAGGATATTTTTTACAATTAAGGTAAACTTACTACAACAACTACAACAACAACAAATAAGCAAACAAAAAACAAACAAGTAAGCAAACAACAACAAACACACAACCACAACAACAAGCAAACAACATCAAAGTGTTTATTTTTTTATTTAGCTGAAAAGAGACAGAGATTGTTCCTATGAAACACACTCATTTACTCGCTCACTCACACACTCACTCATTCATTTCACTGTCACATGAACACATTCATACACAAACACACTCACACACGTAGAAGCACACTGAGAGAAAATCTTATCACAAGGCAACCACTTTGCTTAGCGAACTACTTTTTACTACATGTAAGCAAGAAAGAGACAACAAGCATTCAAAGAAAATAAAAGCAAAAAAGAAACAAAATAAAAAACAAAACCTAAACAAAGCAAAACCCAAAACAAAACAAAAACAAAAAATACCGAAATGAGAGAGAAATATTTTTATGCAAATATTTATAAGTTAAAATTTATTTTCATAGGCATGCATGAAGGACGAAAAACTCGTAGGATCGAAGAGAAAATAAAAAAATTGCTGAAGAATTTTATTAAGACATTTTATAAATAATGTAGGCGAACGATAGAGAACGAGGAGAAAAATAAAAGACAATAGAAAATGCACAGAGAAAACGTTACAGAGAAAAAATGTGGGTGGAATAATAGAAATAGAGAAAGTAGAAGAAATCCCAGAGGAGAAGAAGAGACAAAAGTGAAATAGAATAAATGCGAAAAATCGAAGAAACACGCGAGCAATTAAATTTAATTAATAACTAATGGCACAAGTGTGAGAGAGAGAGAGAGAGGGAAGATTTCACCGATGTGCAAAAAAGAGACAAGGAGAAGAAATATTGAAACAAATGGAGACAAAAAGTGACACAATAATGATGCATAGAGAAGAAGAACCAGAAATATTACAAAACCGAAAAGTCTTTCAATTTTTTATTTATTTTTCATTTAGTTTTTTTCTAGAACAAGGCATAGAGAATAAGAGAAAACTAGTTTAGATAATTAAGTCATAGTGTGCGAGGAGGAAAAAGCGAATTTGACGACAAAAGAGAAGAGAAACGGAAAATGGATTTATTTATTTACCTGCAGAAAAATAATAATACAATTTTTATTAACATAAAAATGAGTATAGAAAAAAATGAGTATAGAAATAATAGCAAATAGAAAACAAGTAAAGGAAGAAGAAGAAAATCCGACAAAAAAAACAAATACAATTTAAATATTTTATCATCTAAGGATTTAGTGAATTAAGTGACATTGCATAGATAAACTGAGAGATAAGAGTTTAGAAGATATATAGGAAAAAAAACAAAATATAATAAATTATTAAGTCTAAGCGTCATTTCGTAATTTGAGTAGAACAAAGAACAAAATTAGAATATACCAAAAAATACTAATTAAATTAAACAAAAAAAAAGAGATATATTTGCATGCATCTAGGGGCAAATGTACAAATGTTGAAAATAACATAAAAAAATCCTCCTTATTTCATTAGGTGTAAAAATTGATGATGAATCAAAAATTTGTTTTTCTGCTCTTGAGATTTTCTGAAAATTTCAAAATGCTGTTTTTCAAGCAAAAGTTCAACCAAAAATAAAACCAAATGTGATAAGAACTATTTGCATCGCTCTTGCTCGCTCTAACAACACTCTTCATGCATTGCATCAACCTTTCGCAAAAAAAAACACTAATTATTTCAATTAAAGTATCGACTATTTTTTTTTTTTAATGACAATTTAGCAATATTTTTGATTAGAAACTAAAATATATACAAATATTAGAACTTCACATATATTCGTTCTTCAGAGAATCCTAAAATCCCACCTGCAAAGTTTTCCTCTAATTTTCGTCAATTCTCCAAAAAACTATGATATATGACAAAAAAAAACAAAATCGACAACAAATTATCTCCTACCTCTCGCTCTAAGAACAAAATATGATATGAAGAAAACAAGGAAACAAAAAAAACATATAAATTATTTACAAAATACACCGAAAGAAAATCAACAACTTTAAAACACTGCCAAAGGAAAGGAAAACAAAATTTAAGATTTAATTCAAAAATATATTCTTTCGAATTGTTTTTTTTTTTTTATATTCAATTGAAAAAAACAAAAAAAAAACTCTCAGGTTTTCAACATTTGTATGTTTCAGGAGAAAAAAATTCCTATTGAAGAAATAAATATATACATATATATCGTATATATAGCATTTCAAAATGAGATTGACCTTTAATGAAAAAAGATGCTTGAGTATTTCTTTCGATTGTAAGTTTTAGACAAAATTTCAAATGGTGCAACAGCAACAATAAAAACAAATAAAACCCAAAATGACAAAAACAAAAGTCAAAATAGCAAGATTTTTCCAATCCAAACTTAAGATCTCTTTCAACTTTAATTGCAATGAACAATTTAAGCGGTAGTTTAATTACAACAACATCACAAACTCATACACACAGACACACACAAATACAAACACACTCATACACAAATACATACACAAACACCTCTATCAAAACTCACTTAGTGAAAGAAACAAAACGCATAACTAAAAAAAATCATAATTAATTAAAAAACGAAAACTAACCGAAAAAGCGATAATATATTAAATTAATTTTAACGTGAAAAGTAAAAGAAAAAAATTAAACTAAAATCTATAGCATTGTAAAATAAAGTTGAACCTTTTGAAACGTTGAAAGGTTTGACTACATTTCACAATGCTACAGCTGGGATTAAAACTAATCTCATCTACATATGTATATGTAGATGGTTTTATACATACATACATAGCAATGTGTATCTATATATATTTATACCTTTTATATATGTATTTGCATTAAATTTAAAGTGAACGAATCATATTTTTACGAAGGTGAAGGTTCAATTTTCGCAAATTGCAAAATATCCTTTTTCTAAGCGCACACATACACATACATGCATATGCATATATGTATTTATGTATGTATGTCTGTATGTATTAATATTGTATGTATTGAATTGATAGGCGAAAAAAAAAACTTCGATGCATATGTTTAAAAATATGCGATAGTTTGTAAAGGAAACTAAAAAAAAAGTAAATATATTAATAAAATAGAGGAGAAAATAATTCAGCGAGAATGAAGACAAGAAAATCCAGCAAATCGTGCTGAAACCAACTGATTTATTAACCCTAAGGTTGTTGAACAAAAAAAATAGTCTTAAACTGAAATTTTTGTAATTTTTAGATTGTATTTCGATTATGATTTTTTTTAGATCGTAGAAGAAAGAACCTTTAATAGGTATTAATGGCAAATTTTGGCCACGTTTTTTTCTCGCTCATCTCGAGCTCGATCTCGATCATTACCTTAATTAATAGTTAATTAAAGTAATTAACGTGAAGTATTTTTTAGTTGTCTTGGAATCGTTTTTGTGCTTAATTTTAGAATCCTGTCCAAGGTTCACATTTCATCAAAAGCCAAAGTTCTTCCGCTATAAAGCTCACGATCTATTATATTAAATCTTAAAATCTACACTTAGCGAAAAAAATACCCTCCAAAATCATTGAATTTAATTTTCTACAAAACTTTAATAATCGATTTTTTGAGAAATGTTCCCAAGAACTCATTCTATCTCTCTTCGTTTCACTCTATTCTATCAGGCTCTCTCGCTCGGTAAGTGTAAAAAAGAGGGGGAGAGAAAGAGAGAGAGAGATCCAAATGAGCCTTTTGTAATTTTTTACATTTTCTAATTTTACACTATAAATTAAATTAAATGAAAATTAAATAAAATGAAGAACTTTTAAATACAAGCAGATTTAAAATAAAACGCAACTAAAGACGAATTTAAATAAATGAATAAACTGCGCACTAATACTAAGATCACAACCATACTCACACATACTTACAGCCAACCAACCATACATGTATAGAGAATTAAAACAACAACATCGATTTTTTATATAAGCAAAAGTTTTGATGTTGTGAAAAAGTATTTAAAATAATAATGAAATTAATTGTTTCAAATGAAAAAAAAAAACACCTCAAACACATATACAAAAACATCCGACACACATACACACTCACACAGACGCACACTGTAGATATTAGATAGTTAACTATTATGTAATTATTACACTGAAACAAAAAGTTGTACAATAAGCAAATGAAAAGTTTTAAGAATTATTAGTAAATAAAATTCAAAAACCAAAAACAAAAATAGCGAATAATTAAAATATAGAAACGGAAAAATCATTTGTTTTGTTTTGCATGAAAAATCGAAGAAATGAATAGAAAAAATTAAAAAACAAAAAACATAGCAAGGACTTAATAAATTGTTATTATTTTAAATGAATTGATAAAATTAAGTAATTAATTAATTTTAAGTCATTAACCACAAAAACATCGTTAATTATTATTATAAAAACCAAAAAGAACAAAAATTAAAAAATAACACTTCCACCCAATCCCCAATAATAATAATTATAAAACCGAACTAAATATGAATTAATTGAATAATTAAAGAAATTTAAAATTAAAAAAAAACATAAAAAACAACTACAAACAAAAACCCTAGCAAGCAACAAAAACCAAAAAATATACAAAAATGCATGTAAAAAGAACTAATTATAAATTTAAAAAAAAATACACTGAAAGAAGTCTGTTGTCGATCTGCGTTAGTGACAGACAAAAAAGTATTTCGTCACATTGACGATAATTAATTTATTGAAATTAATTAAATAAAGTAATAAAATTTATTTAAAAAGAAAATAAAACGTAAAACAAAGAAACAAACAAAAGAAAACCCACTCAAAAATGAAATAAAATTATAAAAAAATGAATAAAAAATTATTTTGAAAAAAATATACTTGGAATTCTATATGCTTTAATAGACGTCGGGTGAGTATGATTAAAAAGGCGAAAAGTTCTTTATAAATCGTACTTTTTATTACACTTTAATTCTCTAAAACTTATTCTAATCGAATTCATTTACTAAATTACACTTTTTTATGTTCTAGACTATCGGCTAGATTCTAGATCAAGAATCCATATTCCCATTGAAATATTGAGACTCCAATCCAAAATTAGTTCGTAGGAATTAATTGAAATGATATACAGAATTAGTAACAATTTGATACAGATTTTGATAAAAATTATTTTTGTGAATTTACGCTTTTCAAATCGTATATAAGGTATTAGGATTTTACTTCACTCTACTATACATCGCATTTTATGTTACAAATAAAACAAAAATCATTTCATAATCATTCATACAAAAAACGATCGTAAAAAATATCGGTTTTACTTCATCTATATATATTTATATTTAATTACCTAGTTTCTAGTTTTTGTTTTTTTAATATATTTTTTCTGTTTTCTTTGGGCTTTTGGGAAGTTTTCGAAAAAATCAATTTACAAACATAACTTCTATTAAAAATTTCAATATAAATTCATTGCGAGCCCCCGATGATATTTATGATGAAATAAAGGTTAAATCAAAAAATTATACAACTACAACTAGAGTTCAGTTTTGTCAGGTTTCGTATGCCTGGGCGCTTCCTCAGTTAACTTTGATTGTGCTGATGTGGCATCAGCTGTTGGGGCCAACGGTTCAACAGGTGGGGTCGCAGATGATGATTCTGTACTGGCCGTTGTTTGGTTGGCCTTCAGTGCAGCCTCCTTGGCCAGTTGCCATCGCTTGAATTCAATCATTTGCATGATACGCACCTCTAAGTGCGATTTACGCGCCATCACCGCCGCCAGCTTGCGATATTCCTCGCTGTACATGAAGACAACGGGAATGCTGACGTCGTTGGTGCCATCGCCGGACATGGCGAACATCGGCTGGGTCTCACCCGATGAACCAGGAACATTATCACAGACAATTAGCGCCATTGCGCCGGCAGCTTGAGCACGACGTGCTTTACTCACGAACGTACAATCGCCACGTTCGGCAATGAGAATTTTACCCCGTACACTTTCGGGATCAACAAGATCGGAACAAGAGCGAAACGGTTCGGAGAGGATCACTTCACCGTGGACAAATTCTTCGCCAGCCAGCTCGGGACTGAAATGACTTGGGCCGGCCATGAGAGCAGTCCAATCACTAGAGTTTCCAGATGGAGATGTAGAATCATCAACAGTATATGCAACAGCCTAGAAAAATTCAAAGTAATTTACCAAAATCAATAAGAGAACAGATTAAATAACTCACCTGCAGCTGTGCCAAATGGTTCATGCTTTGCATTTTTGTCAACTCAAGCATTTCTTGCATGAATTGCAAACCCATTTCACCATCTTCCGGACTCTTGGCCTACAAAAAGAACAGCAAAAGAATGTTAGAATATTTCGAGATAGGACAGACAAATTAAAAACTATTAAACTCACATTGTAAAAACTATGAAACAGTCGCACCTTGCCATCGCCTAAGGAAACCATTGTGATACCCATGTCGTAGACAGCGCGTAAATGATCTGCATTACTTGCTTGAAAGTCGAGAGCACGGAGTCGCTTTCCCGTTGGTGTCCGCGGACATGAGCCGGTAATGAAGTCACGCAATGGCTTTCGCACCTTTTCAGGAAAAAGCTTATTTGAACTGGGACAAGAACGCATAAAGTCCAGAACATTATGCTCATCGTGTTGAAGAAAATCTAAAGTGAATGTATGTAAAGTTAATACAAAGAACATGAAATTATAAATATACAACGTACCATAAGTTGAGTTTCCTAACTGGGCTATAGATAGTGGCAACAAATGTGCCTCGGTGGTAAACACGAACTCATCCACGTTCACAACCAAATCCTGTGGCTCGGAGAAGAGTAAAAATAGATATTTAAATGTTTCCGACAAGACAAACGAATCCATGCGATCCTCGTGTTTGCCTGTGCGCACATCATTCACAGCTGCATAGCCACATGACACCTTGGCGTATTTCTGCAGAGTCTTCAGCGCCTTTTTGCCCACTTGCAAATAGTGATGATCGCCAGTGGCACGATATAGGAAGTAAGTGGATTCGATGAATTCAGGCCGCAGATGATGTTGACCCCAGTGTATTTGAAAGTCAACGGTAAATGCTTCTGGAATGAATGTATGCATTTGCATCACTTGATAGAGCATCTCATGCGTTTGCACCGCTGGCTTGAGATCACCCGATAGCACTTGTAGGCCCGGCCAGAAGGCCAAGAGAGCATCCATGAAATTGCGTGACTTGGCGTGTGGTCGATGCATGAGGACATCGAGCAACATCGGCCCCTCACTGACATATTTCATAACAGCATTGTAGTGACGATTGAAACGGGCCAAATACTTGTCGTCGCCCAGTAGAACGTACGACTTGAAGAGATATTCATAATAGGAATCTATGCCAGCACCAACTCCCGAATCGCGACGAACCCAATCGCCCGAATGAACATTCAAAACGGTACCCATCAGATCGGACCCCCGGTGGCGCATCTTCCACAAGGCATCCATAGCAGCATGGGCTCGTGCCTCAAAAACTGGATCACCTGAAATGTTTAAAGACAGTTAAGAATGATTTATATTGGATGTAAAGAAAAATCCACCACCTACCAGTTAAACGAGAGAGGGCAGCAAACTCCAAAAGTATGGTTCCCGCACAAGCTGTACAAGTTTCACGCGACTTCTTTAACACTTCATCCTTCATGCCGCGCCGCAAGTTGACACGAGCATGCGGTATTCCAGTGGATGTATTGAATGCCGGCAATAGACGATAACCGAGATCGCGAGCCATCTCTAGCAGTTCACCCTTGTACCATGGCATCACTTGGGCATTCTTCTGTATATACTCGGCAAGTATATGAGCCGACAATAGTCCACCCACCATCCGGATGTTCGTTTCGAATACGGACACCGTGATGTCATTGTCGAAGCTAACGTCGCGTATAACAAGTTGAACGGCGTGTTCAAATTCAGCAAAATCACCGAGCAACACGAGAGTATCGAGGGAATCGACAAGCGTCATGGAGAAACTAAAAACAAGATAGATAAGATTAAATTAATGTTATTGTTTTGCGTTGTGGCTAAAAATCACTCACTTTCCGAGTATGTCGTCCATATCGCCACGAGATGGTGTCACACCACGATAACGTCCCTTGCAGGACAACGGCATCAACTCGTCGGCCGGGTAGGCATTGTCCATGTAAGCGTTATACGCATGATAGAACATATCACGAGCCTCTTCCCTGTAATGTATATAAAATATAAATTAATTGACCATTCGAGAAATACGAAACAAGTTTCTTACCGCAACTCCTCGCGCTCCTTGCGGGACATATTTTGCGTGGGAATCGAATCGCTTAGCACCAGAGCGCTGAAGATCGATAAAGCGAGCAGCATGGAGGTCACCAAACGCTGAGCAGAGGCGTCTGTCGCCGTCGATAGCGAAGACGACGTCGACGACGACTGAGGCTTGCAGCGCTGCCGTAAGGTTGACGAGGTCATGTTTTAGTTTAACTATTTATTGTTGTAATTTCTGAACGTCTGTCTCTCGTGTTGAAGTTCAACTTTTGAACGTTTTCAATTTCGCTGCTCGAACGACCTTCACTTTGAACGTGTTTTTTCTTTTGTTATTTATTTATTACTTATCTTTCTTTCTGTTCGTCAAATTTCTTGTATGAAACAACGTATTAATTAAAGTTTACAGAAAAAAATAATTGGGAACAAGGCAAATAAATTCAAATGTAAATAAATTAAGGAAACTAATCAAAAGATTCGGGGTGAACGAATGAATGTAAACCCAAAGAAGAAATATATATAGTAAGTACAACAGAAAATTAAATCAAACAAAACAAATGTTAAGCACAAATCAAAAATACGTTCGCTTATTGACGACTTTCCGTTGTTGTTGACCACATTGCGTTTTTTATGAAATTCTTCTCCAATGGGGCTTCGTTGGAACCGCAGTCCAGTTGTTTATTATGAACTCCCTCTCGTCCAGGTTCTGTTTTTGTTCTTGTTGTTGCTCTCAACAACATTTTTCTTTACAAAACATTTATTTATTCACTTTGAGCAGGAATGTGTTTGAACAGTTGCCGAAATATTGATATTTGTTAAATGATTTTCTTCTCGTCGTATTCGCGTCGTTTCTGTTGGAACTCGCAAGTGAATTTTTGTGCAATAATATTTGCAACCAATCTCAGGCGTCCACGTTCAACTTCATCAACTCGAACGACGTCGTCGTCGTCATTTCCTCTCTTCAACTGAGACTCCGCTGATCGTCGTCGCTGCCACCGCAGCTGCCTCTGCTGCTGACTTTCCGTCCACCGTTTGTCACTCTTTATTTTTCTAATCGCCTTTTATGATGTATTATTATTGTATTTTCCTTCTACGCTCTCTTTCCTTCTATTCCTTCTATGGCTCTCTGACGATAAGTTCTCGTTGTTGTTCTTGAGGTCTCACTTTGATTTTATTTGAATTTTTAAGTTATCTAGGAATAATTGCAAAGTTAAAAATACTTCCACTATCTTAATTTCCTTCTTTCCACCTCGAATTGTGCTAATTTTTCCTTTTATTATTTTATTACTTTTTTACTCTGCTACGCTGGCAGGGTTTTCGAAGTTAATTCAATTCGAAGTGTTTCACTCCACTTATGATGAAAACACTACGTCACTTCACTTTTTTCACTTAAGCACTTAATTTTCGCATATTCCACATCTCTCGTTCTCTCGGTCAAATTTTCATGTTCCGGTTTCGATTTCACACAATTTACAATTTGAAATACGAAATATATTCCTTAATATATAATTTGTTGTAATTGTTATTTATTTTTTTGTAATAATTGTTTTGTCTCTTTGTTGCTTCAATATTTGTAAGGAGTAGTGTTTTGAATTCGGCAACCCTACCGGTTGATACATCAACCCTGCATTCTGATATATTTTGACAACCACCAAAAACCAAATTCAAAGAGAGAAAGAGACAAACAGAGGCAAGGTGCCTCCCTCCCTCTCTCAACCATTTCAAATGTCACACCTGTCAAGAGACATTAAACGTAAATAAAATAAAAAAATAATATTTTTACCAATTTTTTCCAAAATAATCAGAAAAACATGCAGATAGCAGTCTGATTTGTATAAAAGAAAAGGAGATAGAGTGAATTCGAAGAAGATAATTGATGTGCAAGGGCTGTGACCTCGATGCCAGTTTGGCAAATTCCTGCCAATAGCAAAGGCGGCCTACTTGGCAGCCTATCAATGGGATAAATCGAGCAGATCAATAATTAAATAATCGACAATTTTAACCATTAGTACATAACTATAATAAGGCAAAACATGTTCCCAAAGTGCTAACGAAAAATTAATTAATCTTCAATCGAAACAACAACGACTTAAAACACACATAAATAGGAAGGACATCATCATGACCATCGAGGAAATAAACATGGTCAAGGGGCTTCCTATCGCACTGCCACAATCTCGTGGCATGTGGGCTGCCACGATAGGTTCATTTATTCTATGTTTTATCTTCTACTTCTTCTACGGTGGCTTCCTAACACTTGGACTATTTGCATCGCTGATATTAGGTTCGTCGTGATGTTACGCTTGAGTTCATTACATCAACTGAGTGATTTTCTCATTACAGCTTTGCTTTACTATGCCCAGGATGTGTTACTCTATCATCCAGATCTGCCAGCGAATTCTCGCATTTATATTCCTATACCGACAATGCATAATTTGCCGCACGAAACCGTCAGCATTCGCACGCCAGACAATGTCATATTGCACGCCTTCTGGATCAGCCAGCCCGAGGAGAGGAGCAAAAGCGTCCCCACTTTTGTATACTTTCATGGCAATGCCGGAAATATGGGACATCGCATGCAGAATGTATGGGGAATATTTTATAATCTGCATTGCAACATACTCATGGTTGAGTATCGAGGTTATGGTCTCTCGACGGGAGCACCAACCGAGCGTGGCCTAACGACAGACGCACGGGCCGCTGTCGATTACTTGTATACACGTCATGACCTGGATCACAGTCAGATTGTGCTCTTTGGCCGTTCGTTGGGTGGAGCCGTGGCCATCGATGTGGCCGCAGATGCCGTGTATGCATCGAAAGTAATGTGCGCCATTGTTGAGAACACATTCACAAGTATTCCAGATATGGCATTGGAATTGGTCCATCCGTCCGTGAAATATATACCGAACTTCTTCTATAAAAATCAGGTATAAATCATCATAGATCAATATAGTTTCATTCATTTTAAATTTAATTTTTATTAGTATCATTCTTTGATGAAAATACGTAAGAGCCGAGTGCCATTCTTATTTATATCCGGTTTAGCTGATAATTTAGTTCCGCCACGAATGATGCGTACATTATTTACGCAATGCTCCAGCGAGAAGAAACGTATTTTGGAATTTATAGGAGGCTCACATAATGACACGTGGATTGTAGATGGGTAAGAAAAATTATCAATAATTTTTCATTATTGGATTTTATCATTAATACATACAATTTTATAGCTACTATCAAGGCATTAAAACGTTCCTCAACGAATGCCAAAATATTGCTCCGCCATTGCAGAAACCACCAGAGAAAAGTAACGTTTGGAATGAAATCCAAGATGTTTAAAAATACATTTGTTAATGCTTAATTATGGGCAGAGCGATGAGTGAAGCCAGAGGCTGTGGGTAACTTATTGTATTTTATGTTTGACTGCATTGAATTGTTCAATTAAATGATATTTATTAATACAAACTTCAAACATAATCCGAATCCTGTATTAAATATTCAATTTTAACATTGTTCCAATTAAGAGATATTCAAAGCTTTAATTTATTTGATTTTAAAATTGTGTAAATATTGTAAATTAATAAGAAAAATTTACAAACGAATATTTTTGACAAAAGCCTTTAAATAACGAAATTTGCCGATAGGTTTCAGTATTAATCTAAAGAGCAGTTTCAATAAATGGTTGAATGTTAATTTATTATATGAACTTAAAGCAATTCAAAACAATTACGAAATGTACATTACTTAAATATACAAAGGAAATCATCAGGTTGAATACATAATAAACATAAACATTATATAACAAACAGAAAAGATTCATTCAAAATCGCTATCGTCTTCGTGAGCAGAGTATTCTTCATGATCAGAATTATCCCTTTTCCGACAACTGGATGAAATATTCTCCTTTTCTTCCACCTCCTCTTGCTCTTCAACAATTGGTGAGGATTTCACCTCACCTTGTGACCGATGATGAAAAACAAACGAAACACATTTACTTGTTAGCCATGCTTGCGATAATATGCTGTCGGGTAATCCTTTATTATTCCCACAGTGATACCATTGAGAAAGATGTGAAGTACAATCGCTATCTTCTGGTGGCGGCTCAGATTGTATATTATTTATGCATCGTTTACATTTAAGCCTATGGAGAAAGTTGGTTTATTTATCGACCTATTTAGATTTGAATTAGGATGTTTACTTCATGTGTGTGTCAGAGAGAACATCAGATTCATAACGAAAGAGATCCTTTAAATCGTCCCGAGTAAAATGTTTCTCGGTGCTTTCATTATTGTCGATTATTGTGCTCGAAAGTGACTTCTTGTGCGTCTGACGTTGCAATATCTTCTCTTCAATTGATCCAGTCTGGAAGGAAATAAAACATCAATAATAAAAGATATAGATTTTGATCGAAATAAGAACTTACCGCAACTAAACGGTATATAAAGCATGGTTTCTTCTGTCCATCACGCCAAACACGAGCCATTGCCTGCTCATCATTTGCCGGGTTCCAGTCAGGATCGAACATAAATAAACGATTAGCTCCAATCAAATTCAACCCACATCCGCCGGCTTTGGAGCTCAGCATAAAGATGAATAAATCCGACGAAGGGTCATTGAATCGATCGACGACTTTACTCCGCTTCTTGATTGTCATCGTGCCATCGAGTCGTACGAACGAATATTTTCTATTAAGTTAATATAATATTTACTTTAATTTATCAATAAATAATTGATATGATTATAAACCGTTTTCGTGAAAGTAGTTCGAACAAGTCCAAGGTTTGTGTGTAGTTTGATATTAGGACGACTTTATCATCAGAATTAGCCCGTATCGCCGCCAGCATGAAGTCGAGTAACATAAACTTTCCACTAAGTTCTGGATTAATTTCTCTAAAGAAAAAACCAATTAATTTAAATTTTATACAAAAACGAAATAACTAGAGTATACTTTGGATTGTAATTCGATGGCAGAACATGTTGAGATTTTTCGAAACCATTTTCTTTTGCCTGAATCTTATCATAAATCAAATCCGGATGATTGCACAATTTCTTCAATGTCGTGATATCGGCCAATGCAGTCAATGTCGTCTTCTCATTGCAGTCTATTGTGGAGAGATCAATAATTATGTCCAAAGTTTATATATCAAACTTTCAATATCTTTCACACCTTGTAAACTCCTTCGGATCTTATCGGATTTTAAGAAATTCGTATACAATTCCATTTGTACCGGTGTCAACTTGGCGCAGATCACCATTTCAAACTTAACCGGTAGATATTTCGTGAGAATTTGATTAGTACGCCGAATAATGCATTGATTGACGATCCCGATGAGTTCCTGAGTTTTCACCACCGCACGTTCACGCTCTTTATCGCTGGAATCAGCATTTTGTCCCCGTAATATTGGATTCTCAAAGTTCTTCTTGAAATCGGCCGCTGTACCCAACATTTCAGGATTCACGAAATTGACCAAACTGAAATATTCCGTGAGATCATTTTGTATCGGTGTCCCAGAGAGAAGAACACGTCGCTTCGTTTTAAGACCCATCAGCGCTTGATACGTTAGATTATCGCTGTTTTTCAAACGATGGCCCTATAAAATTACATCTAATTAACTTATATTGATAGTGATTGATATAGAAAGAGGGAACAAAACCTCATCACAGATAACAATTCCGATCTCGGTGCAATTTAAAATGTTCGCATAAATGCGAAATGTCTCATAGCTAATGAGAAGAACGGGTGTAGCACAACGCATGCTGCTATTGAGTGAAAACTGTTCCAGGGTCTTGATTGTATCCTCCTTGGAGCCGCCCTCGATCGGTAGACAATGGAGACGTCCGTGCAGCCATTTCGTGAATTCCTTCTCCCAGTTCTTCACCAATGAACTGGGCGAAACAATGATCGCCTTACTAATCGTGGGCTTGCATTCAGGGCTTTGACGTAACAATGTCCAGACCAAAGTTACACATTGCAAGGTTTTACCTAAACTGAGATAGACGAAATCAATTGTGGATAGCATGAACATGTTTTTATCGCTCCTACCCCATTTCATCGGCCATAATACAACCATTGAATGCTCCCTTGTTGCCGATCACGCAATCATACATGAACTTCACCCCCTCCCGTTGATGTGGACGCAAGATATTACTAAGCAAAGGATCGACGACAACGTGCACCAGGATTTTCGTTGCATCCATTGTCATGCGTTCGTGCTCCGTGTACACGGGTGGATGGTAGAGCACGAGGGCGTTACATGCATGGGGATCATGGAGCGCCTTTCGCAGCGTCGATCGTCGCAATCCCAAGCAACGATTGCTATTGTAATCGGGCACATAATCAGCAATTGGCACCTTAAATGGACGTGAGAGGATCTTTGCTATCGCCTCTTCATATTGACTCAGTGGGACTTGTGTGTGATTATATTGTTGTTTCTCGCTCCTTGGAGATTGCTCCTGACAACTACGTTTCCTCTTGTTTTGAAATGGAACAATGAAATCACAACTGGGTCTGGATTTTGTTTCGGGATTTTGACTCGGTGCCAAACTTCGACGCTGTAAAGAGTTAATATGTATAATTCTAATACTATTAAAACTAAGTGAATAATAACCATTTTAAGTACATTAATCCAAAATTACAAAATAACAAGAAAAATCCGAATTCTGATAGAAATTTTGTAAACAAAACAACTACGCGCCAAACGCCAGGGTTGTCAAAGTCAGTTCAATCGATGTGTTTCACTTCACTTATGATTAAAATACTCCTCTTTTTCCATTGTTCCGTTATAAAATTTAGGTTGTGAACATTTTTTTTTCAACGAATTTTATCACTTCAAAACACTTCACTTTTCCCACTTTAACACTTCGCTCAAAAATTTTGGCGCGGCATCCCTGGTTGACAAAGGCTATGGACAGAAATGTCATTTAACATTTTACTTCGAAAATGTTGGTTTCAATTGTAAGAGATTTTGCTGAGACTTGTGTTTCAACCTTTATGAATGCTTTTTACAGTCAAATCAAACATATTAAATATTTATAAAAACGCCTTCCAAAAAAAATGTGTACTTCATATAATATATTCTAGGGTTTAATATATTATATGAAGTACTTTTTTAGTATATTCAGATATATTATAAATATAGATATATTATGATATTATTGTAAAATGTAAAAAATAAATTGTAATAATATAAAAAAACTAAAAACAAATATAATAAGTTAATTAATTCAGTATCATCAAATAATCGAAATCATAATTCCATATTTGGAAGAAGTGCAGAAACGATTCTTATACAATTTCTATATACACTGAACTGTAATTTTCGAACGAGTCTGCGACCGTCAAATCGTCCAAATTCAAAATGGCTGCAACAGTGAATCTGAAGTGAACAGTGTTTTATCGAAGCCCAAGAAGCTGTCAGAAAATAAGCATTAAAAACACTAACAACAATCAAAATATCGTAAAAACTATTATTCAACACAGCAGAATATCGTGATAAATGCAATCGAATAAAATATGATTAACTAAAAGACAAAAATGAATT
The DNA here is from genome assembly GCA_017309665.1 of Coelopa frigida. Taxonomy (NCBI): domain Eukaryota; kingdom Metazoa; phylum Arthropoda; class Insecta; order Diptera; family Coelopidae; genus Coelopa; species Coelopa frigida. The sequence goes on from CM029565.1 coordinate 35,363,710, forward strand.
GAGAAATTCTTCATAAAAGCAATGAAAAAACGAAAGACTGCAAAAAGTAGAAGAATAAATTCCATATACCGACAAATAGCCTGATTTTCGAAGAACACTTCGAATTTACCGAATTGAGTTGGCAATATTGCACTGTACAGACGACATCGTCGTCAAAGAAATTACGAAAAATCAAAATGGCGATTTTCGACAAATGACTTGTGAATGGAAGACGACGGCGACGAGAGAAAAGTGTGAAATATTTTTGCTGCGTTGGAAAATTTTTTTTCTTTTGCAAATTTTGATAAAACTAGTGAAAATTATTGAAGAAAATTGCAATATTTTGAAATTTTGTGTATGTTTAATGACTGCAATAAGAAAAAGTTATATGCTGCGACAATTATATCATGAGCCAGGTGAGTGAAAATCTGAAAAGTTGTTTGTTTTCAAAATTTTACCGCCTAAATATACGATTTGTGAAGAAAATTTATCGAATTATATTAATATAATGTTTAAAGTTTACCATGATGTGAATAAAAAGCATTTCCAACAATGGGGTGTGGTTGAAATCGAACATTTTCGAAGGAATCCCGCGTGCAAATTTTCGGAGGCTCCAAAGAAAGTTCAACTTTATAGTAGGTTCATCGGAGTGTTTTCAAAAAAAGAGCAATTTTTCAATAAAATAACTATTGTTTCACATTTTTTCAAATCGCAGATGATTCCAAAAAGACCAACGTTGTGGAAAATGTAAAAATTTTGAAATTTTATTAGGGACCCATTTTTGTAAAATCCGATTGAAAGTTGTTTTTCTACTCAATTTCAGTGGATTTCTGTTTAAAAATGCCTTAAAATGATGTCCTTTTCATGGAATTCAAGTCTTTTTTGAAAATTTTCATCGATTACGTAATCAACATTTGCTAGGAAAACGCACAGATTTCTCTCTGATCTTTGACCATGTGGAATTTTGATGGATTTTCCTGAGATTTCAACTTGATTTTGGTCATTCTTTTCCAGATATTGATACATTTTATTGATAAAATTATCCTACAATTTCATTTGTAATTTTTCACAATGGAAAAAAGTGTGTTCTATGAATTTCCTCAAGAAATTATCCAGTTTTCAGTGACTTTCAAAGGATTCCCTTAGTTTTCTGGCTATTTTTCCAGTTTTCCGTAGAGGATTTGCTTATTTTCATCCTCCATGTCGATTTGAAAACTCTCTTTGGGCTATAAATTCATCTGAATACCACATTCCTTCAATAATTCAAGACATCTAACGACTTTAACCCATATTTTATGAAGTTTTCGACTCAAAATAGATATTTTGCCCATGATTCTAGAGAGGATTAGGCGGATTTTTCATTATGAGCAGACCCTAGCAATGCTTTTTGCTTTTATGTCCATTTAAACCATGATTCTATACCAAATACTCTTTGATTTTAATATATAAGCTGAGATTTTCATGGATTTTTTCCATATTTCAATTAACCCATAGACCACGATAAGACTTACTAGATTATCGAACTACCCATACTATATCTACAAATTATGTTTCACATTTGGAATAAAATCCGTTTTGTTGCATCTAAGACTTGTATAAAGCAGTATTTTGAAGGAAAATTATGGTTTTTAAAAACAATTGGTACATTATTGCAAGATTTTAATTATAGAAAGGATTGGTTGAGTCCTTGATACGTAGAAATAATCTTAAACTCGAGTTTCTCCTTTGGATGTAATTAGTTGATATCGGATCTAATCATTTACAAAGCCTTTCTTCATTAAAAATATGTGTGTGATCGATTTAATAGATTTGTTGGTAATGATATCCTAGAATGTCCTTGATGTCGATGATATATGAATATGAACTATGAACCTCGATCGTTTGGTTTAGATACAATTCTAATAATTAATGATATCTGAAATAAATTTAGAACATTTCAGAAATATAGAGAATAGAATGGAGAATATTTAAATTTTACTATAGTTTACATTATTGAATTTAATTTTTGGTATATTCAATCCTGTGATTCTATAATTGGTAATCAGCTACTGAAGTGAAATACATTTCTTTGACCTGGAATAATATGTAGATATTTTAAATCAAAACTTTTATCAAATAAAATATGTTAATAATAAATATACAAAAATTTCTATCGTGTTTTATTTATTCGAAACTTTTCTAAGATTTTACAGAACATTATATTATATTCTGAATGAATTTCTTATCCCATTTATTGAATACAGGAACACGATGAATCCTTCAATAGTATAGGATCGGAAGAAAATGATGATACAACCCGCGAAGATCACAATGCCTCTGGAAGTGGTAGCGGTAGTTCCTCTGGATCTGACTCCGATTCAGACTCATCATCGTCTTCATCCGACTCTAGTGGACGCAGTTCACCTGATCATGATGAAGATGGTAGAAATTGTAGAGACGACCATCCCCATCAGAAACCTCAGCTCCCTCATCATCACCAACAACAGCAGCAGCAGCAAGAACATGTTGCGACAGTCGAACAGACAAATGCGGTGGCGGCTGGTCTCCCACCGACTGAAGCACATGCTCAAGAGGAGACAAAAACAAATGGATTCTCAGAAGATAATGAGTCGGAAGACTCAGATTCAAACTCAGATTCCAATTCAGACTCTGATAATGAACAACACAACAACCAAAAACATCATTCAACCGCCAGTGAAGACCTTGCTAATGGAACCGGCGTTGGAAATACAACAAACACCACCACCAACACAACAACAGATAACAATACCTCAAACACCACAAACGATGACGATGATGAGGACGAAGATGACGACGACGAATCAAATGATGACTCCAATGATGATGATGACAGTGAAAACGACACAGAACAGAAAAACACTTCCAATCAAATGGTTACAGCGACGCCGTCGAAGACGACGACAGCTGTGGAAAACAATTTCAACGTCGTCAACGATGCATATGAAGAAGAAGACGAATCTGCCGAATCGGAAAAAAGCTCAGCTTCATCAGCCGAGTCTCCGACGGCCAGTAGTAGCAGTAGCGTAAGTGATCATACTCAAGGATGAAGAACGATCGGTGATTCAATGATTCCAAATTTCCAGGAAGACGATGAGGATGATTACCAGCCTAAACGATCCACACGTAATATTCGCAAGCCACCTCCCGAGAAAGTGAAAAAACCCGCAAAGAAAAAAAAGAAGAAACAAAAGTAATTATATTTAAGGGATATAATGTTGATCATACATATAACATTGGGAATGCATATCTTTTTCATAAACATTCAGTTGGGATTCAGATGAAAGTGATGAGAGCGATGAAGATAGTGACGATTCGGCACCGAAACGAAGAAAGCCTCCAGCAAAATCTAATAACAAACAACAGCAGCGACGTAAAAAGGCAAACTATTCGTCAGATGACAGTGAAGAAGATAGCAAAAGGTTTGTTTAATTTCGAATTTAAACTTCAATTTGAATTCGTCAATCTACAATTTCTTTAATAATTTTGTATAATGTATATTTGCAGATTTGGTACACGACGAGCTGCAGCCGCAGTAAGTTACAAGGAAGCATCCGAAGATGAAAAAACCGATTCAGAAGATTTGCTTGAAGTTGAATATGATGAGAGCCAAGCTGCATCGGCTGCTGCTGCCGCCGAAGAAGACGAGAAATGTGAAACGATCGAGCGAATATTGGCGAAGCGCAATGGCAAGAAAGGTTGTACGGGTAATCAGACCACCATCTACGCTATCGAAGAGAATGGACAAGACCCAAATGATGGTGTGGATGAAAATGATTTCGCCAACACCGAGGTGCATTATCTGATAAAGTGGAAGGGTTGGTCGTATATCCACAACACTTGGGAATCGGAGGCAACTCTTCGAGAGCAGAAAGTGAAGGGCATGAAAAAGTTGGATAATTTCATAAAGAAAGAGCAAGACATCGAGTATTGGCGCAAGTATGCCGGCCCAGAGGATATTGATTATTTTGAATGTCAAATGGAACTACAAAATGATCTTCTAAAATCCTACAACAATGTTGATCGTATCATTGCGCGTAATGAGAAATCAGATGGAACTTGCGAATATCTCTGCAAATGGGAATCACTTCCATATGCCGAAGCCACATGGGAAGATGCTGGACTCGTGATGCGCAAATGGAAACGTTGTGTGGAACATTATGACGATCGAGAAATATCCAAGTGTACACCATCTCGTCATTGTAAAGTTCTCAAATATCGACCAAAGTTTTACAAAATCAAAGAACATCCCGAATTTCTATCCGAGGGTTTAACCCTTCGAGACTATCAAATGGATGGTCTGAATTGGCTCCTGCATTCATGGTGCAAAGAGAATTCCGTCATTTTGGCTGATGAAATGGGTTTGGGCAAAACGATACAAACAATATGCTTCTTGTACTCTTTGTTTAAAATACATCATTTGTATGGTCCGTATTTGTGTGTAGTCCCACTCAGCACAATGACTGCGTGGCAGCGTGAATTCGAACTCTGGGCACCCGACATGAATGTGGTGACATATTTGGGCGATGTAAAGTCACGTGAAATGATTCGCCAATACGAATGGCAGTTCGATGGCTCGAAAAGACTGAAATTTAATTGCATTCTCACAACATATGAGATTGTATTAAAGGTAGGTGGATTATCGCTTATTCTTCTTTAAGAAAAAATAAATATTTTAATTTTAAAACATTATTTAATATTTTATAATGGTATTTTAAGTAACGCATTATTTCCCCTATTGCCTCCCTATTCACTCCAAAGGATAAACTCTTTCTTGGTACCTTGCAATGGGCAGCATTGCTTGTCGATGAAGCGCATCGTTTGAAAAACGATGATTCGCTTCTATACAAATCCCTGAAGGAGTTCGATACTAATCATAGATTACTAATCACTGGTACCCCGCTACAAAACTCACTTAAGGAACTTTGGGCCCTTTTGCATTTTATAATGCCGGAGAAATTCGTGACGTGGGAAGATTTCGAATTGGAACATGAGAATGCCGCCGACAAGGGTTACGCCAGATTACATCAACAACTCGAGCCGTATATTTTGCGACGTGTTAAAAAGGATGTTGAGAAATCTTTGCCCGCCAAAGTCGAGCAAATTTTACGTGTCGAAATGACCTCATTACAAAAGCAATACTACAAATGGATTCTCACGAAGAATTTCGACGCTCTGCGAAAGGGTAAAAAGGGTTCAACGTCAACATTTTTAAATATTGTGATCGAATTGAAGAAGTGCTGTAATCATGCGGCTCTCATACGTCCCTCAGAGTTCGAACTGATGGGCATGCAACAGGATGAAGCATTGCAAACCCTACTCAAAGGTTCCGGTAAGCTTGTGCTTCTCGATAAGTTACTGTGTCGTCTGAAAGAGACCGGCCATCGTGTGTTAATCTTTTCGCAAATGGTGCGTATGCTTGATGTGCTTGCGGACTATTTGCAAAAGCGTCACTTTCCATTCCAACGTCTTGACGGTAGCATAAAGGGTGAAATGCGACGACAGGCATTAGATCACTACAATGCCGAGGGAAGTCAGGACTTTTGCTTTTTACTTTCAACTCGTGCCGGTGGTTTAGGTATCAATTTAGCAACCGCCGACACTGTCATCATTTTCGATTCCGATTGGAATCCACAGAATGATCTACAAGCTCAGGCGCGTGCCCATCGTATTGGTCAGAAAAATCAGGTTAACATTTATCGTCTGGTCACAGCACGATCGGTGGAGGAGCAAATCGTCGAACGTGCGAAACAGAAAATGGTGCTGGATCATTTGGTGATACAGCGGATGGACACAACTGGTCGCACGGTTCTGGATAAGAGCGGCAGTGGGAACTCATCGAATTCGACGCCATTTAACAAAGATGATCTCTCGGCGATATTAAAATTTGGAGCCGAAGAACTGTTCAAGGATGAGCAGGAGAATGACGATGAACTCGTGTGTGATATCGATGAAATATTGCGACGAGCCGAGACTCGTAATGAGGATCCCGAGATGCCGGGAGATGATCTGTTGTCCGCCTTTAAAGTAGCGAGTATAGCAGCCTTCGAAGAGGATCCTACGGGTGATGCGAACAAGGATGACAGTGGAGCTGGCGGTGAAGACGATGACACAAAAGATTGGGATGATATCATTCCGGAAGATTTTCGAAAAATCGTTGAAAATCAAGAACGTGCAAAAGAAATGGAAGATCTCTACCTGCCGCCCAGACGAAAGACAACCGCTGCTAATCAAACCGACACACCGAACAGCAAACGAGGTATCTCGAAGAGGGGACAAGGAGCAGATGATTCGGGTGGTGACTCTGACTATGATATGGGATCTGATGCTAGTGGAGATGCAGAGGGACGGCCGAAAAAACGTGGAAGACCAGCGGTCAAAGAGAAAATCAATGGTTTTACCGATGCGGAAATCAGACGATTCATCAAATCCTATAAGAAATTCCCCGCCCCACTCAT